>JAJVDD010000011.1:1347500-1947500 GCA_021432725.1 Brachionus angularis | reverse complement strand
TGTTGTTGTAGAGATAAAGGTGAATTTAATACGAATTTGAAATTTTATATTTAAATAAAAATTAGATTTTTTTTTTCTATTTTAATTTGTCATTATTTGATCAAGATTTTTATTTAATATTTTCAACAACAACAACAATAGTAATAAATGAGAGAAAAAAAAAATTAAATAAAGTTAGATAAATGAAATAAAAATTCAATTTCAAAAATTGATTCTCAGACTATCTGAAACATTATTCCCGAAAGGTTTCAATAGAGAAAATAAAAAAAGAAGAGAAAGAAAGAATATTAAAAAAAATGAAATAATATTAAATTTTTCTATGTTAAACATATTTTTCTTGTATTAATAAATAAATCAATAAAACCAATTATTATCTATATTATTATTTTTATTTGAAAGCTATAAATAAAGAAGAAGAAGAAGTAGAAGAAGAAAAGATTTTTTTTCAATAAATAAACAGATAAAGAAAAAATATGTTTAATGAAATAAAATAATTAAATAAATTTCCTTTTTATATAAAAAAAAAAAAATGCAAAGTGGATTATCATTATTGTTGTGATATATAACAAATTAATTACTTAACTCAGTCAGAAAATTGATTATATGTATTTTATTTTTATTAAATATTTGATTTATTATTCATAACTAAGAGTCATTTATTTAAAAATTCAATCCAAAACGGAATAGCTCGAAGTTAAAGCATTTTAATTTTCATAAAATAGAACAAAATCGATGATGATGCTTATTTAACTTATGAACTCTGTTCTCTAATCCATAAATAATACAATCAAATGAAGTTTGATTTAAACTATAGTTGATAAGTGTTACAGGAATTTGTATCAACTCGTGGCGCTGATCACATTCAAAATAAAAAATAAACTAAGAAACTTGCAAGAACATAAATTTAATAGATGTTTTTATAATACTTGAGATATGATTCTAAATTTTGAATGCATTTTTAAGTGTTTGTTGATTAAATTTGAAGTTTGTCTGATTACTTCAAGTTCTTGGCTCATGATTGGTAATAATTTGGAGCTTTGCTCTACTAACACACATTTACCTGTTGAACATAATAAAACATCATCTGGTATAAAATGTAAAATGTTAAAATTTTTTATTATCAAATCTTCTATGTGATTAAAAAACTCTATTTTTAATTGATTGAATATTTTTACTTTACCACTACCTCGACAACTCTTGCACATAACTTGGCCTGATTCGCCACATTCAATACATTTTATTTGTCCAAAACCATCACATTTAAAACATTTATTGTCGCTGTAATCTATTAATCTATTTTTCAAATTTGTTATTATAACTCTATCACCTGTTCCACAACAATGATTACAATTTGCCTTTTATTAAATTTAAATTTTAGAATTTTTTTTTATTTTTATTTAAATGATAAACTAAAAAACTAACAGTCTTTGCTCCGTTACATATTGAGCATTTTATGAATCCTAATTCATTGCAGATTGAACATGGCTTGTTTGAAAAAATTATTTTAAAAATAAACATTTTTATTTGTTCAAATAAAATTTACTAAAATTTCAACAGTGTTTGGAACTTGAGTAAAAATGGTTCGATTGTCGAATAACTTTTTAGGTTCTATTTGAACATCATTTGTTTGAGTAGTAAGTTCATAATCAGAATATGGTAAACAAACAGTCTCAATATAACGTCTCTCAACAAAAGTTTCGAGAATATACTTAATTTTTAAGAAATTTTAAAAATAATCAAAATAAAATTTTTATTTTTTTGCTCTACCCGATAAGAACACGAACTAGTAATTTTATTGATTTTAAGTTTGCTGTTTGGAATTTTTTTAAAACAAAAACTTTGGTTCAAATGTGTCAGAATTTCTTCTCTAATTTGTTGTTCTAATTAGGAAAAGAAATAGAAGAAGTTTAATTCTTTTGCCAAATGTATTTTAAGTTTATATTTAATTATAAGCCTAATTAATACCAGGTAGTTGTTTATAAAAGTTTTGGTTAGATTCAAATTTTATATTTGCAACACTCATTTTAGTCAAAATTTTTATTAAAATGACAAGAAAAAAAATTTTTCAATTGTAAAAAATTTCAAAATTAATAGAATATTAAGTTTTGATTAATTAATTTTTCACTTCTGTTTAAAGTCAAGCAAGTTATTTATTAAATTGAAATTTGATATAAAACATTATTATTATTATTATTTCTGTTACATAATCAATATTTATTGATATTTTATTTTTCTAATAACAAGGTGCTTAATAAAACAATCATCTCTATTTCAGCACATTAAAATGTCTTGAGTTACATAACTTTGGATTAAACTTGATAGCTAGAAAACAAATAAATAAATAAATAAACTTAAACATTACAAGTCTATTGATTATAAGAGTATTAAATAAAAAGTTGGAAAAACCTAATAATATAAATCATAAATAAAGAAATTATAAATTTTTCACTAGTTTAATAAATGCTGTATATATTTCAAAAATATGTAAAAATATAAATTTATATGTATAAATAATAATGAAATTATAATATAATTTATAATTTCTAGATATACTAACATAGACATTAAAGAATGCCAGAAAATCAACATTTAAATGAAGTAGGAGAAGAAGAAAAGCCTCAAATAGTTTTCGGAGTTTTGGCTGATGTTCAATATGCTGATGTAGACGATTTGGTTCAGTATGGTCGAAAACGCTTTTACCGAAATAGTTTGAAATTGTTGCAAAATGCATTAACTGATTGGAGAGATAAAGAAAAAGAAAATGACTTTAAAATAAAGTTTATTTTACAACTAGGAGATTTGATTGATGGCTATAGAACCAATTTGTCCAATAGTGTTGATAAATGTTTAAAAAATGCTCTCGATCAATTCGAGTTGAACAATTATCCAAGCGATTCGATACTTCATATTTGGGGTAATCATGAGCTGTTCGCTTACAAACGCCACGAGTTATCAAACTCAATTTTAAATACTTCAAAGTTGTTAAAACAAAATTTTTATTGTTCAAACTCGAATTATTATTTTTATGACATAAATGAAAGACTAAGATTGATTTGTATGGATCAATATGAAATTTCAACACTTGGTTATCTAGAAAACGATGAAGAATACAAACAAGCCAAGTATGTATTAGAAAAGTATGCAGAACTAAGAAAAATAGTAACCGATCCGGAAGAAAAGAAGTTTTTAAACCGATATTTGCTTTATAATGGTGGTGTTGGTGAGAAACAAATGAAATGGTTAGAAGATCAATTGAACATATGTAAAAAGTTGTCTAAAAAAGTAATTTTATGTGGTCACATACCACTGACTGACAAAGCATCAGATTCGTGTGCTGTTTGGAATGGAGAAGAGATACTGAATCTAATATGGTCTTATGATAATTTAGTTTTAGCTTATCTAGCTGGTCATTATCATCCAGGTGGTTATTTTCTGGATCATAAAAATATACATCATTTAACACTAAATTCGATATTAGAAACACCATTGGAATCTAATAATGCCTATATGACTGTTTATGTATATGAGAATAGAATTGAGTTTAAAAATCAAATTGAATCAAGAAGTTTTAGCGTTTTTTATTAATTTTTTTTATTTCAATAATCAATAATCAATTTTAATATTTTTAATAACAAATTAATTAAAATAAAATTATTTTTGCTTGTAAATGACGACGAATTGTTTATTTCTTGTTCTATGATATAGTTGCATAATGATTTTATACCTTCGAATGTTTCTTTAGCACAAGGCAATATTTCTTCTTTGGGCAACAAAAACCCATATTTACCATTGTCTCTTAATTCTACTGCATATGAATAAAATATACCTACATTATCAAATGCCCAATCAACACTACTACCACTAGCCGTGTCTTAATGAGAATATTTGAAACTTAATTTAATAAACTTTTTGTAGAAATATAAAAATATATTACATATTACATCAGCTATATTTCCATATGTGTAATTAGTACCAAATATATACCGTATTGAATCACTTGCTTTCTTAGCACCTTCTAACTTAATATATTGCAATTAAATTTATATAATTTTGTATTGTTAAATAAATCTATCTAATTTACTAGCTTGTAATAACCATATGGTTTATTAGTAGAATAACCATATGGAGTCATCCAATATTGAGAATATGAATGCAAATTTATGTATGATATAATCTCATTTTTATTTTTAAGAATATAATCAGAGACAAGTTTAACTTCTATTTCAGAGAATGCCGATTTACCACAATATATATCTGAACACGAATCATTTGATGAACCAATTTCTTTTATTAATAAAAAAATTTTTAAATGTTTGAAAAAAATTTTTCAAACATTTATCAACATTTAAATAAAAGTTTTTTGTTTTTACCACAATGATGATTATTCCAATTTCTATTTGGATCAGCACCAAAGCAATTTGAATTTTCAGACTTACTTCTAGTTTTTCTCCATAATCTTTGCTTAATTAAAATTTAGAAAAAAATAAAAAAACTAAAAATAAAATTTTTTTTGTAAAATACTTTGGTAAATGTGTAAGCATAACCATCAACATTGAAAACAGGTAAAATATAAAAATCAAAATTGTTTAGTATATTTGTTACATTAGTGTCATGGTTGTAATTTATTAATAATTGATTTGTAATATACAAAAGAGTCGATGTTGTAATCCATTCCCTTGAATGAATAGCAGCATCAATCCATATTGATTTTTTTTGCTTATCTTTATTTGGTATGCTCAGCTTCAATAATTTTATAGTACGATTTTCGTACGATTGCCCTAATTCTATTATATTTAAATAATTTGAATAATTATTTTTCAAACTATTCATCCAATTGTTAATATCAGCAAGTGTATGATAATCACCATAATCAAAATTATTCACAAGACCAACTTTGCTATTAAAATGGAACAAATTCTCTTTAATTAAGTTAGAAACATCTTTTATTAAAATAGAACTATTTATATCTAGTTTTTTGATTAGGCCTAAAAATTCTTGATTAAATTCAGGCTTTACTTGAACATCTACAAAAGATACAAAATACTTTGGCTCAGACCATAAGTCTACCTTTAATATTTTTTTAATTTAAGTTTTATTTTTAATAGAGTTTATTTTTTTAGTTTAGAATATAACTTTATTAGACAATTCCAAATTTTTGATCAAATCAACTTGTTCAATGTTGCTTAATTCTAGTCTATAAACTGTATGACTTTAAATTGAACAAAATTATATTAAATAAAATCCAATTTCGATTAAATTCTAACTTTTTATATTCTTCAAAATAAGATTTACTAAAACCTAGAATATTTTTAAAAAGGTAGAAAACAAATAAAAATATGAGCTTGTAATTCGTAATTTTCATTTCTTATTTTTATTTTTTAAATAAAAAAAAATTTTAATCTTTATATGAAAAAAAAAAAAAGATAATTATTTTTTTTTTTTTTATATATTGTATGATATTTAAACTAGCTTAAATATCCTTTTTAAATATTGAAAAAACACATTCAACAAATATTTTAAAACTTCGTTTTAAATAATAAATTTTATTTTAAATATATTTTAATAAATAATAAAAAATCTAAGCATTGTTATCCCGAATTAAGTTTTGTTTAGAATTATAAATGATAAAAATATAATATAATATAATATAATATAGATTTGTTTATGCTAATACGACTTGTGGAACTGATGTAGATGGACGAGTTCTTCTGGATGGATGTGGTCTTCTGCTACCAGTACCAGTTGGATGTGGTCTGTGTGTTCTTTGTCTATTTTGATGATGAGCTGAACCTGGTTTTCTCAAGCCGTGTGAACCGTTTGGTTTACCAGAAACAAAAAAACATGTTCCTAATACTTAAAAGAAAATTTTCTTTAATTTTTCAAAACTTTATTTATTTTTTTTTTATTTTTATTTTTATTTACATGTAAATATTAAAAATAAGGCAAAAATTGAGACTTTCATTTTTCTGTTTCAAATTGAAATTTATTATAGATATTTTAAATAAAATTTGAAATTTTTCAAAATGCTTTTATACATCAAACTATTATGTAAAATGATATATTTAACATAAAACATTTATTCAAGATTTAACAAAATTTAACAAAAATTCCAAAATTTAAATTAAAATTTATTTTTAAAATGTTTAAAATTTAAAAAATATCTTGTTCTAAAAACAAAGTTAATTAATCAATATTTTTATAAATGTAATTTGAGATAAACTTTCAAGATTTGATCAACAGAGGATTTTTTTATTAAGCTAAATTTTAAAAATGTTTTTAAAAACTTTTGATATCAAAATAAAACAATATACAATTTTTATATTTTAAATGTTTTTAAATAAATAATGATTGCTGAAATACTTTTAATTTAAAAAATGATAAAGAATTTTTACAAGTTTTTATCTGAATCAAGAGCTAAGGAAAATAAACCTTAAAACTCAGCTATTTTAAGCTTTTTAAATATAAATAAATAAAAAATAGACTTGCATTCTATTTACATACCTTACAAAACTATTTTAAAAGAAATTTTACATATTTTTATTACATAATTTAAACAACCTAGATAAAGAGATTAATAGCTTAATTAAAATATTACAGTTTATTGCCAAGTTTCAAAGTTTTGTCACTTTGATCCAAAATGAATCTGATTAATATTGAATAAAATTGAATTATATAATTTAGCACTATTTCTATGCTCAAATATTATAAATAGAATTTCTATTAGACAAATAAACGATACCGTATACCCTTGAGAAGAAGTCCACGCATATAAACTTGAATTTATATACGGTATACATGGATGCTGAACAGTTAATAAAAAAGCAACTCTAAAATTGGAAAATAAATATTCGCTTTTTAAAATTTATAATGTCTATAATTCAATTTTTAATATCTGCTTAATTTTATTTTCTCAAAAATAAAAAATATGAAGAAAAATAAAATTAGAAAATTTAATTTAAATTAGTAAAAAATTGCTTTTAAATAAATAAATATTTTTTTTTTTTTAAGATAAGATTTAGTCATTTGTAACAATGATTTATGTTTTTGAATTGTTTTTTGAAAACAAATTTATTATTTTGTATTTTTAAAATATTTTAATTTTTAATTAAAAATCTATTTGATAAATTTTGATATAAATATTTTAATAATTTTAAAGTTGAAATTTAAAAAAATGAAAAACATTTATTTAAAAAGTATATTTTTATAAAATAAAAACAATTTTATTCAAATAATTTCAAGAAAACACATGGACAAAGTTGTTCTCCAACTATTAAATATAGTTCGAAGTTGTTATGTATGCAAAATAAGGGTTTAATTTGTGATAATGAAAGTTCTTTATGCGTTTGTGAATCAGGTAAATGGGATTCTAAACTAAGATATTGTGCTTTAACATACAATCAATTATGTGTTTCAGATAGTTTTAGCGATGAAAGCGAACTGAATGATAGTGATGATAGATGTGATAGAAGAGTTTACTTATATTGTGATCAAGTAACTGGAACATGTAAGTGTGAATATGGCTTAACATGGAATCAAACATCTTCATCATGTGCTTGAATTTTAATAGATTTTTTTTACATTAGAATTAAATAAACTTTGTTAAAAATAAATTTTTTATTTTATTTTATTTAAAATAATTTAAAAAAAAAGTAAGCAGATTATGCTTGGTATTAACAAAAACCTATCATTTATGAAAATATGTTTAAACTTTTTAAACTAACACCGGAAAAAAAATTTCCTAAAAATTGAGAATTTTATTATTTAATTTACAATTTAATTTTAATTATCAGCAATTAATTAATTAAAAATGAAAAATAAATTTTGCGTTAAATCATAGAAATTGAGAATTCCTAATCAAAAGTTGCTTGTTTTTTCAAGTTTGCTTTGACTCTCAATATAAAACAAATTGCTTGATTTATCAGTGCTTAAACTGGAATTTAATTGTTCTAAATTAGTAAAAAAATCAGCAGATGATTGACTTTTAGCCAGAGAGTTTTCATCTTCTAAAATAACATGTTTTTTTAAAGTTACAGAATCAGTTAAAGAGTTGTTTCTTTTGAGTTTATCAATTGGTTTTCTGTATAATGTTCTAAGACTACTAGTATCATCAGAGCTCATTGAACTAGTCTCTGACGAAGCTACTACTGAATCTATTCTATATTTTTGTTTGGGACTAAGCACAAAGCTTGGATCATGATTCAAAGTAGCTTTTTTTCTATATTTTCGGCGCATAAAGAAAGACTTGTGAATATAAATGGTGAATATTACCAGCAATATACTAGAGACTATTTTAATTCCTGCAGCACCACCGAAAAGTACAAAATGAAAATCGAATGTATTGTATTCTAAGCATGTACCTTTATCGCCTTCGCATTGATTATTCCATAGAATACACGTTCTGTCAATTACTTGAGAGAGAACAATTGGAGCTGGTATATACGCCAATAGAATATTAGCACATCTCAAAAGACCAAGTGCAAATGGTTGTAATTGTTTGTTATCTATCAATTTCAAAACAAGCATAGTAGCTGGTGTTAAAGACAGAGCCTCGAAAGCGACAACTATGAACAAAACAATTAGAAATATAACTAATTTAGAATCACAATTTCTGGAGCAAGCTCCCGGAATAGCATCGGATGTCCTATTATCATTGTTATTATTCGGATTTATACAGCTACAATTATAATAGCCATTGGGATCGATTGTTTTGCAGCCTGCATAACAAGGACTTACATAAGTTTTTTTGTTGATACCACAAGTGGGTCTATAAGTATCCATACAATCACAATTCGATAAACACCCGATAAATGATTTATTAAATGATTGTTTACTTAGATCTATACCTTCACTAGATGTGCCTTCACAGCGTATGAACAAAAGTACAAATATACCTCCTACGACTACACACGAACTCAAAATTATGAGCCTAACACATCCTTCTATGTACAAATCGAACTTTCGAACTATAAAACCACCGAGTATGGCGCCTAAAATAGCACTTGGAACAATTACACCACCAACTAAGATACTTGATCTAGAAGATGATATTTGATAAATGTTTTGAGAATACAATATCATGTAATTAGTGAACAAAGCTACTAGTATACATTCAATAGACATGATCAAGATTAGCAATGTATAACGTAAGTTTAATATTAATTTTAATAAACTCGATAAAAAGCCTCGAAATTTTAATTTAGAATGTTTTATTCTGTCTATAAGCTTAGCTGAACACGAAGGCTTCTTTTTCGATTTTATATTATCTGTCGAATTTGATATGGTTGAAAATGAATCAGTTGAATTTGACTGTGGGGGAGTGAGCTCTAGACCTGAAGATACTCGAGACGAGACTGTATCCAAAAACTCGAAATTTTTATCAACAATTTCATTCGCCTCATCGATTGTATGCAGCACTCTTTTTTGAACAAAATTATTATCATTGTTATCATTATTGTTATTATTATTTTCATTTGGATCTTGTTTTCTTGATTTTTTTGAGCTTCTTTTTTTCGAATTGTTTTCTTGCTTATGTTTTTTGCTCAAATCGATTGGTATCTTGTCTGGAAAAGACATCAACAATATAGATAAAATAAATACCAAACCAGCAGCTATTATATATCCCATGAACCAACAACCAACCCATTTCGGATGTGAATCTTTCACTGGTGGTGATTCATCTAAATAAACCCATTTGGATAATAAAAAGCTTGCTGTCAAATAGCCTATTGCTGGTCCAAGTGCAAAAGCTCCATAAACAATTCCTTTTTATATTTAAAAAAAAAATTTTTTTTAAATTTTATTCAATTTTAAATAAATATGTTGCAAACAAGTAAAAACAAGTGTTTTTCTTTTTTTTGTTTATTTATTTATTTATAAAAAGAAATTAAAGAAATAACATATTTTATGTATTTTTTTTATTACTTCTGAATTTAAAAAATGAATTTTTTTTTAAAAATTTTTTTAAATTTATTAATATTTGAATTAATAATTGGACAAGATATAAATGATGAGTTGGAAAATTATCGTTTTTTAGAGTCTTTTGTAGAGTTAAAAGGTGGCGAATTTAGAATGGGTATAAGTGATAGACAAGAAAATTACAACAACGAATATCCAGAACGTAAAGCATTGGTCGACTCGTTTCGAATACATCTTTATCCGGTGTCTATAGGTTCTTTTAAGAAATACAAAAACGAAAAATACATGCATAAAACGCAGGCTGAAATAAGCGGAAGTAGTTGGGTATTTAATAAGCTAAAAGATAAAGAGTCAAGCTTGGATGAAAATAGAGAAACAAGTGATTTAGATAGTCAAAAAGCGCTCGACATGAGTATGGTGTTGGTAAAAGAAGCTCGCTGGAATAGACCAGAAGGTGGAATGTCATCGATTCGAGACAAATTAGACTATCCAGTGGCACATGTTTCTTATAAAGATGCTTTTGCTTATTGTGCATGGAAAGGAATGCGTTTACCTACCGAAATAGAATGGGAATACGCAGCTAGAGGTGGTCTTAAAGAAAATTTGTATCCATGGGGAGATTTATGGGAAGTTGGAAGAACAAATTTATGGCAAGGAAACTTTCCCGAAGAGAATCAGCTAAGAGATGGTTATTATGGTCTAGCACCGGTGAACGCTTACAAAGCACAAAATAATTATGAAATGTACGATTTAATAGGTAATGTTTGGGAATGGACATCAACAAAGTACAGAGATTCAAACAACAACAACACCAACAACAACAACAATGATTTAGATAAAAGAGTATTAAAAGGTGGCTCATTTTTGAACACAAGAGATGCAGATTATTCTAAAAATAAAATTAAAATTAGAATTTCAGCTCGTATTGGACATTATACTAATTATACTGCTCAAAATGTTGGCTTTAGATGTGTTCAAACAATTAAAAAAGAAGAAAAATTTTTTAAATTAAACAAACAATTTAATATTGTAAAATTAAGAGCTCCAAAAATGCATTCTTTAAAGCCTAAAATACATACTGAATTGTGAAATTATACCAATTAGTTTAAATTATTGTTTTTCAATTATGTTATTTTATTTTAGATTTAAAGAAATAAATTACGTATCAGAAAAACAAAAATAATAATTTTGAAATTAATTTAGCTTAAGAGAATCAATAAAAACTAATTTTAAAATTCTAATTTTTATTCTACTAAATTGGCGAATAAAACTCAAAGTATTAAAAATATTTTTCTTAATATCCCTGGTTTAAAACTAAGCATTTTATTTGATAAAATACTAGGTAAAGTTATTATAGATCCTTGAATATGTTTGCTTTTTAGATTCAATATTTCTAAGTTTCTAAATATTGATGCTATATTTAACTATTAATTAAATTTAATAATGTTTTCTTAAAATATTAATTCAAATTCTCTTATAAACCTAATCAATTAAAAAGATAATAGAAAAATTGCAACAAATTTGTATCTGAAAAAAAATATGAAAAAAACTAAAATAAAACCTGTATAAAGAGCATGAAGTCTTTCTTCTAAATTATCACATAAATAAGTAATACCAAGTGAAAATAAAGGCGCTGCACCAAGACTCATTAACATTTGACCAATTATGAATACAGCATAAGGCCAAGTAGACGACACGCCTCGATTGCATTTGTTTAAATCTTGACTATTTAAACTAGTCGTAGTAGTTTGATTAGAATAAAAAAAACTAGTTGTTAAACCAGATATATAATTACTAGATTTACACATATCGATATTTTCTACTGATTTATCCAAACTAGTTTCATTTAGTTGAATAATATTCGGGATTTTGTACCTCTCGGCCAAATAATACGGTAGAGTATAAATAACTGCACCAAGTACATAAAAAAAACCACATATACCAATAATGCGGCATTTGTTTAATTTTGAGCCTATGTAACTAACCAGGGGTGTTGCAAAAACACCCATAATATCGTAGGACGATAATATAAAGCCTACTTTAGAAGTGGACAAATTGAACTGTGTTTGTAAGCTAGTCATTGTGGCTGACAAGTAGCCGCCTTGAATCATAGCTGTGAAAAGTGATATCAGACTAAGAAGTATTATATAAACTATTACCGAATGAAATTTAAACGATTTAAAACATGTTTTTAATTTGCTTGAGCATTTTTGTTTAGGCTTATTATTGCACGAGTCAGCCGTTTTCGGCAGAGATTCATCTTCAGGACCAGAAAATTCGATTGTATCAAAATTCTTATTCATTTTTGTATCCAAAAAAAAATTAATTTTTTTAAATTAATTTTCAAATTAATTTTTTTTCATCTAAAATTTAATCATTTTCAAAAAATAAATTTACATTTACCTGTTGTTTTAATAAAAAAAACAATAAAGAAAATTTTTTTTAATCCTAATCTGGTAAAAAAAGTTTTTTTCTTTTTTTGTTAAAACAAAAATCATGAACCAAGTTTTGGTATTTAATTAAAAACATAATTTATTTAAATCAATAAAAATCAGACTTTATTTCAAAATTAAGAATAAAATAAAAATGAGAAGTTTGTAGTTACCTAAGTAACTTTAAACCTGATTTTTAGAATCATGAGAATTTATATTACTTTTTTTTTTTAATTAATTATAATTAAATCGATTTAAAATATTTTTTTTTTTTTTTTTAAATTTTCAACAAAAATTTGTAAAAATAAAAAATATTTTTTAAAAATATTTTGCTTCATTATTATTATTATTAATATTATTATTATATAATTTTTTAAAATAATTTTTATTTATAGTTAAACTTCTAAATTATAAAAAAAAAAAAAAAAAAGAAAAAAAAAGAAAAATATTTAAGTATATATTTATTATAAAAAGGTAATTGAAGCCGATCTTAAATTATAATGCAAAATATAATATTATTTTTAATTTACGATTATAACTCGAAGAATTTATTTTTTTCTCTCTTTAAATAAATTTTAAAAAAATTTTAATGTTTGGTCTTAACGTTAAGAAAATCATAATCCTTAAATAGTAGCCATGGAAACACCTTATATATTTGAACGTGATTCAAATAAAAACAAATAAAAGAATAAAATATTTTGAAAATTTTATTTATTTAAAATTAATTATTAAAACAAATTTTGAATGATTGATTGAAATTTTTTGACAATTTGTTGCCTATTTTGTTCATAAATTGTGAAAACTGGCTTTTGAAATTAATAGTGCTTGTAAATTGCTTTAAATCCGGATCTGATGAAGCAAAACTTGATTGAAAATTAGAGCCCATATTGTTCCATTCATAGCCATATTTGTCATCGCATGGCAACTTTTTGAAGTATTGAAAAAACTCGCTTGAAAAATTTTCTAAATCATTATTGAGGAAAATTTGGGCCAACTTTTGGACGAATTGGTTTTGATTTTGTTGATTTATTGAGTCTTGATTGTACCAGCTTAGCAAAGTTTCAATTCGATTGCTTAAAACTGAATTTAGAAATGTGAAAAAAATCAAAATTTTAAAATTCATTTTTGTTCTCTTTAAAAATAAATCGATTTTGTATATTTAATTTTATATTTATATTTAATTTAAAAATCTAGGTTATAAAGCTGACTGAAACTTGTATTTTTAACCTTTAGAAAAATTTTTATTTATAAAAATTAAAAAATCCAAAACTAGGTCTAAAAATTATGGTAATTTTTTTTTTTGTTTTAAGCTTGTTCTAATATAATATATATGAAAAATGTTTTATAAAAAAAAAAGACAAGTTTGTCAGGTGAAAAAGTAAAAATTTTCAAGAGTTTTAATTCTTAAAAAAAAATAAAAACAATAAGTATCATGATTTGAATAAATAAAAAGAAAAAGCTTTTTAAAATTATATTTTTTGTCTATACTAGGTCTTAATTTTACCAAGTTTTGTTTAATCAAATAAGTTGTAACTTACTGATGTTTTATGAGTAATAATTGTGTACCTTTATAAGACATATTACCAACTCTGCATGAACAACTAATACATCTTTAATCTCTTGATCAATCACATTTCATACTATTACTTCTGTAAGATAAAAGCGTTATTCAAATTTCTTATATTTTATTATCCAATTTAATGGTTATTGATAAATTTTACTCTAGCTGCTCCTAAGCAATGTGCTCATGTTGTATAACCAGTAGATAGACATTTGGTGTAATCTTTAATATGCGATATATTTGGTATTTTCATTCTTGTTATTTCATCTTTTTGAAAATAATTTAAATTTGTTTTTAGTATTCTTTAGTATCAGAAATTAATTAAAAGATATTTAAAAAAAGATTGAATTCGAAAAAGTTTTAACTAAATGAGATTTTATGAAATCTAAAAAAAAAACTTAAAGATTTTTATATTGAATTTGTTTTATTACTTGATTCTTTTTGAAATATTTATATTTTGAATCAACAATCTAATTGAATTATTAAATTAATTTTGCAATTTATTTTTATTAAAAAAGTTTTGAAAAAATTTAATAGTATTATTCTAATATTCAAATATTACAAAACTGAGCAACAACAACAACAACAACAACAAGTATAGACTTTATAGTCTAGACTGTATATATTGTATCTATAAGGTCTTTTTTTGTAAACCTATTAGGCTTTATTAAGTGATTAGAATTACAATCATTTATATAAGCTAAATGCTATATGTTTTCTTAGTAATTTATTTTGATCTATTTAAAGCAATAGAAGTTTAACTTTGAACAGCATCTTTTCCATTAGAATTCAAGCATAAGTAATTAATAAAAATCTGGGTGTTTTTGATTTATAGTTTTCTAATATTAGTTAATAATTTTATGCTCATATAAAATACCACACAGACAAAGTCTGACATTTACTGTTTCATTTCCCATAATGCTGGTACATATGCTATTTTACAAGTACTTATTTAAAAAAATTACTGGTACTTTCATTTCTTTTACTGATCATTTAATTTTAGATCATTTAATTATGATGACATTTAATTATAATATCAACATATTAGTTTCACCTTCAAGTTATTTTGAAATTTAATCAATTCAATTTTTCATTTTATGGAAATAAAATAAAACTTTTTTTTTCTATTAATCTTTTTTAATTATTTCTAAATTTAAACAATTAAAAATACTGTAATATAAAAACAATATTAAAAATAATTAAAAAATAGCCATGGAAACATGTTTGAATGTAATTAATTAGAACAAAATTTTAAGATTTATTTAAATTTTTTTATAATCTGATTTAATTTGTTTTTTTTTTTTAAATAAATTACCAGGTAGGCAATAACCAAGTTTTCCTTGAGATTTCTTCATAATTTCATTGTTAATTTTTTAGTTTAGCTTTATGCATTGACTTAATAGCAGTAATTAAAGTAAAATATCTTGGAGAGGTTTAGTTTTGAAAGAAATCTAACTAAATTTTTGGTTTCATTTAATTTAAAAATGAATATTTAAAATATTTTAGATTAAATTTATGTATCACACGATTTAAGTTTATAGTTTTTTTTTTATTTTAAATTAGTTAAAAATAAATTTTATCGAGGTTCTAAATTCTGAAGGTAATATAAAATAATAAAGATACTAGCTACATGATTTTTATTAAAATTTGAATAAGAAAAAATTTTTTAAAATAGAAATTTTAAAAAATTCGATTCAATTTTATATTCAATTTTAAAAATTTTACATTACTGAACAACCAAAGCAAAAGGTTTGAGGATACTTTTGAGTAAAGACTTGATGGTCAAGACCAAATATAGTATAATCATAAGGCTTTTCTTTGAAAGTATACTTGACAAAAGTAATTGGAATTATAAGTACTTGTTGTCTCTATCATTTAATATATAAAAGCTAAACTGAATATTTACTAAAAGATATCTTAAAATTAATTCTACTCACTTGAGCTAAAATTTTTGATCTTGAAAATTTGCTTGAATGTTTTTGAATTAACTCAGCCGATACTTTATTTATTTCAGCTAATGGATGATTTGTTATTGGTGCTACTCGAATGTTATTTTCCGTAAATGAGTTTTTAGCCGTACATTGTCTCAAAAATTCATCTGGTACATTATCAGTTTTTTTGAAATAATCATCTACATTGTTCTCAAATTCTACCATTAATTGTATATACCATCTCAAGCGACCTGTACCTCTACATTTAATACACGAGTTTTGGCCTTTACCTGAACAACTTCCGCAACTTTCATATCCTGTTTCTCTACATTGATAACATGTTTCTCTTTTATCAAATACTATAGTATATGTTTTACCTTTACAACTATAACACATTTTCTAATGTTTTATAAATTATTTTATATAAAATAATTATTTTTTTTATATATTTAAATTTTACTCTTCCTGCTCCATTGCAAGACGAGCAGCGAGTAGAACCGTGACCAGCGCAAAGAGTACAGCTCTATAATTTTTAAAAATTAATTTTTACATTAATATTTTTATATACATTTTTTCTTACTTGAATTTGTGATGTATTTGGTATTTCGATTCTAACTGTTTCATTTACAAACATTTGAGTTGGATTAACAGGTATTTGCCATGGATTTGATGGAGATTTAAATGGGTTAACTGTGGACATATCTTTAAAAAATTTATTTTAATTTGAATTTCTTTATAATTTAGTCTTATTAGATTAAAAACTTGAAAAAGCTTCATGGCACAAAAACGTAGTTCTTGTTTCAGTAAATGTTTCCAAGACATACTTAGGTTTTTTGTATTTTATAATATAGTCGATTAATTTATAAAAAGTATATAATAAATACTCTATGTGTATTTGATGGAGTCAAACCAAAGTTAAAGTTAAAGTTTTGCAAAGAAGGTTCTTTAATTTTTTATTTAAAATTTATTTTTTATAATTTATTTTATATTGTGATTAAATTCAATACCAGGCGGACAAAACCCAACATTGGCATAACCTTCTAATTCTTTTGGCTTATCGGAATTGTTGCTCATTTTTTGTTTTTAGAAAAAAAGTAAATTATTTTAAAATAAGAAAAAAATGTTATTAAATTTATAGGTTTTTTAAAGTAAACTATAACTTAATTTATTTCCTAATTGAAAACAAAAACTTTAAAAATGTTATGGAAACTTATAAATTTTGAAAGTATTAAAGTAAAAATAATAGTTACATGACTAGTATCATGGTTTGAATAAACAAAAGGTATTTAAACAAATGAAATTTAGAAATTTTATTCAAATTTAATTTCAACATCAAAAGCTTAATTAAAATTTGAAAAAAAAATTCAACATTATTTTAATATTCAAATATTACTGGACTAAACCCATTGTATGATTGTAAATTTTTTGAAAGCAAGTTCTGATAAGAAAATTTTTTTTTATTTTAAATTTTACCAAATAAGTTTTTTAGATAATAAAGATAAAATTTTTAAAAATTTAAAAGATTCTTAGTGTAATAAAGATTTAATTATGAAAATAATAACAAATTTCACAAAAAAATTCATTTACAATAATTTTTATTAAGTTATTACATAAATTAGAAAAATTTTTTCCATTTAATACAGTATTATTCTAATATTCAAATATTACAAAACTGAGCAACCACAACAACAATTTTTAGGATATTTTTCAGAATAGACTTTATTGTCTAGACCAAATATAATATAACTGTAAGGCTTCTCCTTGTAAATGTAATCGACAAAAGTGACTGGAATTACATTTACTTCATGTCTCTTTTTTAAGAATATAAAATTTAATTAAATCTAAATTTAATCTTAATTTAATAAAATTATTTTAAAATATAAATACTTGTGATAAAATTCTTGATTGATTAAATTTATTTGAATGCTGCTGAACCAAATCAGCCGAAACTTTATTAATTTCTGGTACTGGATGATTTGTTACTGGTATTACTCGCATATTTTGCTCTGAAAATGTATTTTTAGCTATACATTTTCTTAGTAATTTATCTGGTATATTTTCTGATTTTTTGAAAAAATCATCTGAATTGTTCTTAAATTCTACTATTAATTGAATGTACCATCTTAAACGACCTGTACCTCTACAATTAAAACACTGATTACTACCTCTACCTGAACAACTAAAACATCTTTCATCTCCTGATCCATTACATTTTATACAATGTTGTCTTTTATCAAATACTACTGTAAACCCTTGTCCATTACAACTAATACATCTTTTCTTTTAATAGTTTTTATCATTTTAAATTTTTTTATCTAATTTGATGCTTATTATTATTAAATCTTACTCTTCCTGCTCCATTACAGCTTGTACATTTTGTATGACCAGTTGAAAAGCATCTGGTACAACCTTCAATATGCGATGTATTTGGTATTTCCATTCTTATTATTTCATCCTTAAATAATTCACCTGGTGTTACTTTTACTTGCCAAGGTTCAGGTGGAATTCCCGACATATTTACAAATGGCTGATCTATAATTATCAATTATAAGCTATTAAATTTAAAATTTACAAAATTCATTTCAACTTGTTTTTTTTTACAAAATATTAAACACTTAGAAAATTATCTTAAATTTTTAATAATATTTTTTTTTCAAATATATCTAATAAATTGAAATGAATTTCTTTCGTATAATTTTTACTATTTGATGCTTCAAAAACCCATTTTGTAGTTCTAGTTTCAGTATAAGTTTCTAAACTATACTTTTATTTTATTTAATTAAAATAAAAAATATTTAAAACAAATCTTGCTTTTAACAAAAAATAATTACACGAATTGTGTTTGATGGTTTCAAATCACTAAAAGTCAAATTTCTAATAGGATCTTTTCCATAACAGCAATGTTCACTTACATATTTAGATAATGCTTCTTTAGCTTCGTCTTCTGATATTGGCAGAACACTTTTATTTATTGATTAAATTAATATAAATCTTGTTTATTAAATTTATTGAATTAACAAAATTTTAACTTGGTAAATTCCGGTTGATTTTCTTTTGGTTTTGGCACATAATCATTCAAATTGTTTGGTACTATTGTTTATAAATATAAATTTAATAATATTTAATAAAAATCTTGGCTGCTTTTATTATACCTGGTAAAACAAATCCTATTTGTTGATAACCTTCAAATTGACCAGGATTTTGAGGATATTCTGGTGGCGGATCTTGTTCGTTTTGCTTATGTTCGTCTAAAAATGGTTGTTTTGCATTTTCTTGATCTATTTCTTTGCTCATTATTAAATTTCAAATTCAAATAGAATAAAAAAAAAATGTAAAATTTCTTTAATTATTTATTATGTCTGAATAAAATTTTATGTTTGATTTGAACAATTGCTTTTAACATAGGCAATTTTAATTTATTATTATAGATATTTAAAATAATAATAATAATAATAATAATTATGTTTAATTTTAAAAATTCAATAATTTTAAAATTGTAAAAAAAAATCTATTTTTTAGATTTAAAAAAAAAGAGAGGTTATTAAGTAAAATTTTATTCTATTTATAATTATGAATTTGTATGTATTAAATTTCAAAATCCTAAAACTACAGACGGATAATATATTTTGTTTTTTATTTTTAAAATTAATTCTACTACTTGATTTTTACATGAAATATTATATGTTTTATAATTTTACTTATTTATAGACTCATAAGTTTATAACATATTTGAATTGTGCTTTTTTTTTTAATTAGGCGAAATTTTATTAGGCAAATTTAGTTTTAATTAAAGAATTTGTTAGATAAAAACGATTTATTAAATAAAAAAAAAATAATTGGAAAATAAATATTATAATAAAAACTAATCCGATTTAAAACTGTTATAAAATTGAGCAACAAAAGCAACAATTTTTAGGATATTTTTCAGAATAGACTTTATTGTCTAGACCAAATATAATATAGTTATAAGGCTTCTCCTTGTAAATGTAATTGACAAAAGTGACTGGAATTACGTTTACTTCATGTCTCTTTTTTTTTAAATTTTAAAATTAAATTTAATCTTAATAAATATTTCTTTAAAATATAAATACTTGTGATAAAATTCTCAATTGGTTAAATTTATTTGAATGCTGCTGAACCAAATCAGCCGAAACTTTATTAATTTCTGGTACTGGATGATTTGTTACTGGTATTACTCGCATATTTTGTTCTGAAAATGTATTTTTAGCTATACATTCTCTTAGTAATTTATCTGGTATGTTTTCTGATTTTTTAAAGAAATCATCTGAATTGTTCTTAAATTCTACTATTAATTGAATGTACCATCTTAAACGACCTGTACCTCTACAATTAAAACACTGATTACTACCTCTACCTGAACAACTAAAACATTTCTCATATCCTGATCCATTACAATGGGTACAATGTTGTCTTCTATCTAATTCTATTTTAAATCCTTGGCCATTACAACTAATACATATTTTCTATAATTTGAATAAATCATGCAAAATTTAAATAAAATGATTATTTATTATTTAATTTTACTCTTCCTGCTCCATTACAGCTTGTACATCTTGTATGACCAGTTGAAAAGCATCTGGTACAACCCTAATATTATTTTTAATGTGTCATTAATTCATTTAAATTTAGAATTATTTCTTTATATTTTAAACCTCAACATGTGATGTATTTGGTATTTCTAATTTAACTTTTTGATTTTTGAACATTTCAGTTGGATTTACTGGTATTTGCCACGGATGTGGTGGCGCCATGAATGAATTAACTACTGGTTGATCTTTATTATTATTTAAATGTATATTTTATTATTTCAAATCATTAATAAAACTAATCATTTTATACTTATCCAAGGTTCATAAACCCATTTAGTAGTTCTTGCCTCAGTGAATGTTTCCAATTTATACTTTTTTTTTATTTTTATTCATATAATTTTCGATTAAATATTTTTTTGATTTATTTTTAATACTTGATAAGTACTTGATGGACTTAAGGCAGTAAAAGTTAAATTTTGAACAGGATCTTTTCCGTAACAACAATGCTCACTTACATATTGCGCGAGAGCATTTCTTGCTTCATCTTCTGTCACAGGAGGAACACTTTTGTTAAATTAAAATTTAAATCGGGTTAAATATAAGATTTAAATTTTTATTTAAATACCTAAGGAAATTAGGGCGCTGTTGATTTAAGTCTGGTTGATAGTTTTGAAATATAGGCTCTTGGTTTGATAATATTTAATATGAATTGTTTTACTATTTATTTGTAATTAAATTAAATACCAGGTGGACAAAAACCAATGCTTCTATATCCTTCAAATTCTTTTGGGTTTTCTGGATATGCTGGTGGTAAATCATCTTCGTTATTGTTTTGGTCTAAAGTTTGGTTTTCATAACCTTCATTATACTTTTCATAACTCATTTTTTTAACCCTAAAAAATTCTTCTTAATAAACCTTAAATACTTTATTAAATAAAACATTTTTTTATTCATAAAATTAAATAAAAAAATGATATATTTTTTTTTTCATTTAAAGTCACATTTTTTTGATAACTTAGAAATTTCATAACTTTAGTATTAAAAAAGCAAATATTATTAAAATTTGAAATTTATTTGAAATTTAATCTTTATTGCAAATATACTGTAGAATATAATTATTTAATACATAGAGATATCAGTTAAAAATATTTTTTAATAATAAAAAAAAATAAAATAAAAAGAAATCGATATTTTCTATTTCGATTATATGTTAAATTTTTGATTTGAATAATAAGCATTTTATTTAAATAGTTAATATGTAAAAGCTTAGCTTTTTAAGTAGCTTTGAAACTATATTATATTATATGATTGTCTCTTACTTCAAACTTAGTACTATTTAATTACTTATATTTAATCACTTTGCTATTCTTAACAGTATAGTAAAACAAACAGTTTCTAAAATTTAAAAATAAAATTTCAAAATTAAATAATTTTTTTTAAAAAAATGCTTATGAATTAGTAATTTGAGTTGAGAAAAAATAAATAATAATCCTAAATTAGCAATTCAAAGATAAAAATTATCGAAAAGCTGATTATCTTACGGCTTGAATTATTGTTAATAAAATTTATTTATTTGTTGAAGAGTTTATCAAAATACTGTATATATTTTTGTAGAATAATTTTAAACTTAATTTTGACCATATTTAAGTCATAGCATGTCTCTATGGTTATAATATTTTATTTTTTTAAAAGATTATTATATTTCATTATTAAAATAAAATTTATTTTAAATTTTTTTTTATATAGATAAACTTAAATAACTATAATATAATATTCTTATTTTATTAATTAATTGAATTCACATATATAAAAGTTTGTATCACCATAATCTTCATCTAAACAATCACCTCCATGACCATTTAAAATTACTGAACTACAAGCAACAGGACAAGTTCCAGATGGCTTATCTATTTGAAAAAAAAAAAAAAACTGAGATATTTAGAGCTTAAATAGTTTTCTGGTTTAATGTTACTTCTACACCATAAAATAGGCAAAATTGAATTTGGACTGGTATTTGACCAATAGAAATTGGTTGCCGAATTAGAAGTAGCGCCAACCCAAAAATTGGCACTACCACTAGACCAAGTAGATGCTAAAGCCATTTCCATAGTATTTCTAATATTCATTAAAAAGCCTGGAGTGCATGTAGCACCCGATCGAGCAGTTAAAGTACGTACTGGATTATAGCATCGTGTTGTGATTGAATTTTCGCTAGCTTGTATGTTGTATCCATAACCACTAAGATAATTTGTTGGACATGCTAGACATGCTTGGTAACCCACTGACCAATAACTAAAAGAAAATAATTCACAATTTATAAATTGATAATTTTAATTATCATATTTTGGCTTACATATTAGATATATTTCTATAGTTATTACATTGGCAAGTGTAACCTGCTTCTGGTAAACATGTCAATGGATATGCTTTATTTCTTTATTATATTTAAAAAGTTTTAAAAATAATTTTAAAAATATTTACATTGTAATGCGGTGGGTAACATACAAAGAGTTCCATCACCGCAATATTGATCATGACTTGCTCTAGGTACTTGAAAAATTTTAATTAATAATATAATAATATAAGAAACAAAAATTTATTTTTAATTTACAGCATGCTCTCATAGTTCCATTATAATATCTTTCATTATTGCAACTTTAATGGTTTAATTTTTTAAGAATTGAATTTTTAAGAAAAGAATATTTATTTTAAATAAACCCGCATCGAAAATTAGATAAGCAATACATCCATGCAAAATCTTGACACATTTCGTTATCACCAACAGGAGGATAATTACATACAGAGTTAACACCTAGTTTATCCTCTAATGAATTTTTTTAATAAATATTTTGTTTTTAGTTATTTTAATAATTAAACTTACTACAAATGGTTTCTGTATAATTCTGTATAAAATAAAAATTATAATTTGATTAATTAAATTTAGCCTGATATATAAACTATTTATAAAATAAAATACCCAGTATTTAGTACTAGGACACAAACATGTGTTGTTAGTATAACAAATCAAACCATTATAGTCTTGACATTGTATATCGCTTCCAGTACACGAACCTTTATAAGTACTTTTAGATTGACATATAGATCCAGTCCACCAATCAGTTGAATCACATTGGCATGTATAAGCATCTGTAGTATATGGTGTAGCCAAACATATTAAACCTTTCGAATCATCACATTGATAATTTGTGTTTGTTGTTACTTGGTATTGGCAAGTTGAACCACTTTGTAATTTTGGAACTTAGAATATTTAAAATAATATTTAGAATATTTAAAATAATATTATTTAAAAAAAAAGCATTACCACAAGTGGTCGAATCCCAATAATAATTAGGATTAGAGCATCTTTCAGTTTTTAATAAAATTTATTGAATTTTTTAGTTAATATTATTTATATAAACCTGCATTTTAAAGTTGCAATATTACATGATAAGAATTTGCTACTCATACACATTACAGATGAGAATGGTGCGGGGCATGGTTCATTAAAAAGTACTTGACTTACTATTTATTAAAAAAAATAGTTAAAACTTTATTAATACTGTTATAAGATAAATAATAATAATAATATTTAACCGCATTTTGTGTTATTCTTAAATTTAAATTATAAAATTAAATTTAAAAATTAAAAATAACTTTTTTTAAAGGTTTAATTACCCAATAATAATCTACTGGACATCTAAATAATAATTTGAAAAAATTTTAGTTTAATAAAATTAGAAAAATTAATTTATTTTATTAAATCTTACAAGCATTGTAAAGGAGATGATCTACAAACTAAACCATTATAATCTTGGCACTGTGTAACTGTATTAACACAAGATTGTGTATAACCATATTTTGGCACTTGAAAAAAATTATTTAAATAAATTTTTATTATATTGATTTTTAAAATTGATGTACTTACTACAAGAATATGGCGTTTGAGATACATCCCAAAAGTGAGTGTATAAACATGAACATGTTTTAGTGGTTGAATCACATACAAGTCCTAAATCATTTCTACATTGAATTATATGAGCACATGCACTACCATTTAGCCGTTTACTCTCTTGAATATTTTTAATTTTAAAATTTTTTTTTTAAAAACTTTTATATTATTATTTTACCACATGTTGCATAATTCCAAAACATATATGTTGGACAGCTTTAAATTTAAGAAGTTAACCAAATTTTAATTATTTTTTCAATCATTTCTAAATCTTACACGCATTGCTTAAGAACTAGGTTGCATGTTAAACTTTTAGTTGCATCACATTCAAAAGGACTTGCACAGTTTAGGCCAGTTAATAAATATAATTCTATTAAAAGGATAAATTTTTGAAATGTGATTAAATATGTTTAAAAAAAAAGAAATAAACAAACGGCAAGAAGTTCCGTTATAGAAGTAACCAGTAGGACATCTGCATGTAGTAGAACATACAGTTAAACCTTTTGTTCCATCACATTGAGGCGCTGAAGTACATGCTTCATTAAATTGTTTTTTCCTTTCTATAATTTGAAAAAAAAATCAGAAGTTTAACAAATTGATTTTAAATTTTAACATGATTACCACATGCGGTGCTGTTCCAGTAGTTTATTGTAAGACAACCACATGTCTTAGTTAATGTATTACAATTCAAATTCTGATCATCTCGACATTCGTATGTATTAGAGCATGAACCCAAATAGGAACTTTGAGATGTACAAATTGATGAATTAGTAGACCAATAATATAAATATGGACATACACATTTGAAAGCATATTGTCCAGTTAATGAACAATAAAGTAGTTTTGTTGAATCACAATTCAAATCAATTTTACAATCTTCTAAAAAACTAGCAATATTTACACATTGAGTTCCATCCCAAGTTTTCGGATAAACACAAGTACACTGAGAATTGACACATGCAAGATTTTTATTAATAACACAATGTGAATCTGCCGAACAACCGGTTTCATTATATGAATATCTTTTTTCTTTTTAAATTTAAAATTTGATTTTTTATTAATTAATTAAATGCTTAATTTTAATACCACAAAAATTGGTATTAGTATTCCAATATCTGTCTGTAGAACAATCACAAACACTCGAATCTGATTTAGAACTATATAGACACTTTAATCCGTAGCCACATTGTATTGAATCTGAACCAGTGCATGAAGAAAGATATGATAAGTAATCAGTGCATTTTGAACCGGTATAGTACTTAGTTAAAGTGCATATACATCTGTTTTGAGAACAAACTAAAAAATCTGTTTGAGAACAATCACTTGTCGAGTTGCAATAATCGCCATAAATTTTTGGAGCTTATGATAAACCATCAAAATAAATTATAAATTCAAATAAAAGAACATAAAGTGATCAAATTTACTTGCAGCACCGATACCAACAGCCATACCGTATCCTATTAGAGTCAAAACAATCAACGACACAATGTTTACCAATAAAATGGTTAGCCATGGTCTCATAATAAAACTTTTTTCTAATAAATTAAAATCGTTTGTCTGAGCTTCATTTTTTTCAACTAAGTATTCATAAATATTTGTATTTTTTTTCGTTTTTTCATTTGATTTAGAAATAGCATCAAACAAAATGTTTGGTTTTTTAGATTTAACCATTTTTAAATTTTATTTTAATTTTGATTTTCTTTTTTAATAAATTTTTATGATAAATGAGAATTTTTTTAATTTTTTATTAAAAAATAAATAACATGTTTTTTTTTTGCTATTTTACTTAAATGAAACCTTTTTGAAGAAATAACAAAATTTAAGAAAAAACAAATTTAGTTTTATTAAGCTTCTTTATTAAATTAATTTTAAAAGTTTTATAAAAAAAAAAGAAAAGTTTTTTGTTTAATTTAAATTCTTAAAGTTAATTAAATTTATGTTTTTGTTTGAGCTGTTTTGGTAGGTGTTGATTCATTAGTAATGTCATCTAGATTTGTAGTTTTAGTCTCGTTTTGGATTCTGTTTAAGCTCAACAACTCCAGTTCAGTATTATTCTCATTTTGTTTAGAGTTTTGTTTAGCATATTTTTTAAATATGAAATATTCAATTTTGCTTCTAATCGAAGCTTTAATATTTGGAATATTTTTTGCCTTAATCAAAATAAGACCAGTTAATAGAACAAGTATAGCAAATAAGCTTAATTTGAATGTTATAATCAATTTTTCTTTATACAAATCAATCTCGGATTGAACATGCAAAGTCGTGTTTGTAGTTTGAGTGAAATTGCTCGAATTGGACAAATTATCAATTGATTTAATAAAATAGATAAATAGAAATATTTTAAGAATCATATTTTCACAATTTTTGTCAATAATAAATACAGTATTTCTTTATTTTAATTTAAATAAATTTGCCAAAAAACACAAAATTTTTATAAATAAATTTTAACAAATTTCAAATTAAGCGCTTTAGTTTAATTTAATTTTGAGCCTTAATTATACTCTTGAGGAAGAGAATAAAAAATAGAAAATTTCAAATATCAAAAGCCTAATTGAACCGGCGCCTCGGAATATATTTTGTATTTTTTTTTTCATTATTTCTATCAATTTCAAATTATGTAATTAATAAAATGAAAAAATTTATTTATAAATATTAAAAAAAAAAAACGTTTTAATAGAATAACAATTATCAATAAAAATCCCAAATGTAAAATATCCGGAAATTTCTATTCAAAATTCAAAACTCTAAAATACATATATATAATTTTATTTTATATTTTTTCATTATATTAAATTTCTTTGTATTATTTTTATATCGAATTATATTAAAATTATATTATTTATATACCTATATGAATGTAATTTGATATTTCACATTTTACTCTTGACTATATATTTTATTTAATACACCTTTGAAAAAATAAACAAAATTTTTTTTTTTTTTTGCTTTCCAATAAAAACCAGAAATAGAAACAGATAAATAAAAGATGAGAATTAAAGTTTTTGAATTTTGGCTTAAATAAAATAAAATAAAATAAAATAAAATTGAAAGAAACTTTTTGTATATTAATTATAAACCAGAAAAGCATTGCGGATATTCGGATTTTTCTGTTTGTTAATGAATGTATATATCGGTAAATACTTAAGCTCAAACCAGGCACACGTATTTTTTTAATTGTTCTCAAAAAGTTAAGCTTATAATTAAATCATATTAAAAATTATCTTGATCTATTTTAATTAAAAATAAAAAAAAAGAGAGAAGAGAAGAAGAAAAATAAAATTATTGTTGTTTTTGTAAGCCTAGAAAAACAAAATATAATGAATAAATAGTACCGATGGGCTACTCATAATCTAAAGAGCTCTATATAGCTAACTAAGCTAGTTAACCATCATCATCTAGTTAATCAATCGGTCTTTTAAAATCAAACAAAATTAAATTAAATACATATCTTAATTAACTCTTTTTTTCCTTTTTCTTGTTCTTGTTCTTGTTCTTGTTCTTTTATTAATTACATTTATTTCGTATTGTTTAACTTTCGAGTATCATTAAAATTATATTCCATTTGGAATAGAATCTTTTTAGATCTCACCAGGTAGAAAAAAATAAAATAAAATAAAATAAAATAATAATATAATAAAAGATAATTTTATAAATATAATTTTTTATTTTTAAAAATTGCATAATTTTGAGACTAGGTTTATTTAAATCGAAAAGGTTTCATTTAAAAACTAAAGATGGAATTTAAATAAAATTTATTTTTTCATTATTCAAAGATTTGTTTTAAAGATTAACAGGAAATTCTCTCATAGAAAATAAATTTATTTTAATTAAGCTTAAGTAGAGAGAAAAGAATAGTAGAGATTTGATTTTAATTGTAGATAATTTTAAGACCGGATTTTAATAAAAAAAATAAGAAAAAAAAATAAAAAAAAATCGTGACTTGGTTAATTTGGGACTTGGATGTTGAATATATAAAAATTCTAAATTTGTTTTTATTTATTTAATTTTTTTTTTATTAAAAAAAAACAAAATTGAAATTTTTACAAAGAAATAAAAATTTAATATACATTTTTTAATTATATAACAATATTATCAAGATTTTGATCAATATCTATTTAATATTAATAATATTAATAAAAAATAATAATAATAATGAGCAAGTAAGTCTCTCAATAGGTTAAAATTATTGAGCAGATGCTGTTTATAAATTTTGTGATTCATTCACCAGTTAGCATCTTGTATAGGCTCACATGTTTCAAAATAGATATCCAACTTGTTTATCATTGTATTATTTTTATAAGAACCGTAACGGATTGTAGAAATGTAGAAAGAAAAAGAAAAAAATTTTTTTTTTTATTGGCTAAATTCTAGTTTTGGTTTAAACCAATTGAATGTTTAAAATATTTATTCATTTATTTATTTATTTATTTTTATAGATATCAATATTATTAAGCTTATATTTATTAGGCTTAACATTTAAATAAAAATAATCTATTTAAATTAAAATACAACAACAACAAAAAAAATTAATAAAAATAAAAACCAACATAAATGGGAATTCAAAATTTTTGCTCGATTTGTAATTTGTCAATTAATGATTTGTATTATTTAATAGTCGGTGGTAAATTTACAATACACTTGAATTGTATGAAGTGTTCTTTGTGCAATGCAAAAATGGAAAACAAGTGTTTTATAAAAAATGGTAAATTCATATGCGACAAACATAGGCCTGATCAAGTACCAACAAGTTTGATAAATTGCTCAAACTGCAATCTGAGAATAAACTCAAACGATTTTGTTATTAATTCAAATTCGAATTTGTATCATTTAAATTGTTTTAAATGTTTCAAGTGTAATTGTTTGCTAGAACCAGGCTCCAAATATGCTCTAGTAAACAACAATTTGTATTGTTATAAACACTATTTATCAGGTAAGTAGTTTTTTTAAATCAATTATTGGATTTGCTTTAAGTTTTAAAATATTTTTCTATCTCGAAATTAAAGACGAGTCTCGAGTACCAGATTTAAACAATAACAATCGCTTCGATCAAACATATTCATTATCATCATCAAGCTCATTAAACACAATTTCATCTGCTGATTCATCACCATTATCTGCTCATTCAAGTGCAACAAATTTAATAAATAAAAATAAATTTATTAATAATAATAATCATCATCATCATCAACAACAACAACAACCACTTCAGAGCAAAAATAACAATTTTAATAGTAAAAAAAAGAGAATAAGAACTTCTTTTAAGCATCAACAATTAAGAATAATGAAAGCTCATTTTCAAATAAATCAAAATCCGGACTCGAAAGATTTAAAAGAATTAAGCGAAATAACAGGTCTACAAAAAAGAGTTTTACAAGTATACAATATTTCTTTTTTTAAGCTTTTTATTATAAAAAATATATTTTAGAAAATTATTAAAGGTTTGGTTTCAGAATTCCAGAGCCAAACAACGCAAATCCAATGGTTCGAACAACATCGGATTCGGTTCTATTTTAAATCTTAAAAATAATGATTCAATGTTGAATAACAATCTTATGTCATCACAAGAGGAAAATTCGAATGGTATTAATAATCAAAATAGTAATAATAATAATAATGATACTCTAGAAGATTATGATGATGATTTGGACGAAGAAGTAGAAGAATTAGAAGAGGATGAAGACGAGGAGAATTTAGATTTAAATGACAGTCGAAGTAATGAAATGAACAATTTTCAAAATCAATCAATAATCGATTTTTATCAGTATTTTTAATAAAAAAAAATCTTAATCTTAATTTTTTTTTATTTTTTTTTTTATTTTTTAATTAAGAAATTTAATATATTTTTTCTATAATTCGACTAATATTTACTTATCATTTACCTTTAAGACTTTTTTATTTTTATTACCTTAAATTTCACTTGTATAAACAAATAAATTTTATAAAAAAATAAAAAAAAACTCATATTTTTTTTCTTTTTGTTTATTTAAATAGAAAAAAAAACTCAATAATTGTCAAAATATTAAAAAAATAACAAGTTGCAAATTTTTTATTTATTAAAAATAAACAAAATGAACTCTTAAGAATTATAGTTTGTGTATAGTTACTCATAGATAAGATATCAAGCTATTTTGTTTTATTTTATTTTTATTTTTATTTAGAATTCTGGAAAACCAACTGTTAAAACAAATCAAAATTTTAGAAATGAAAATATTCTATCTTTTCTCTTGTTTTTTAAATGCCAGTTTTATCTATGAAAAGTTTTGGTCTATTTAAGGTCTATTATCTGATTTTGTTTTGTGTTGTGTTGTGTATGTGTATGTGTGTTTTAAATGACAATGAATGTTATCAAAATATTTTATTCTTGTTTATGACGAAAATGTAAAATGATATTTAATTAATTTAATCGCTTGAAATTTTAACTTATTTTCTGATTTAGCATGAAATTGAAAACGTGTTTTTAATATTAAAAAAAAAAAATTCTCTTAATTAAGCTGGAATTTTTTTCTAAAATTTGCAGAGTCAGATTTCTCTTGAAATTTTTTATTTTATTTTATTTTATATATATTAAACAGTTCCGACATAAATTTCAATTAATTAAATACAGAGATTAGGAATTATTTAAGGTAGATAAATTTATGCCAATTAAACAAAATAGAATTTTTTCTTTTTTGTTGTTTTGTTGTTTTGTTTTGTGAAGAGCTCGTTTTTTAAACTCTGTTTGAATTCAAATCAAGCTGAATTGATTTTTAGCAATAACAAAATCAATATGAGTTAATGACCTGACCTTATTCGAGTTCTAATTCCATTAGTAAGAAAAAAAATAAAATAAAATAAAATTTATTATCTAATTGATTTTATTTTATTTGAATTCATTTGATTTGTTTTCTTCATACACAATTAATACTCTTAAACTTATCAATTTGATCCGGCGTGTCAAGAATTGAATTTTATTCCTTTTTTTCTAATTCAACTTGATTATTCGACAAGTGTTTTTCCATACATCATTTAAGTCCTAAAATAAAATAATTTTTTTATTTTCTCTCTCTCTTTCTCTGTTTCTCTCTTTATTTTAAAAAAATATTTAATTGGTTTCTTGATTTTTTAGAAACGAAAAATTATAACCAATTAAAAAGGTATAGTTTTTTATTTTATTAAAAAAATTTATGTGTTGGAATTAAAAAAAAAAGAAAAAAATAATTGAACAAATAAAAACGGGATTTAAATTAAATAAAAAATAGAAAAAAAAAAATTCTTTTTTTTTTTTAGATTTTTTTTTAAAAAAAAAATTTTTATACAAAAAAAGACCTAAAAATTTCTAAATCATTAAATTATCTACAATTAAACTATTTGAATTGAATTCTTGTTGTTGCTGTTGTTGTTGTTGTTGTTGCTGAGTCGGTGTATTAGATTGAAAATTTTGTTGAATTAATTGATTAAAATGAGAAGAAGAAGAAGTAGAAGAAGATGGAACTTGTTGCTGCTGTGGTGTTTGTTGAGACAAATAAGAGTACTGATTCGAGGATTGTAATAAAGTGTAATTAAACTCGTTAGAAGTATTTTGTTGCTGTTGATGTTGCTGTTGTTGATCAAGTCCCAAGCTCTGCGAAGAGCTATCATCAATCATGTCAATATTTAGCTGAGCAGCCAATTGTTGCTCTTGATTAGATGTATTACTTGATACTGACGAGGAAGATAACGAGCTTGTCGATTGCGACGAAACACCATTATTATTCGTTCCGTTCATTCCTCCTTGTACTCCACCGATCTGATCGGTTCCGTCTCCACACGGGTTCGTTTGACCACGTCTAAACTTGGCTCTTGCATTCTGGAACCAGACCTGCAATACACGTTTAGATAGACCCGTTTTTTGAGACAATTGCTTCAAATCTTTTGCGTCCGGATTATGGTTTAGTTCAAAATAAGACTTCATAACTCGTAACTGATGATGTTTGAAAGAGGTTCTCATTCGTTTTTGGCGTTGTGCTGCTGCTGCCGCGGCCGCAGCTGCAGCTGCCACAGCAGCTACAGAATCATAATAACCAGATGCTTGGTTTTGATTAGATGAAGATGTGTCTAAAAAGCTATCTTCTTCATTATCCGAGAAGTAATCTTTAAGTAAAAAAATGTGTTTGTATTTATGGGTTGTAAAATACAAATTTATAGGCAAATAAATAAATAAATAAATGAATGAATAAACAATTTCAAAATGTGTTTGTATGTGTATGTATGTGTGTGTATGTGGATTTCTTAATGTTTATTTTCCTATTTGCAAACATGGGAGTCTAATAGTTTCCTAAATATTTGAAATTTCTATTCTTAAGAATAAAAAATTTGAAATTTTTTTTTTAACAAAAATTTCCGCTTGATTTAATCTTAAGGATTAGTTTTGTCATAAAACAAAACAAAAAATAAAATAAAATTTGCATGCCTCAAATTCTCAAAAATCTTAAAAATCTCTAGTGTCGTGTTTAAACTTTTTTTTGCTTTTAATATTATTTATTTATTTATTTCTAAAAATATTCGTGATTTAAATTATTAATGTAATATTAATGCTTTTTTAAAATAAATACCTAAATTTGAATCAAAATGTTTGCTACTATTTAAATCTTCTGGCGAATCAACACTGGTTGCTGATTGTAACTGTAATTGTAACTGATTCGAATTTTGACTATCTTGAATTAAAATATCCTTGTTTTCTTTTAATTTAGAATTTGTTTTAGTCTTGGTCAATTTTGTGTTATTATCGATTTGATTATTTGGTGTTTGTAGTTTTCTTTTTTTGGGTCTTCCTTTTTGATTGTTCGCATTGAGTAGATCCTCGTTTTGAGTTTGTAGAGCCGTGTTGTTGTTTGACAAATTAGGTGACACACTGTTTTGGTTAGAGAACGGAGAATTGTTTAGATTATTTGGCGGTGATATGCCCGGTGTAGGTGGTAAATTGCACATGTTTGAGGCGAGCGACAAATTGTTATTGTTATTGTTAAAATCGTTCTGGTAATTGAAATCGAACGATTCGTTCAACAAATTACTATTAGGCATTAGACTCGACGAAGACGAATCTTCTAGAGAGCAATAGAAGTGCAAACGACAGTAAATCGAGCCTTCTTTGCCACATCCGAATTCGTCGCCAGTATTCAACAGTCTATCGCATATTAAACACTTAAAACACGACAAGTGATAGATGAAGTTCTTGGCGCGCATAATCAACTCGTTTGGTGCAATTGTTTGATAACAGTTGTGGCATTTGCGTGGAAAACGTCTTTAAATTTAATTAATTATATTCAATATTTAATAAAAAAAAAAACTACAATTTGAAATAAACAAAATTATACTTGTAATAATCTTCTTTACAATATATAAGTCCATCTTTGGCAAAACAAGTTTGTTGAGAGTCTAAGCTTAGCTTACAATCAACACATCTGAGACAATTCAAGTGCCAGGATTTGTCCATTACTTGTAAATAATATCTGTCCTGGATTAAAGATAAACATGATTGACATTGATACTGCTGCTGCTGCTGCTGTTGCTGATGGTGGTGATGATGTTGCTGTTGCTGTTGCTGTTGGTTTTGGCTCAATGAGTTCAATTCGTTTATTAATGCTGGAGATGTAATGGAAGTTCCTTGCATTTAAAACACCACAAACAATTATTTAGCAAACAAAAAAAAACAATACCAAAAAAAATAAATAACCGAAAAAAATATGTATTACTAAAAATTTTTATATAATATAATATATATAATTTTTTTTTTTATATCTTAAAATAAAAAATTATTATAACACTTTGTTAAACAAGAATTAAATACGGATTTTAGTTAAACTAATCTATGTTGGTTATTTAATTTTAGCTTTAAAAAACAATTTCAAATTTTTCTTTTTTATTATTATTATTATTTTTTAACTATTATAATAACAAAAATATAAAAAGAAAGAAAGAAAGAAAGAAAAAAGATTAATTTTTGTTGTATTTTAGATGTGTCAAGCATAATGTTTACCGAAAGGATTAAGAAGAAAAAAAAAAATTTTTTTTATACTAAAAGGTATTTTTTTTTTTGCTATATTTCAATTTTATCAATATTTATTTTGAAATATTTTACTATCTTAGAAAACCACTTCAAATTGTGTTTTAAAAACGCCCATTACTTCAATTGGGATGTTTCAAGTCTAAAAAAACTTCTTGCTAATCACGACTCGAAATAGATACTAAAGGTGTTGTTACTATTTTTTTTTTTTTTTATATTTTTTTTTATAAAAACACAAATTTGAAACTTGTTTTTAATTAAATTTTATAGTTATCAATAAAAAAAAATAAAATTTATTTTTTGTAATATATTTTTTGGAAATATATATAAAATTTGAAATAATTTTTTTTTATGAGATGAAATAAAAAAAATATTAAAAAAAAAAAAAAATAAAAGAGAAATTTTTTTTATTTTATTTATTTCTATTTATTTTCTAAGCCAATAAAAGAACTAGTTGAAACAAGTAAGCAATTGGTTGTTAGACAAAAACCAATCAAAATATTTGCGCTTATATAGCAAAATTTATTTTTCATTTAGAACAGGTGGAGTCTAAACAAATTTCAAAAAAATAAAAATAAGAAAAAAAATAAGAAAAAAATTTCTATGTTTTAATTTCAGGTGTATTTTTGAAATGATAAGATAAAATAAAAAAGCACAAAATAGAGGAGGCGGAGTGAAGGAAAAAAGAGTTTAAAAAAAAAAAAAATTAAAAATAAACAATCTTTGAAATCAATTTTATTTAACCCGGATTAAATTATTTTTCTAATCCAGTAAGATTATATAAAAAAGGAAAATTTGAAATTATTTTTTTTTATTTTACTAACAAGCCGACTCTCGTATAAATATAAATAAAAAAAAAAAACTCCAATTAAAAACCCTAATTAGCTGAAGATTTGTTATTTTTGTTGTAGTTGTTGTTGTTGTTGTTTTTGAATTTAATTTTAAACTAACATGTGTTCTAAATATTTATTATTTTTTTTTGAACAATAATAAAAATAAAATAAAATAAAATAAAAACAACAACAACAAGAAAAACAACAACTTGCCTATTGGCGTTTTGAAATCTATTTTAATTATTAGTTTATGATGGCTCAGGATTCACTTTTTATTTTATTTTTTTTTTGACAAATTTGCTCTAATTTAAAACTATAAAGATAAGATAGTAATTAAAATAATTAAAAAAAATAAATAAATTGCTTAGGATAAGCTGCTTTTTGACCAACTGTTTATGTTTAATTGTCTAGGTAACACTACAGCAACAACAACAATAGAACAAATTTTAATACTAAATTTAGGCAGCAATATTCAGCAAAGGGTAACTTTCTAAATTTAAATTAATTCTTCAATTGCCAGAGCATTCGGGATTAAATTAATAATAAGATATTTATGTTTTTTTTTTTATTTATAAGGTCTTGATTTTAATCGAGTTTTTTTTTTTACAGAAAAGTTAAAAAAATATTTTTTTTTATTTAGTTGTTTTTATTGTTGTGTTTTTATTTTGTTTTTTATATTTATATTTTATTTTAGTATTTTAGAGAGAAGATTTATATAATGTAAATCAATTCAGATTATAGATTAAAATCGATATTCCATGATTATTAATAAACACGAATTTGAAATAAGTCTGAACCTGACTACTGACTGACTGAATGATTGAATGAATGAATGAATGAATGAATGATTGAAATAAAAAAATAAATAGCAAAAATTTAATACTTCTCAAATATATATTTTTTATGCTTTACTTCTCTATTGACATTTTTTTTTCTGTTCTCAAGTAAATAACAAGTTTCAAATATATAAACAGCATGAATTTTTAATAAATTTGAAATTCTCCAACAACATAAACTCCAAATAAAAAAAATTAAAAAAAAAAATTAAAAAATGCTTCCTTAATTTGTTAGTTATCATTTAATTTTTTTTTTATTTTTTTTTTACTAATTACATGACTAACATAAATTAATTAAATAAATATTTTTATAAGGTATTTGTACAATTAAAAAATAGCCTTATATAAAATATTTTTTTAAGGTATTTATTAAACTTTTAATTGCTGCTAAAAATCAATGAGAGAATCGATTGATAATAATAAGGAACTATATATGTATATTTATTTTTAATTAAAAAACAAAAAAATAAAAAATTCTACAAATCAGGAATATATATAAAATAAAAAAAGAAACAAAAAAATATTTTATTTTTTCAAAGATTTAATTTATTTATTAATCCTAAAGGTTTAATAATAATAAACGTTTACAGAAGTAGAATACCTCAAAGATTAGTTTTAATTAAATTTTGTTTTCTTGTTATAGTAAAACAAAAAATTGTTTCCATTAAGCTTAGAGATAGACACCCACCCACACACACACATATATATATAACATAATTAAGCAATCTTGTCAATAATATTCCGAGTGTATTGTATTTGAATATTGAAGCAAACACTTTCAACATTGTTATTGAAATGTTGTAAATAGATTCTTGATAAATTCTATATTGATTTTGTTTCGAGTTTGAATAAAATCAGAGTTGTTAGATTACAACCATTTACCAAGACTTGCAGTTATTAGTAAACATAAATATTTATACAGTATATTCTGTGCTAGGTCTATTATTATGTATAAATAGAATGCTTGATGTTAAGCCGATACAGCTTAGAACTATTAATTATTAAAACAATTAGTTAATTTCAAAAGTTTTGTCTAAACTCTAATTAATCAAGACTTAAAATTATTTAAAACTTAATTAGCTTCTTTTTGTTTTTTTTTTTATATTTTTTATTATTAGGAGAGAAAAAATTTGATTTTGCCACAAGGTTTTAATAAAATTTTATTAAATTAAAATAAACAATAAAATCAATTTTTATTTTATAATTTTTTTAATAAAGCTAAAGTTTAATTAAAATTTTTCATTATTATTATTATTATTATTAATATTATTAATATTATTTTTACCTTTAACATTTCTAATTAATTGAAAGAATTAAGGCTAAGAATGTTTTAAAATAATTCAAAAATATATAAAAAAGAAAATAAGTAAGTAAGGATTAAAATCTAAAATTATTATTTATTCCTAAAATCGAAAGGAAAAATTAACAAAAAAGGAATTTTATTTGTATTAAATAACAAAATATTTGACTTTTGTTTAATATATAACTTTATCTAAATAAATAATTATACACTGTATTATAAAAAATCTAATAAAGTAAAAAAAAAAAGTATTATTCTACAGCTAGATTAATAAATTAAAATCTAAATTTAGTATATTATAATATTTTCTAGCTTTTAAGAAACATTAACTAACTAACTAACTATTAATTTTATTCTAAATGTTATATTCAATTGTTTAACTAAAAGGTAGAAATTTCTCATCAGACAATATTAAACAATAAGTATTTGAAATAAGCTTAAGAAAATACTGTACAGTATGTGTTTTAAATTTGAAACATTTTATGAATAATTTTATTAATATTTAGTCTAAATTGGTCGAATTACATAAATGGTGTTTGCAGCCTTTTGGATCGAATATTCTATTTCTAATTTTTAGATCAGTTTTATTTAAATTGTATACTTATTTATTGACATATTAAATTAAGGAATATGATATGATTTCAAATTCAAATTTCAATTATAATTAAATAATTCACTTGTAATGTTATATGTATATATATAGTATTTAACTAAAAAAATAAAATCAATAATTACTGCTAAATGTGTTGTCAATATCAATTTAGTTGAAGAATATTCTGTGGACCGTAACTTGTTTTGATTTTAACTTTAATTTAGATAATTATTTAAAATTTAAATTTTTAATAATTTCTTATTAAATATTAAATATATCTTTATTTAAACAAAAGAAAAAAAAAAAACTTGATTTATATTTAAAAAAAAAATCAATAAATAATTTTTAAATTTTATTAATATTACTAAATTTAGTTAAAAAAATAAAAATAATTTATTAAAATTGAATAAATTTTAATTGAAAAATTTTCACGTTTTTGGCTGCAATTTCAACAATTTAACAAGAAATTATTTTAATTTGAACATGTTAATAAATAATTAATTGATAATTTAAAAATATCCAATTACTAATTAAATTCTATAAAATAAATTCAAGACAAATTTTACAAAAAATATTTAAAACTTTATTTTTAAAATTCTTATTTACCAGTTTTAATAAATCTCTAAAGAATTCAAGTATATTAAAAATAAAATTGAAATTTTATTCAGGCAATTCAGGATATTATAAGATAAACTTTTTTGGAAAAGGTTATATAGATTAAATAGAAATAAATCTGAAAATTCTATTAAAATTAAGATATTATTTAAGTTTTACCAAAAGAGTAATGTTTATTTACTTTACTCGATTATCATATCATATATCTTTCTATAGCAAATAAATAAAAAAAAAATTCAATTTTTATTTATTTTTTTTATCTTTTTGATTTTTATAATTCGAAAGATTCAGTATTATCTGAAATTAAGCTTAAACTCGTTTTTGCTTATATTCTTAAAAATAATAATATCACATACTGTATATAAATTTAGATTCATATATTCTCAATATTGGATTATTAAAATTGATAACTTTTTGGCTATTTTAAACTTGTAATATATATATGATTTTGATTTTAATTCAATGTTATTAGTTAGAAGGTGCTAAGAACGTAAACATTATATTCTTGTTTCTATAGACCTTTATTAGTATTTAAACATTTAACAAATAAAATAGTCAAAACACAAGATTCCAATAAATAAGATATTGTTGACGTAGGGTTATGGTTCGTACTGAACCTCTAATGGAAACCTTTCGTTTAGTCATGTTTAAGATTGAAGAAATGAAAAAGACAAAATATAACGGCTTTTATAACTTTATTAGAAAATAGCTTACAAGAATATTTTTATATTAGAATATATTTTATTTTACAAACAATAGCTTTTATATACATATATGTATAATGGTAACTAAGCTTAATACTTTAGAAATATATAATTGTTCCTAAGTGAGAGATCATTTAGTATTAAATTATAGCGTTACATTAGTAGAGAAACTAATATAATTTTGACAATTAAGAATCGGTTCGGTTGGCACTTTATCAAGCCATCAACAATATTATCCCATAGAAATAGAAAACTCAAAACAGAAGAATACTATTAAAAGGTGTCTAATTTGAAAAAATTTACTAATTCAATTTGTATTATATCCTTCAACAACTACACATAAGAAAACAAAGTTGATATAGAATACATTTTTTATGATTGCATATTTACCCAGTCTATTCATATATGATATTCATAAAATTTTTAAAACTATAGTAATTTTGTTTCGGCATTTGATAATTATAGGCTTCAAACATTTTTTATTAAAATTTGCTTAATTATTTAATTTGATAGAAAAATTAATGATCTGAAAAAAATAAAGGTATAAAAACTTGAAAAAGGTAATGTTTTGTATGTTTTTTGCACTAAATGAATTTTAATTTACAAGAAAACATCAAGTGATTATTATTGAAAAAAAGATATATATAAAAGATAACTTATAGAAAATTATAATATAAATTTTATTATATACATTTTTGAAATTATTACATTTGAATTATACAATCATCTTTGAATATATTATAAAGAAAATCATTTTTTAAATTTAATTGAAGATTAAATTTAGACAAAAATAATGTTAAATTACAATCAATATAATTTAAATCAAAATAAATTAAATTTATTGAATAGAAAAATTTCAAATCAGTTAAATCTCTAACTAAATTGAATTCTATAGAATTAAACAAGCTGCGTAGATTTGCATCATTGTTGATTGCTTTAAACGATAAATATAAATTCTTAATTGAATATAAACCATTAAAACTTTCCGGCTCAAATAACACGTTCTCATTGAGTTCTAAAAACAAATCTTTTAAAAAGTTTAAATTAAAAAATTGATAATTATCGATTAATTTTAAACTATTATTACTCAAATCTAATAAAATTAGGTTTAACACATTTTTAAACAATTCTTTATGCAAATATTCTAGTTTATTAGAGCTTAAATTTAATTGTTTCAGCCTAGATAAGCTATTAAATACATCTTTATCTAGATCGCTTATTAAATTAAAACAAACATGTAATTTTTCTAGTTTTGCCAAATTCATAAATGATTTTGAATCTAGTTTTTCAATACTATTAAAACCTAAATTTAAATCAATTAAATTATTAAAATAAAAAAAGCTTTCCAATTTTATTTCATTTAGAAAATTGTTATTTAACAACAAAGTTTCTAGATAATTTGTTTCCAAATTTTTGAAAAAATAACTCAAGTCGAAACTAGTTAATGAATTAAAAGATAAATCATACAAATTCAATGTGTCGAATTTAATTTGTGAATTAAGAAGCGATACAGAACTGATTGAATTGTTCTTGAAGCAAATTGTTTTCAAACTACACTTGAAATCGCTTAAATAAATTATTTTTATAAAGTTATTTTCTAAATTTAAATAATACAAAAGAATAAGATCACAAAACGAGCATTGTCCGATGTAATTGATTAGATTATTTTTCAAATTTAAATAACCAAGTGATTTTGAGTCTACTGAGAATACTCTCAATTGACTTCTTTCCAAACTAGTTATAAAATTATAGCTCAAATCAAGATATTCTATTTGTGCTAAATTGTCATAGTTGATAAAAAAATCCAATGATGTTAAACCAATATTTGCCATTTCTAATCTTTGTAAAACATAGCTATAATTCTTCAAGTCAAAATCAATTATTTTTGTATTTGTTATGTTCAATGTTTTCAATTTTTTAAAATAAAAATTTTGCTTTATAAAATAATTATAACTTAAATCTAACAAGTTCATACTATCAGGTAAATAAATATCTATTAGTTGAATTGATAGATTTTTTAAGCTAATTGCTATTGCAGCTTGCAATTCAAGATTAGTAAAGATCGAATATTCAATTAGTTTTATTTTATTATGATCTAAACTTAGATGGTATAATTTTTTTAAATTTTTAAAATCAGCTTCGTACAAATATTCAATTTTGTTTGATGCCAAATTCAGCTTTTCTAAATAGGAAAATTGATTTAAAAATTTTAAAGAATTTATTTCGTTTGAAGTTAGATACAAAGTATTTAGCTTGTTGTCTGGTTTGAATAAATTTTCAGATATTTTGCTTAATTTATTATTTTTTATACTCAAGTATTTCAAATTAGAAGAATAATAAAATAAATTATCATTTAATGTTTTAATGTTGTTGAAATTAAGTTCTAAATATTCTAAAATACTTACATTTCTGAAGCTTTCTATACTCAATAAATTGAAATAATTATTTTCAATGAATAATTGATTTAAATTTGCTGATACAATATTTATCTCTGTTATAAAATTACCATATAAGTCTATTTTAGTTATTAAACTCATATGCTTAAACACGTTTTGATCAATTTCAAATATTTTGTTGTATCTTAAAATTAGAGTTTTTAATTTTAGCAAATCCATAAATGAATCTTGCTTTATTTTTTCTATTTTATTATTCGAAATATCTAAGTCTTCTAATAAATTTAAACCATAAAAAGAATATTTGTTTATAGCTCTAATTTGATTACAGCTTAAATTTAGCTTTTTTAATTTTTGTAAACCAAGAAAAGTCTTATCAGGCAAATTAGCAATCAGATTATTACTCAAGTACATTTCTAGTAAACTTTTGAGATTTGAAAAAGTACCATTTTGAAAATATTTTATAAAATTAAAATCCAAATAAATATATTCTAGTTTAGTTAAATAAGAAAAAGAATCATTTTGAATATCAGATATAAAATTGTATTTTAAATTTATTGAAACCAATCTTCTTAAATAAAAAAATGTTTCATTGTTTAAACATTTTATTTTGTTTCGCTCCAAGAATATTTTATTCAACGAGTCAGCTCCTAGAAAAGTGTTTAAATTTACTTCTTGAATTAAAACATTGATTAAATACAATTCACTAATACTGTTGAATGATAAAAACAATTTATCATTTAATACTGTTAATTTGTTGTTTGATAAATACAAAATTTTCAAGTCTTTAAGTCCATTAAGTGCTTGAGACTCAAGTTGAGTTATCAGGTTATTTTCTAAATACAAATAGTCCAATCTGGCTAAATTTTTAAATGTATTATTTTCAATTAGAATCAAATTGTTTTTAACTAGTTTTAATCTAGACAATAATTTTAAACTAGAAAACAAGTCTTGGTGTAAATGCTTAATTTTGTTTGATGATAAATCCAATGATTCGAGGCTGAATAAAAATTTAAAAGAATCAAAATCAACTGATTCTATTTGATTATCATTCAAATATAAATCTTTCAAATTAGTCAAATTTGAAAAGTAATAATTTTTGATTAATTTTAGCTTATTTCTTGCTAAAATTAAATTTTTCAAATTATCAAATTTTAAACTAAAATCAATTGATTCTATAAAATTGTATGATAAGTCTAATTTATCATTTAATAATAAATTATTAAATTCTATTTTGTTTATTGAGTTGAACGACAATATTAGACTCTTTGTTATACTTGAGTTTTTAAATGTTAAATTTGTTATTGTTTCAATTTCATTATAAGATAAATCCAATATACCAATAGTCAATTCTTTGAATAAAAAATCTTCTAAACGAGTATAATTTTTGTTATTTATTTTAACTGAATTGAATATTTTGTTTTGTTTTAAATTTAGATTAAGTTTTTTTAAATCTATAAATTTTGTAGTTTGTTTATTATAAATCAAACATGAAACATCTGATTTGAAGCATGAATCACATTCGGAGTTGTATGGACAAGTATCAAAGCAATAACTCGCTTTCATAATAATTAAAATTAAATAGATTTTTAAAAAATTTATTTTAAACTTCATTTTAGAATAATTGTTGTTCTTTAAAAGCTTTTTAGGTTTTTATAGGTAAAAAATTTAAATTTTGTTTGAACATGTTTTAAAAATATTTAAAAATAATAAATCAATTTTGTTTTTCTCATTAAAAATCTAAATTCAATTAAAAATTAAATGTATTAACGAAATCTTAATTTTTAGACAAAAATTTCTAAATAAAGTATTAAGTTTTTTAATTTTTTTATTCTGGAAAACGTGGCCTGTTTTAATTAATATTTATAAGCCCTTCACGTTTTTTTAATAAAGCCAAAATAACATTGTTTAACTAAAAGTGAATAGTATTTTTAAATATTAAAAACAAATCCAAAACTATTAGTTTTTTAATAGAACTTATCCACTTTTTATTGTAATTTCCATTTTAATTCAAATTTTAACATTTAGTTATATTAATAATATTTATTAAAATAAATTTGATTATTTTAAATTAATTAATAATTTTTTTGAAATTTAATTATTAATTTATTAGAATAAAAATCCATTAAAAGCTTAAGTATAATTTAAATTGAATAAAACCTAAAAATATTTAATTTAATTCAAGTTTTGAACCCGATGTTTAAACCTGTTGAATTTTCCCAATTTGGTCTTTAATCAGAATTCAAATAAACAAAATTGAAGCTAAGAGTATTGAAATTTGATTTGTTTTTTTTTTTTTATTTTTTGAAAGGAAAGAAGAGTAAAATTTTTTTCATATGTCCAAGCAAATATTTTTTTCAAATTTTTAATCAAATTTTCTATATATACGAAAAATGAATTAAATAATAATACCAATCAAATTTTATAATAGGCTTAACAAAAGTAAATCATTCTTAATATAAATATTGAGTTTTAATGTATTATATCTCGCTTAATTCTGTTAATACAAAATAAAAACATAACAAGGCTATGTGCTAATGCACAGTCGAGGTGGATCGAACCACCAAGATAAAGAGAGACTATGGATAGAGATTTTTGACCCAATATATTGTGTCTTATTTATTGGAATCGAGTTTGGTTCAAATGACTCGATCCAATCTCAAATTCCGCATTTTTTGTGGGTTAAGTAAAAAAACATAATTGAAGGCTTGAAGCAATCATAACTATTAAATAATAATGGGGGGGTATGAATGCGAAGTCCTTTCCATCAGTTGCTAAATAAAAAAATAAAAATAATTTTATTGAAAATTTTTATATATCTTTTGACGTTTATAAAAAAAAACATATTTATTCACATGAGTTGTTTTTAGCTTTTAAATAAAAATATTTTGCTTGTTGACTTTTATATATTTTAGTGCCCCAAATCATATACATATCGTACTTATGAATTAAACTCTTAAAAAATTACAGGAGTGAAGAAATTCAAATTCTACTCAAGTTAAATCATTTTCCAAAGTATTTTGAATTAGTTATTTTCGAAAAGAAGACATTAACAATACTAATAAACAATCAAAAATATTATTAAATCAGTATAATAAGTGAATCATATCATATTACTATTGAGTTTCTTTTTTAATTTTTATAATTCGTTTTCTTGTAAGTTTGGTAAAGATGAATAGAATTGTTTTAGTATAACATTTATTCAAGAGTTTATAAACAGAGTTGGCAAACTATTAAATAGTGTTGTAAAAATACCATAAACTAATATATTTTAATTTGTTAACAAAAGAACCATTTTTTAGTTATAAAAACAAATAAAAATATTTTTTTATTAGATTTGATTTGAAGCTTAAAACAACTCAAATGTGAAAAAATATTATAATTTTCATAAAAATCGTTGAAAAATAAAAGTTAAAATAAAATTAAAAAATTGTTTAAAAAAAATAATGATTTTGAAAATAATTTTAATAATTTTTGTATGTTTCAATTTCGCTTATTTGGATTCTGATGGAAGTGATGGAAGAGCAGGTTTGTATAATTCTACAGATGACGTTCTTTGGATTGATAGAACCAATTTTCGTAAGGCAATATTTGGTAAAGAAAAGATCACGATATTAGAGTTTTATGCTCATTGGTGTGCGTCATCTAAAAAATACGTAAATGAATGGAAGAGTATAGGAAAAGAAACGAAAAAATGGCATGATAAAGTAATTCAAGTAGCAGCAATAAATTGCGGTGATCCGTACAACGAGATTATTTGTAAGGATTTCGAATTCAAATATTTTCCAAACATAGTATTTATAAAAGCTAGAGCCGATTACTATACAACAGAGCACATGAAAGTAGCAAATGCAGATGAAAGTGAAATAATGTTAAAAAATATGATTAACTTTGTAGAACAAGAAAAATTCAAACCAAAACAATGGCCTGATTTGGAGCCATACACTTCAAAACGATTAGATAATTTGTTCATTTCTAATAAAAACATAAAATATGGATTTTTATTTATAGAAACAGATGAATCATCACTTGGTAAAATGCTTTTATTGGATTTGGCAAATTATATGGATAAAATTGTAATTAGAAGATTTACAACAACTTCTAATCCAACTCTTTACTATAATTTTGGATTAGATGAACGTAATCTACCACAATTATACTTAATAGAAAATAACCCTTATTCGGTCAAACCATACAAATTGTTAAATGAAAATACTACAATTGAAAATGATAAAAGGACTTATTTTTTTGATTTAGTAATCGGTTATGTTAACAATAACAGTCATAGCTTGAATGATGTTGAAGAATTTAAATATTTGGAAAAGCTTGAAAATGATATAAACAATAAGACTGATTTAAATAGTACTTTAGCTATGGAAAACTTTGTATATACAGATAAAAAAGCTTTCAAAAATTACATTACCACAAGATTATCAATGAAAGATTTAGAAGCATGTTTGAATATTATGTTAAGATCTGAAATAGCAAAGCATAAAGTAATAAGAGGCCGCAAACTGATGGGTTTAAAAAATTGGATTAGAATTCTGGCAAAGTATTTTCGCGGAAGATCAAATGTGATTAATTATTTAAATAATTTATATTTGAAATTAATTTCAGCACACTTAAATGAATTGTCTTCTGAGCAATTGCTAAATTACACTAATGAATATACAGTATTTATAAATTTTAATTTATTTATTTAATTATTTAAACTTCAATTTTTTTAAAATCTACTTTGTAAGGTTGATTCTTATTTACCAAAAAAAATTGATTGGGTTTTTTGTAAAAGCAACGATCCGAGTTTTAAAAGTTATTCGTGTTCTTTATGGTCTTTATTTTATGTTTTAACTGTAAATCAATTTCAGTTAGAATCAGAAAGTACAAATATTAGATTAAACATTAACTTGTAATTAAATAAAAAAATATTTTATTTTATTTTAAAGACTTAAACCCCACAGAAATGATAGAAGGAATTGTTTTCTTTCTAAGCAACTTTTATGATTGTAAATATTGCGAAAATAATTTTGAAAAAGAAATTCAAACTTACACAGAATTTTTACAACAATATCCTAATCCTGTATTGTACTTGTGGATAGGTTTAAATATTTTAAAATAACAAGTTTCTTAGAAAATGTTTTAAAAAAAAATTTTTTATTTATAGTTCATAACAAAATGATTGAAATTTTAGAAGGTGACGAGTCAATTATTAATTCAGAATATCCTAAAATACAATTTCCAGACAAGGAGTTGTGTTCAAATTGTTTGAGTAATGGTCAATGGAAAATAAATAATGTTTTAGTATTTTTGATTTCTTTTTACTCAAAGTATAATATTGAACCAGTAATTCAAAATACACGTCAGCAAATGGCTCAACCATACTTAAAATCAATAAAAAAATTAGACAAGCCTAATTATGAAGGTAAAATAGTTAATAATTATATAAATGAAAGTAATGTGGATGACATTAAGAATAATTTTTTTAACCAAAAGTATGAGAATTTGAAGCTTAAAATATATTCTACAAAAATAAGATTAAGTTATATTATCATCATTGTGGGTTTTTTTGTTCTTTTGAAATATTATTTTAAAATTTTAAAAAGAAAACCTAAACAAAAAACACATGTTATCTGAATTTTTATAAATATACTTACAGATTTTTTTAGTTTAATTTTTTATTATTTCATTAATTTTCTTAAATAAAAAAATTTTTGTTTTATTGTTTAATTTTTTTTTTTGTTTCGTTCCAAGAAAATTTTATTCAATTAAAAAGTTACTGATTAAATACAATTTACGAATACTTCTGAATGATAAAAATAATTTATCACATAATATTGTTTATTTTTTGATAAATAAAAATAGGCTAAATTTTTAAATGTATTGTTTTCAACCAGAATCAAATTGTATTTAATTAGTTTTAATCTAACATATGAATACGCGGTGGTTTCAACTTTGTATGTATGCAGCATTTTTATTTCGGCCAAGGAGCGTGATAAAATTGCACACGATGGCTCATTCGATAGCCCTTGACGAGTATGTGTACATTAGGCTTTTAGCTTTACCTTATCGCTTTGGTAATACTTGAGCTGCTCAAAATTGGTAAATTTTTTGTAAAATTTAAAAAAATAAAAATTTCTCTTAGAAAATACATTTTAATGTTGATTCTTATAAATCAGTGCTGATTAAGAAAAATATATTTTTATTAAAATAATTAAAAAACTAAAATTCCGTTATTTAAATGTAATTTATATCCTTTACTATAAAATACCATAATTGTCAAATCTCAAGTAATTTATTATTTTCCCTATCTTAATTCTATAAAAATAGAATATTATCCACAAAATTAGATATTAATTATTTCTGTAGCTTAAAAATTAAATGAGTTATGTCAAAGTTTAGATTTTCTAATTATCATTTTTCATTATTTACAAAATAAAATTTTTTATTTTAAAAAGCCACTAACTACGCCAAGGCCGGTCCCAAGCCCGGGTAAAGTAGGAGGGGTGGTGGTATTATGCAAAGTGTGTTGCATTACGGGCGGTGAGGTCTACGGGCCTTATCTCAAATCCTGTCGTACGTCTGTGCCGCTGGCTTTGACCATCACGGAGTATAGTAGATTGGGAACGATCGCGGGAGCTTGTTTTGTAACGCTGGCACTTTGCACATACTCTTAATAAGACAAGGTAAAGTCAATTAGGCGCTTGGTTTGGGGTTCCAAGCTATATGCCAAATAATGATCGAGTTTGCAGCTTCGGCTCAGATGAGTGGTTGTTATTTGTGCTGAACGTCCCCCGTTCTTATTAAGAGTATGTAGCCGTAATATCATCATAACTACGCCACTGCCGGTCCCAAGCCCGGGTAAGAGTAGGAGGGTGATGATTACCACTAACAACAATACAAACAGTATTTTTCTTAAAGTAAAATAAATTTAAAACTATTAGTTTTTTAATATGACTTGTCGAAAATTCCATCTTTATTCAAATTTTTTTTTATTTTATATTTTAAAATTTTTAACATTTAGTTATATTAATAATATTTATTATAATAAATTTGATTATTTTAAAATAATTAATAATTTTTTAAAATTTAATTTTTAAATTATTAGAATAAAAATCGATTGAAAGCTTAAGTATAATTTAAATTGAATATAACCTAAAAATATTTAATTTGATTTAAGTTTTTAACGCGATGTAAAAGAAGAGGTAAATAGTCAGATAACATGAGATTTTTTTATATGTTTTTTCTTTAAAATTTTTAAAAAAAATCTCAAAAGAACAAAAAGAGCCACGATTGGGATAATAAGGCCGATGCTTAGATGCATCTGAGTTTTTTTTACCTTCGAATTCTTATATTTAGCATTTAAAAAAAAATTTTCAAAATCATTCTGTTTATTTTTTTTTTCATTAGAATTAATTATTGGATCTTCATACTTATGAATTTCCTTTATTACTTTAACTTTATCATTTTGATAATTTTCTTTTTTATTAGAATTCATAAATTGATTTAAATGAATTTTATTTTTAAAGTATTCATTATGATTTTTTTGCTGATTTTTTAATTCTTCATCATTATTTAAATTGTAACTGTTATTTTTAACATAATTCATTATTAAATCAAAAAAATAAGCCCTTTGATCATTTTCAATTGTAGTATTTTCATTTAACAATTTGTATGGTTTAAGCGAATCAGGATTATTTTCGATTAAGTATAATTGTGGTAGATTACGTTCATCTATTCCAAAATTATAGTAAAGAGCTGGATTAGAAGTTGTTGTAAATCTTCTAATTACAATTTTATGCATATAATTTGCCAAATCCAATAAAAGCATTTTACCAAGTGATGATTCATCTGTTTCTATAAATAAAAATCCATATTTTATGTTTTTATTAGAAATGAACAAATTATCTAATCGTTTTGAAGTGTATGGCTCTAAATCTGGCCATTGTTTTGGTTTGAATTTTTCTTGTTCGATAAAATTAACGATATTCTTTAAAACGACTTCCATATCATCTTTTTGTATTTCTTTACCATCATTGTCTGGGTTTGAATATTTCGCTTTAGCTGGAAAAATTTTTATACCTGGCATAATATTTACTTTAAAATCCACACAAATAACTTCATTGAACCTTTCACCACAATTTATTGCAGCTACTTGAATTACTTTATCATGCCATTTTTTAGTTTCTTTTGCTAAACTTTTCCAATCTTTTACGTATTTTTTAGAATATGCACACCAATGAGCATAAAACTCTACAATAAATGCTTTTTCATTATTACCATATATAACCTTATAAAAACTGTCCCTGTCTAACTCTAGAATGTCATCTGTTGAATTGTACAAACTTAATCCTATATCAGAATCCAAATAAGCAAAATTGAAGTATAAAAAATTTATTAAAACAATTTTAAAAATCATTTTATTTAAAATCAAAATTAAAATTTAATTTGATAAGAAATTTATGTATATATATTTTTATTTCAAAAATCTGCCAAAAAAATAAAAAATATTTTTTGAAATTTATTATAAAAAAAATATAAAATATTTATTCACAAATGAGTTGTTTTTAGCTTTTAAATAAAAATTTATTTTGCTTGTTAACTTTTATATAATTTAATAACTCAAATCATATAGATATTGTAATTTTGAATTAAACGCTTATAAAAAGCAATACAAGATGGAACTAAGCATCCAGTTGAAAATTTTAATTTAATTTTTTTATGAGGTAAAATTTTAACTCAAGTTGAATCATTTCCCATATCTATTCTTGTATTAGATATTTTAAATAAGTCATTTTTAAAAATAAGAAATATACAATATTTAAACAATGCAAAATATTAAGTCAGCATAATATGAATCATATCATATGACGATTAAGTTTCTTTCTTAATCGGGAATCTTCTTCTTTATAGTTTAAGGTTAGACTTACAAGTAAAATGAAAACAGTAATTGTCAAATGTGAATTAAGCTTTAGCGTCGATGAAAATATTAATTAATTATAATATTAAATATAGATTAATAAATGCTTCTTGATTTTTACGAATATTCCAAATGATTTACACGTCTCATTTAGGAATCAAATTTTTGAAATCTTGAAACGCATGATTCAAGTACAGAATGATTTTCGAAAGTTTTATCTACCTAATTTTAAAAAAACAACTGCTAAATAAATTGTTTCAATCTAATGAAAATAAATTTAAAAATATTTAAAATTTAAAACATATGATGAATGGAAAATAAATATTAATTTATATAATTCCTTTTAGTGCTCTAATAGAGCATTTTTCCATCAGTTTATAAACAGAATTGGCAAACAATTAAGCCGTGTCATAAAAATACCATAAAATAATATTATTTAAATTTGATAACAAACAAAAAACATTTTTTTAATTTCATAAACAAATAAAAAAATTTTTTTTTAGATTTGATCTGAAGCTAAAAACAACTCAAATGTGAAAAAATATTATAATTTTTATAAAAATCGTTGAAAAATAAAACTTACCTGAAAAAAATATGTTTTTTAAATATATTTTAATAAATATTTTATGCTTCAATTTTGCTTATTTGGATTCTGATGAAAGGCCAAGTTTATATAATTCTGGAGATGACATTCTTTGGATTGATAGAACCAATTTTCGTAAGGCAATATTTGGTAAAGAAAAGATCACGATATTAGAGTTTTATGCTCATTGGTGTGCGTCATCTAAAAAATACGTAAATGAATGGAAGAGTATAGGAAAAGAAACGAAAAAATGGCATGATAAAGTAATTCAAGTAGCAGCAATAAATTGCGGTGATCCGTACAACGAGATTATTTGTAAGGATTTCGAATTCAAATATTTTCCAAACATAGTATTTATAAAAGCTAGAGCCGATTACTATACAACAGAGCACATGAAAGTAGCAAATGCAGATGAAAGTGAAATAATGTTAAAAAATATGATTAACTTTGTAGAACAAGAAAAATTCAAACCAAAACAATGGCCTGATTTGGAGCCATACACTTCAAAACGATTAGATAATTTGTTCATTTCTAATAAAAACATAAAATATGGATTTTTATTTATAGAAACAGATGAATCATCACTTGGTAAAATGCTTTTATTGGATTTGGCAAATTATATGGATAAAATTGTAATTAGAAGATTTACAACAACTTCTAATCCAACTCTTTACTATAATTTTGGATTAGATGAACGTAATCTACCACAATTATACTTAATAGAAAATAACCCTTATTCGGTCAAACCATACAAATTGTTAAATGAAAATACTACAATTGAAAATGATAAAAGGACTTATTTTTTTGATTTAGTAATCGGTTATGTTAACAATAACACTTACAACTTGAATGATGATGAAGAATTTAAATATTTGGAAAAGTTTGAGAACATTTTAAATAATAATCAGGTTGTTTTGAATAATACTTTAGCTATGAAAAACCATGAATATTTAGATAAAATAGCCTATAAAAATTACCTAACTACAAAATTACACATGGATGATTTAGAAATATGTTTAAATATTATGTTAAGATATGAAATGAGAAAGTATAAAGTTATTAGAGGAGCAAAATTTATGGGTTTAAAAAATTGGATTAGAATTCTGGCAAAGTATTTTCGAGGTAGACCAAATGTGGTTAATTATTTAAATAATTTATATTTGAAATTAATTTCAGCACACTTAAATGTTTTGTCTTCTGAGCAATGGTTAAATTACACAAATGAACATACGGTACTTCTAAATATCTTACTTAATAATTTAAGCTTAAAATTTTTTTAAAATCTAATTTTTAAGGTTGATTCTTATTTACCAGACAAAAATGCGTGGGTTTTTTGTAAAAGCCACGATCCGAGTTTTAAAAGTTATTCGTGTTCTTTATGGTCTTTATTTTATGTTTTAACTGTAAATCAATTTCAGTTAGAATCAGAAAGTACAAATATTAGATTAAACATTAACTTGTAATTAAATAAAAAAAATATTTTATACTATTTTAAAGACTCAAACCCAACAGAAGTGATAGAAGGAATTATTTTCTTTTTAAGCAACTTTTATGATTGTAACTATTTCGAAAATAATTTTGAAAAAGAAATTCAAACGTATACAGAATTTTTACAACATTATCCCAATCCTGTATTGTACTTGTGGATAGGTTCAAATATTTTAAAATAATAAACTCATTAGAAAATGTTTTAAATTTTTTATTTTATAGTTCATAACAAGATAATTGAGATTTTAAAAAATCAATATAAAAATATTGATTATCAAATGAATGATTCAGAATATCCAATTATGCAATTTCCAGACAAGGATATATGTCCGAATTGCTTGAAAAATGGTGAATGGAAAATAAATAATGTTTTGATATTTTTGATTTACTTTCACTCAAAGTATAATATAGTTCAAAATAATCAAATAGACCCACAAGAATATTTAAGATCCAAAAATAAATTTGATAATTCTAGTAATGAAGGTAGAAAACCTATTTATTTTAAAGGTAATAGTAGAAATAATAATGAAGAATTAAAAAATTTGCAATATCCAGCAATAGCTAAAATTTATAATCAGCCAAAAAACAAAAATGAATACTTGAAAAATGAAATTAATCAAAATCTAATCGATTCTAATAAAAAAGAAAATTATAAAAATGATATAGTTAAAATAAACAAGAAAACAGATAAGTCTGATTATAAAGATGAAATAGTTAAAACTGATAAAAAAGGAGATAATCGGAATGTTAATGAAGAATCAAAAAAATCGGAATATATAGTAATAGCTGAAAATCCTAATAAAAATGAATACTTTAAAAATAAAATTAATAAAAATTCAATTAATTCTAATAAAAAAGAAAATTATCAAAATGATAAAGCTAAAGTAATAAAACAATTAGATAAGTCTGACTTTGAAGGGGATACAGTTAATTCTTACAAAAAAGGAAGTAATCCGGATGATTTTGAAGACTCTTTTTATAATGAAAACTATGAGAAAACTTTAACATCTCACATGCAGCTAAGTATCGGTTTTATTACCCTCATAGCTGCTTTTTATGTTATTTTTAAAAATTATTTTAAAAGAAATTTGAGAATAAATTTTAAAATAAATCTTAAAAAAAAACTTAAGCAAAAAACTCATGTTATCTGAATATTCAGATTTTTATATTTTATTAGTTTTATTTTTATTTTTTTAATTAATTTAAGCTTATTAAAATATATGTTTATTAATTACTTAAAATTTTTTTTATTAATTTTGCTAATTTTTGACTGAAAGAAAAATTTTCATTCATCTATTTGCTACCTGTTGATAAGCAAAATATTTGAAAATATATTCAAAATATATAGACAACAAGCTAAATACTTTGTAAAAACTAAATATATTGAATTATTTTTTCAAAAATTTAGAAACTAAAAACAATTTTCTAAAAGAAAAAAATAAAATTTCAAAGTTTTTATATTTATTGTACCCTTTTCTTTTTTTTTAAATACTAAAGCCTTAATTTTTTTACTTATTACCAATTAACTATCAAAAATGGTTAAAAAATGATCATTTTTTATTTCATATTAGACAATTCCATGTTGAAATTTTAGTTTTATTCATCTAATATTTTGAATAAAATGGATTTTTTTGATAAATTATAAATAATGTATATGATTAATTAGCTTGAATTTTTCAAAAATAACAAAAAAAAAATAATATTATTATTCTATATCAAAATCATAATCATGCTTTGATTAATATTAAAAATAAATCATGAATACAATTTTTATAATTTATTTTTCACCTCTGATTGTGCTAATTGGAGTTATTGGAAATATATTTAATATTATAGTATATTCTAAAAAACAATTTAATCTCAAGACATCTATGGGTTATTATTTTAGGCTTTTAGCTGTTCTAGATTTGCTTTCAGTTCTTCAAATAATACCTTATTATTTAAACAACCGATTTGACATAGACCTCAAAGCATATTCATCAATAACTTGCAAGTTTTTTATGTCTTTATTATACATACCACCAGCTACCTCAGCTTGGCTTGAAGTGATCATATCAATAGACAGACTAGTATTTCTAACCAAACCGTTTCTATATCCCAAAGCAAATATTAGATATTACAAATACACAATTATAATTATAATTTTTGTAATAAATTTTTGCTTATATTTTCCAATTTTTGTTTCATACAATTTGTATGATTCGACTCATCGAAAAGATCCAATAAGTCGCAGTGGTAGATGTGTTATGGAAAGCATTTTAATGAGAGCTTATCTGAGTTGGCTAGATATGATCTACTATTCAATCATACCATTTCTATTCATGTTCATATGTACTATAATCATTTTAAAACGTATTTATAATAGACAAAAAAAATTTGTTAAATTCAGAAGAACAAGTAATAGCTCTGATTACAGAAAACGAGAAATTAAGAATTTTCAATTTGCAGTTGTAACTATTTCATTAAATTTAATCTACCTAATTTTCAGCTTGCCAATCACTATTATCAATGTTGTAACCAATTACATAAACAATCAGCTAACAAATAATCTTTTTTTATTATTCTCAAATTTTTATTTCATTAAAGCAAGTATACCATTTTTTCTCTACATTTTAATTAACTCTAACTTTAGAAATCAATTTTTTTTATTATTTAAATAAAAAAAAATTAAAAAATTGATTCAAACTTTTAAAATAATTAACGGCTATAATAAGATTAACTTTACAAATGGAGTTTATTTTGCTATAAGTTTATCCCTGAGTATGTGGTATCGGCCAAATCGTTAAATAGTGAATTTTTCAACCTTAAGGGAAAAAGTAGCGGCTGCAATGGTCCGAATAAGGGATAAGTGCTCTGGCACTAGTTTAGACAATGTCTAAACTGTAGAATTATCAATATATATTCCAATTGATCAAGGCTGTGTCATATGACATACGCCAGCTTAGAGCACAAAGCTTCTAAGCCGATCAATTGCATTTATTGAATAAAATAAATAATAATACAAAAATAATATATATTTATGAAATCGAAAATGTAAAAATTTTTAAAAAAAAAGTTTTATAGATACATATAATTTACAAATTATTAGTCTAGAAAAAAATTAGGAAATGTTTCTAAAAAAATTGGATAGAAAATATTTACATTATTTTTAGCCCAAAGTTTGAACGAAATAAAATTTAGATTATTTTTATAAATGCAAATAATCTAAATGTCAATGTCTAAACTGTAGAATTATCAATACTAGTACTACTACTACTACTACTTAAAGAAAAAAATTTTTGTTTTTTATAAATCGCTTTATTGTTTATTTTGAAAAATTTAAAATTTTTAAAGGTATACAAAAATCAATTTAATTGATAAAATAAAAGTGAAATTTTTTATTGATTAATTAATTCAATTATTAGTTTTTTCTTTAATTTAACAAAACTTGTAAATGCGAAAACGAATGTTCATTTATCAATTATGATTTATTTGATTCATTTAAAAAAAAAACCGGTTCGATACGAAAATTTTTTAAATTAAAAAAAATTATTTTAAAAATTCACAAAATTTTAATCTGGATATAAAAATTTGGCTAATTTGTAATAGATTTTTTTTTTTTTAAATTTTTTTAAAGTTTTATAAAGGATAAAATTTTAAACAACAAATTAACAAAAAGAAATAAATGAGAATTATAAACAAATAATTTGAAAAAAAAAATTTTTGAAAAAAAAACTTACAATTTAATAATCATTACAATTCGAGATTAAATAAAAAATTTAATTTATAGAAACAAAAAAAAGCGCAAATTTTTAAAATTAAAAAAAGAAAAATCGATATTTGTACAAAAAATAAATTGAATTTTTATATAAAAATAAAGCTTAAAGATGAAGAGAAAAAAAAACTGGTTTGAAGAGGTTTTTTTTTGGAAAATAAAAAATAACTAAACAAAAAAACCTAATCATTCCATTATTTGATTAAATAATTGTCAACTTTAAAAAATTCCATTAAATATTGAAGCTAAGTTAGATGTAAGAATGTTTGAATTTGAGTTGGACATGGAAGAGAAAGACGAGTTTAAATTGTCATTTGACTGTTTAGTGTCATTTGATAATGACGATTGTGCAAAATTGTTTAACAAAATAGAGCCTAGATTAGAACCATTATTAGCGGCCAATGAGGTAGATGGCATAAAAAAAGGATTATCATTGTTTAAATCAGAAAAAAAGTCAGAATTTTGTTGCTGTTGTTGTTGTTGTTGTTGATTGATTAAGCAATTGAACAAATCGTTAGAGTTTGAAGATGATGATGATGTTGATGAGGAAGAATTTGTATTGTTTGTGGTAAATAAATTGTATAAGTTGTTATTGATAAAATCATTAGTTTTTGTTGTATTGTTATTATTTTGTAAATGATTATGACTAGGATTTAAGAATAAATCATAATTGTTATTCAATGTTAATGATGATGATGATGATGCTAGTTGATTTGTGTTATTATTGATATGATTAACAGGTGATAGAATATTAGGTGCTAGCTGTGATTGTTGTTCAAGTGAAAATGATGAAGTAGATGATGATAGCTGTAGAGAATTGGTAGTTGTAGTATATTTATAAACATAAATACGATAGTCTTTACTAGCAAGAACAATTGAGCCATCGTCCATTAAACCTACATCAAAACACTGAGCATGCTTAACTTTAGATTCAAGTGCATTTATCAATTTGCCATCTTGAGTGAATACAGTTAGATTAAAATTGTTATGATTATCAGCAACTAGAATTTCATTATTTGAATTAATACCAACACCAATAGGATAATTGGTGATTCCTTCAGCACCTATTTGACGAATAAAATTACCATTATAATCAAACACTTTAATACAATGTGCTCTATTATCACTAATATAAATTTCTTCTCTATAATTATTTGTACTAGATGGATTAGAACAACAAACTCCATTTGGAAATTCCAAATATTTAGAGCAATTGAATTTATTTAATACATTTCCAAATAAATCAAATATTATAACACGCATAACTTTACATTCAACAACAACTATTCTACCTTTATAATCAACACATACACCACGTGGATGTTGTAGAATATTGGCACCAAATTTTCTTAAAAATTGTCCATATTTATTATAAATTTGTATTTGATGTGTTGGTGAACGTTCAGTAACTACAATTTCACCAGTTTGTTTGACTATGCTAACTCTATTTGGATATAATAATTGTCCATCTCTTTTACCACATTCACCAAATTTAAATTTAAAATTACCATCTTTATCAAATATTTGTATACGATGTGAATTTGTATCGGCAACAATTATATCATTATTTGTATTAATAGTAACACCAGATGGCTCAGTAAATTGACCATCATTAATGCCAAATTCGCCAAACTTACAATGATAAATCATTTTGGATCTTTGTAATTGTATTTGACTGCCTGTTTGGTTGTTATTATTATTGGTATTATTAGTAGTCAAACAAATTTGATTATTTGATAAAAAATTGTTGTTATTATTGCTATTATTATTATTATTCAATAAATTGCTTAAATTTGATAAACTATTAAATGAAGTCTTTAAAGAATTATTACAGTTATTATTATTATTATTATTATTATTTTGATTTAATAAAGACGATGAATCATCATTTAATAATTGTGATAATGCCATACATGTTGATGATCCTGTTGTTGTTGAACTATAATTGAAATTATTTAATTTCGGATTATTATTTATAAAATTAGAATATAAATAAGATAATGGATGTTTGGTATTTGAAGATAAATTAGTTAAATTTGAAGATGAAGATGATGATGATGATAATGATGTATTTGAAATTATTGATTTTGGCGATTTAGTTGATGATGCTGAACCAGCAGATAGAGTTATTTGATTATTGTTTGATAAATTATCAATATCAAAATTTGTTATTAAATTGATATTTGAATTTGAATTTAACAATATTGTAGCACTTGATTGTTCATTATCTTCACTAGATGTAGATTGATTGTCATCATTTCTATTTTGAATATGAATTGAATTTTCAATCGATTCATTGTTACTAGTTTTAATTAAATGGTCATATTCATTTTCGAATAATTTCTCTTTTTGATTTTCTACTTGATCAATAGTTGTTAATAAACTATTATCCAAACTAGTTTTACTTAACAGTTGCTGTTGTTGTTTTTTCATTAAAATAGAAACTGGACTTGTAATCAAACCAGATTGATTTGATGATGAAGAAAATGAAGATGATGCTGATGATAATGAAGAAATATTTGTTGAAGTTGAATTATTTGAAAATAGATTTAAATTCAACTGATTATTCAACAAACCTTGTTGCTGTTGTAATTGTTGTTGATTATGTTTTGGATATAATTGTTGCTGATTTTGTTGCTTTAAATCACATAAAATACTCAATTCATTTAAATTTGTATTATTCGCTAAAGATGGCAAATGTTGCTGATTATTTAATTTAAATTGGTTTGAATTTGATGGAGTTAAATTAGATGCCTGTTGTTGTTGGCTATTATTTGTTGATGTTTGTGGATTTATTCTTATATAACCAAAGGTGTTCCTAATCGAGGTTTGAATAGCCGAATAATTTGATATAAATTCAATAGACATCAATGGATTATTTGATTTCAATTGTGAAATTAATTGATTATTAACCAATATTAAATTATTTAGTTCATTTAAAAAATTCAATTTATTTTTTAAATTAATTTCTAAACTTGTTTTTGTTTGTTGTTGTGTTTCTGATTGATTTGATTCATTAGTTAAATTCAATTGTTCATAATCATCACCAATATCTTTTTCTAGTTGTTGCTTTTTCATTTCTAATTGATATTGTACTTGCAATTGTTTATTTATATTCTGCGAATGATTTAATAATGCAAATTGTATAATTGTATTCAATTCTTTTACTAAATACTCTTTTCTTTCTTTTAAAATTTGAACATAAAAATTGAATGTTTTGTTTATTTCATGTTCTATTTGGCCTAATCTACTATCGTCTCCTTCGCTCAACTCTTCTTTTTGATTAGCAGAACAATTAAATTTATCTTTATTATCTTTTTGATGCTGTTTTAGTTTATATTGTTGAATAATTTCTTTCATTTTTGCTTTTTCACTTGACAATTCATCTTCTGTTCTATTTTTATTTTCGTTTATGCGATTATTATTTAAATCTTCATTGTCCGCATGTTCTGGTAATGGTGAAATTAAATTTATTAATTTATGCGACAAATTCGACACTACCAATTGATGCTTTAGTAAACAACTAGTGCACAAATTACATCCACAATCTAAACACTTTGCTATTACAACTTGCTCGTTTAGATCATTTAACTTATTCAAGTTATCTTCCTCATTTGCGCATTTATCGCATTTTAATTCAATTTCTAATTTCATTTTTACTAATCTCTCTCGTTTCTTTCTATTCTTTTCTCTTCTTTTTTTCTTTCTTAATTTTTTTTTTTTTTTGTTTTTCTACTATAAAATAATTTCTTTCTTTTTATATTTAGTTTTTTTTGAGTTATAAAAATAAATTATTAAGCATGGCTTTGATTAAAATAAATTACAAATATCAAAATTTGCACGTTTTTTAATTTTTAATTTTTTAATTTAAGCGACTAACTTTTCAAAGTCTTTTTAGAAAATAAACTTGAAACTTTTTCTTAATTTTAAAAAATTATAAAAAAGACGAGCAAAAAAAGTGAATTTTTTTTCTATGTAGGTCTTGCTATATTAAATAAATAGTGTTGATGTTGTTCTAAATCAAGTTTAAAATAAAGCAAAAAAAAAATCAAACAATTTAATTAATTTTATTTTTCAACAACAATAAAGAAGCGTCTTTTAAAAATTAATAGACAAATTCAAAACACTTGAAACAATATTTGAAATACATACATTTAAAATTTTGAATTTGTTTCTTGATAGCTATTTCAAATTTGGCTTATTCATTAGGTATATATATTGGGTTACATAATATTTTTTTCATTTATTTTTTTTATTGTTTTAAAAAAAGAAACAAAAAATAAAATTTTAATTTATCATGAATAATTATTATATACTTATTAGAAGTAAGCATTATAATAGTCAGCATAATACTCTCAAAATTTATAAAATTTTATTATAATTTAACTTAAAAATATTTTCTTAACCTCGAAAAGCTTAACCATTTAAATTGGAAGAATCATTTTAATTTTAAAGATAACAGAGCAGATTGCTTTTTTATCATTTGAGTATAATAAATTTTGAATTTTTATATAAATATGAAGCTTTTTGTTGTTTTAAATTGAGAAAAATTTAAAAAATGAATGATACAAGTAAAATTTTACTAGTGTTTAATTAAGCTTTTTATTATAGTTGTTTTCTTAATAGAAGACTCTCGGTTGTTTTTGTCTCTTCGTTCGGTACTTGCCGGTTTTGTATTTTTAGGCTTATGTGTTCTTTATATGCAAAGAGTTAATATGGGTATAGCCATATTATGCATGGTAAACCACACATGGGTCCTAAATCATACCGAGTCTCATGTTTTAAATAAACCAGAGCCTAATTTGAATACGTCAAGATCTGCTGTGTGCTATTTAGAGCAAAAAAAATTAAATTTAGAAGTAAAATTCAATAAATAGGCAAAAAAAATTATTTTGAATTTGTTGAATAATTTTTATTATAAGAATGGTCCATTTTTGTGGCCAAAAGAAACACAAGGCTTAATTTTATCATCTTTTTTTTATGGTTATTTTATTACTCAAGTTTTTATATATTAGAGAGCAGTTTTCTAATTAAATGTAAATTAAAAATTAATTTAACATAAGATTCCTGGTGGCTGGTTGAGCTTAAAATTCGGAGGTGTTAAAACATTTGGTTTTTCTATATTGCTTGGCTCAATCACAACAATTTTTGTTCCGATTGCAGCTAGACAAAGTCATATTTGGTTAATTTTTATAAGATTTTTAACTGGGCTTTTTCATGTAGAATTAAATAGAAATTTTTATTTTTTTTTAATTTTCTATAAATTATTTTTAAAAAGGGTCCAGTTTTTCCAGCTTTAGGAAGTATTTGGATCAACTGGGCACCTCCAAATGAAAGATCTAGAATTTTAGGCTTAGCAACTTCTGGAGTTATGATTGGAAATATTATTGCTTTGCCTTTGGGCGGCTATTTGTGTGTTTCAGAGTTCGGTTGGGAATCTATATTTTACATATATGGCTTTATCGGTATACTTTGGTCCTTGATGTTCATGTTTTTTTTCTCCGAGTCGCCACAGAACCAAAAATTGATATCTCGCAATGAAAGTTTTTACATATTAAAATCTACTAAAAAATCCATTCACAAACCAGTAGAATAAAATTTTTTTAATTTTTATTGTTGTTTTAAACTTTTCTAAAAATTCATAGAAAAATACTCCTTGGGGTTCTATCTTTAGATCTAAAATATGCTGGGCTATAAACATTTGTGGTGTATGCTTTAACTGGGGTTCTTATCTTTACATAACCCAAATTCCGAGTTATATCAAAGATGTTTTGAAATTTGATGTCAAATCAGTAAAAATATTAATATTGTAAAATAAATTTTAAAATTAATAATAATAAATATTTATCAAGAATGGTCAATTATCTTCTATACCTTATCTATCTAATTGGATAATTGTTTTATTCACAAGCTTTACCGGTGATTATTTTTTGACAAATAATATATTTAAAAAAATTACAATAAGAAGACTATACACCAGTATAGGTATATTAATAAATATCCAAAAAAAATATTTTAATTTTATTTAAAGTTATTTTAATAAAGCAATGTTTGTTCCAATGGTTGCTTTAATTTTATTGTCGTTTGTAAATTGCTCAACTCCATACATTGGCGTAGCTCTTTTGACTCTTGGTTTTGCTTTCAAGTAAAAAAAAAAATGAATGCATAATTTATATAACTAAATATTAAATTCAATTATTTAATAGTGGTTGCGCCGGAAGTGCTGGCTTTTTTATAAACGTTCATGAAATCGGTGGTCCTTATAATAGCATTTTAGTTGGTATTCAAAATACATTCGGTACTATTCCAGGGTTTATTGGGCCTTACATAATTGGAATAATCACAAAAAATGTATTTTTTTTTAAATTTATAAAAAAAAAGCTTACAAAAAAATTTATTTTTTATAAATTTAAAATAAAAAATAAAAGCACAAACAAGAAGAATGGAAAATTGTGCTTTGGATAACATCAGGTCTTTATTTGTTTGGTTGTATTATTTATTTGATATTTGCTGATGTTAATATACAACCTTGGGCTAAGCATATAGAACAAGAAGAAGAAGAAGAGCTCAAAAATGATAATAAAATTTTAATCGAAAAATGAGTTCATTTTTAAATAAAAAATCTAAATAAAATGTATGAAATAATCAAGCGTAGTTTAATTAAAGATTAAAATTATTTTTTCATTTCATTCCATATAATTTGCTTTAATGAGCCTTTAATTAAAAAATTTGAAAATCGCTTTTCTTAAATAACTATATATAATTAAGCATAAAATTTATTTTTATAAATTTTATTTTTAATTAAAAAAAAAATTTTTTTTAAATTTAAAGCTAAAAAATGATTTTAAATTTAACTGATTATACGATTACAAATGATACAGAAATCGAAATCGAGTATGGAGGAATAATATACTTTTTGAATTTAATAACCGAATACTTGCCATATTCAATATTGGCCGTAAGCGGAACAGTAATTGGTATAATTGGAAATATATTAATCATGGGAGCTGTAATAACCACTAAAGAGCTTCATTCGGCAACAAACATGCTTGTTTTTAATTTATCACTGGCTGATATGCTTATAAGTAGTCTGGTCGAGTCGTTTGAAGTAATTGGTGTATTTTTAGGAAAAAGATATTTCGACCAAAGACCCATTCTATGTCATTTTATTGCAGCTATTTGCCTTGTCTCTTGCGAAACCTCTTTGATGAATATTGGCTTTTTAGCCATCAATCGTTATGTGCATATTTGTCATCATACTTTTTATAATAAAATGTTTACCATTAAAAAAACTATTGTCTATTGTATAATCACATGGTTCATAGGCTTATCTATAGATGTGCCAAATTTAGCAGGTAAATTTTTACTAAATAAATAGTTTATATTTTATTAAGAAAACTCTAGTTGTTTTATAAAAGGCTGGGGTGGACATTATTATGATCTAAAAACATTAAATTGTGTTTGGAATAGACTTGCAAGTTTTTCATATAGTCTTTTTTTTCCATTATCAAGTATAGTTGTACCATGTATTTGCATAGCTGCTTGCTATTTTAGAATATTCATATTCGTGAAAAGCTCCAAGTCTAAAGTAACACCAACCGGAATAAATGAAAATAAGAAATCTTCAAGTGAATTAAAAAAATCGATAAGATTAGCAAAAGGATTATTCGCTTCTTTTATGTTATTTACGCTGTGCTGGTTACCGTATGGTTTAGTAGTTATGACAGACTATAAAGACAGATTACCAAGAACAGCGCACATGTTTACAATGGCAATAGCTCACTTTAATTCTGCGCTAAATCCTGTTTTGTATGCAATTTTCAATCCAGCATTTCAAAAAGGCTACAAAAACGTACTAAGTATACTATTTTTGGGTAAAAAATTTGATTTTAATGAAAATAAAACTCAAGTAAGCAAAGTTCTTGATACAAATGAAACTCAAACTAAACAAATATAAAAAAAATTAAAATTTTGTTAAATATTTATTTTTATTTATTAAAACATCAACCAGTGACATAAGCTATTTTTATTTTTTAAAAAATATTTTTTTTATTTCAACCATGCTTCAACAATAAAATATCTCTTAATTTGAATCATTCATATTAAAACTCTTGACTAAAATTAAAGCAAATTACTTGTATCTAAAAGTTAAATATAAGAATTCAAAGCTCAGAAACATGATTATTAAGTCTTAATAACTTTAGTAAATCATTTGTTGATTTGTGATGAATAAAAGCAAAAAAAAAACTTATCTATTTAAGTAAGTAAATGTTTAATTTTTATGTTTCAATTTTAATCAATTTGGATGAAGATTAGAATATTTTAAATAGTAAATTGCAGTTGGAAAACATTTTTGAGCTAAGTAAAAAATATTAAAATAAAAAATAAATTTTATTAAATTGTAATTTTATTCTTTAATGAATTGAAAGACAAAACTTAATAATAATAGAAAGTTATATAAAAAATTTTTCTGGTTTCAATTTTTTACTATTTTAACTTAGTTAATTATTAATATGAAATAAAAATTATTTAATTTGTATGTTTTATAAAATTTTAGATAAAAATTTATAATTGGTTTTTAATAAGATATTATTTATTATATAAATCTTTATTTATTTAAAAATATAAAAAATTTATTAAAAAAACATTTCCTTTTTGTTGCAAAATGCGATAAATGAAACAATAGAATAAGCTTGAGTAATAAAAAATTTAATAATTTTAGGAATTATTTATTCAGTTGATTTTCTGATTTTAAATAGAATAAAAATCAACTTTAATTCAATTCTTTAATTTAGTATTCAATAAAATAAAACTAAAATAAAGCTGCTTTTAAGGTTTAAAAAAGCTTAAAATGACACTATTAACTTTTTTTTCTTATGTTCATATGTTATAAGAATCAATTCAATCATTATTTCAAAAATTTCAGCAAAGCTTAGAAAACTTACTCCTAAAAATAGACCTAGTAGTCCACCTAAATTTGAAATCAAATCTGGTAAACTAGTCTTCTCCGATTCTATGATCGTAGTTGATTCTAAATTGTCATAGTAAATGTTTAAAGCTAAAACATTATCCTTTACTTTATTTGGAGACAAGTCAATGCTAATATTTCTTTCTTTAATCATTTCAATCAAAAACTGAAAATAATCCTCATTTGGATATTGTAAAAATGAAGCTTTATAGTCATAAACTATTTTTTCACATTCTAATGGACAACTTGATGAACAATAATCATATACATTTTTTTCTAAAAATAATTCTTTATAAGCTTGGTAATCGCAAAAAATTTGCGTCATATTCAAACAAGCTGAAGCTTCTTTTATAAAAGGCCAGTTAGTGTCCCAACAGTTACATCTTGATATAAGATAATTTTGAAAACATGCATAAATACACACATTTTGAGTATACTTTACATTCGAATTTATAGTTGCTTTGTAAATATCTGAATTTTGGTACTTTGAATGATCTTGTGTACAATTACTGTACGGACTCTCTCTTTTGCTATTTATTAGTTTGCTTATGGTCAAAAAAGTTTGAGTTTGGGTTGGTATGAAAATAGATTTTGAATTATCGGGCTTATCGCCTTGCTCGTAAATTAGCACAACAAATCCTTTCGATGCATAATAATTTTGTTTAGATGTCTTGTTGAATCTGTTTAATAGTTCGATTCTAAAGCCTCCATAATGACCATAATTGGCTTGGTTCAGTATATTCACATTCTCTCCATTTTCATTTTTACCTGAATTAAATTTGTAACAATTTCCATAATCTTTGTTAAAATACCATACGAAATGATCATCTCTACAATCATCACCACCAAAAGAACAACTTAACATAATATCATTAAGCTCATAACCAAATGTTTTTTTATAGGTTTTATTCAAAGCAGGATCCTTTAAATTCAATCTTGCTAGATACCTAGTCAAGTCTATATTCCTAAATATTTGATAATTTGATTTTGCATAGGTTCTAAAAAAACTTGAATTGATTACATTTGATACGGAATTTTTTTCAAACAAATTTTCCAAAAATAAATACGATTCATTTGTTAAAAATGGATTATAGTTGCAAATATCAATTGCTGGAAATTGAATTGGTATTTCAGGTGTAACTCTAATAGAAGTTACCACATCGTAATTTGAATAATCTGCTACTGCTCTTACTATAAAATAAGCGCACCAACCGGCTGAAACAATAGTAGAAATCACCCATAAGATTTTTAGTAAAATTCTCTCTGTTTTGAATATCTTTGGAAAGCCATGACTAGTCGAATCTTTGATCCATTCAAGTGAATAATTACTAAACTTTTTATTTAACTTCTCAGACATTTTTTTTTTTTTAAATTGTGAAATAAATTAATTTTTAAATTTTTACTTTAAAAACATTTAAAACAAATACGGAAATGTTTTAACCAATAAAATAAATAAATTATTAGTTTATTAACTAATAAAAAATTGATAGAATACAGTTACTAATAAAATACAGTTTATAATTTTTTAATATCAAAAAAAAATTTATTTTTAATTAAAGTATTTGATGAAAACTTTTGAATTTACTTTCTCCAACTTCTCTCACTTGTAGTCTAGTCTTAAGCTCTGTTAGTATAGCCGAATCAAGAATTAACGCCAAAGCCAACAAAAAATCTTCACTTTCATACTCTTTTTGAATCACCAACATGATCTGGATGTTCATTTTTAGCATATAAAAATTGATTAAAATCTACCATATCATCAACTACATTTGTTTTTGATATTTCTTTGCTTCTAAATTTATTTTGATATGACTAGGCGAGTTCAAATTGAGACCATCATTGTAGACTTGATTGGCTCTATAGATCCTTGTTATTGAAAACAACGAAAATAAATTTTTTTTTAAAGAATAACAACTTTTTCTTATATTTTTATACTATTTAAAGAAATTTAAACTAAATAAAACTTTGTCGAAGTGGTAGTTCAAAAGAACTAAGCTTAACACAAGGCATTTAAATAACAGAAAAATTGGTATCGGTTTTTTAAGTTTAATGGAAATATTTCTATTAATAAAAATAAAGCATGATGATGTTAATTTACCTGTTGATTTTTTACTTAATTTGAATCCTCAAATAAATTCAAAAACTAAATAAAATTAAAATATTAAATTTCTATATTTAATTGATATCAAGAAGCATTTAAACATAGAATTTTTTTAGAATTTAAAAATTTATTTCAAATGTTTGAAAATAATTATTTAAAAACCGAAATAATAGAATGTATTAAAGACTCAACCAGTCATGGTTTACCAAAGATATTTAAAACAGACAATTTAGTTTTAAAAATCTTTTGGCTTTTCTTTTTCGTATTATTCAGTTTAACTTGTTTTGGTATGATCGCAAAAGTAATTATAGAGTATAGTGAATATGATGTTGTAACCAAAATACGAATTACTCCTGATTTCCCCATTGAATTCCCGACTATAAGTTTGTGTAATATAAATTCATTTCATACCAATCATTCAAAAAATGGGATTAAACAAATATTCAAAAAACACTTTAACCATAGCTTTGAAAACACTTCATTTCCATTTTTAAATACTTATTCAAAATATGATAAATTAAGAAGAATAAAAGCATTCAAAAGTATTACTTCGAACATGTTATCATATGAAAATTTTACCAATGAAGATTATAAAAATTTTGGTTTGAGTCTAGAAGAGATGATTATAAATTGTTTTGTAGATTTAACTGATTGTTCCGCAAAAGATTTTTATTGGTACTGGAACAAGAAATTGGGAAATTGTTATAGATTCAATTCAGGAAAGACTCAAAACGGTACCATAATCTCGAAAAAACAAGTCACAAGAGCAGGTAAAGATAATGGCTTACAACTGGAATTATTTTTAGGGGATGTTGATTCTAAAGATGATGATATATATAATTTTGTGTTAAGTAAAGGTTTGATTGTATTTATTCATGATTCAAATTTTGAGCCTAAAGAACACGAAGGTGTTAAAATTGGACCTTCTACTGAAACCGATATTATAATAACAAAAGTAAATGTTAAAAAGCTAGCAAAGCCGTACAGCGAATGTGTTGATTTCGAAAAAATAGATTCTAATAATTTTGATTTATTTGGAATTAAATTAAACCATAGTAAAAGCTACCGACAAATCGATTGTATGGAGTTATGTTATCAGAAAAATTTGATTATTAAATGTGACTGTTATGATGCTTTGTTTCCAAGCTCATTGATTTTGAACCATTCAAAAGAATGCCAAAACCAAGTTGAATTTAAGTGCAATCTTGACTTTTATAATGAGTTTTTTTTTAAAAAGGAAATTAGTTCTAAATGTTTACAATTGTGTCCTTTAGAATGCGAAACCACCAACTATGAGACTCAATTAAGTTATTCAGAATTTCCTAGTGATGCTTATGCCAAATATATTATAAATACCAAGAGTTTACATGAGAACTTTTTACATGATAATTTTGATTACAAAAATTTGAAAAAGAATATGATCGGGCTTAATATTTATTACAAAAATTTAGAATACACAAATATTGAAGAATCAGAGAAAATAACATTTATAGATTTGGTTTCAAATATTGGCGGCATTCTGGGTCTTTTTCTAGGCATAAGTTTTTTGAGCTTTGTCGAAATAATCGAAATAATTATCAGAATTTTTATTTTTATCTTTACTAAGAGCAAAATTGATTATAAAAAATATCCAAAACAGGAAGAATGATAAAAAAAAAATGATTTTTTTTTTTTTTTTTCAAAAAATTGCTTTTAGTTAGATTACTTTATTGCTAATTGCTTTCTTCTATTTAATAAATAAATATTTAAACTTCAAAATAATCACGTTTTTGTTTTTTTTTAAATTAAAATCATTTTTTATTTTTTTTAAATAAAAGAATTTTTTTATTTTTAACTTAAAAAATGGGTAATATTTCTAGTGACTTGACTTACAATATCAAAGCACAAGCTGATGCGGTGCACAATGGTCTTTACATTTATAAACTAGTAGGATTCTCCGGAGAAGGCGAGCTAATTCGTTTGACTCAAAAAGCAATTTTTAGCAAAAATTATCAAGAATTGGACAATTTTATAAAAACAAAAGTAGTCAAATTACTTTACAATAAAGGCAAAGGAGAAAATATTCCTATTGAAAAGCTCGTTTTGTTCAGAGGACAATTGAAGGAAAAATTTTTAAAAAAAACTTCAAGCTCAGCTCCAAACTTGATACGAATTGCCGAATCAAAAAGAAATTTATTCAATAAAGAAATTTGTAGTGATATAAACTCACGCGGTGCTGTAGGCGAAACACTTTTACATTTGTGTCTTCTCAATGCTACTTTATACCATTACGAACTTGCTAAAAGACTTTTGCTACATTTTCCGAAAATGGTCAATGATTTTTACATAAGCGATGAATTTTATGGAGAAAGTGCTTTACATATTGCTATTGTAAACCAAAATCCTTATATGGTAAAAATATTACTAGACTACGGTGCAAACATTCATCAGCGCTGTTGTGGCAAATTTTTTTGTCCGGATGACCAAAAAAATGCTCGTAAGGATTTACTATTAAACGAGTGTCCATCAGTCAACCCTGAGACAAACTATGAGGGATATTTTTACTTTGGAGAATATCCATTAAGTTTTGCTGTAGTACTAAATCAACAAGAATGTGCAAGGATATTGCTAGCCAAAGGAGCAAATATTGACAGACAAGACTCGAATGGAAATACAGCTCTACACATGGCTGTTATCAGTAACAAATTAGAGATGATTAAATTATTAGTTGAGCATGATCCAGACCGCACCATTAGGAACAAACTTGGCTTCACAGTGTTAACTTTATCAGCTAAATTAGCAAGAAAAGATATATTCGAATATTTGCTTGAATTGGATAGGAAAAATTTATGGCGTTATGCTAACATAAATTGTGATGTGTATCCACTTAAAGATGTTGATAGTATTTTAGACGATGGGTCTATGAATGCTCAAAGTGCTCTGTGTTTAGTTGTCAATGGAGTAAAACTCATATTTTAGTTTTAAATTCAAATTAAATTACTTCATTTATTTAATTTCAAATTAAGGAAAGTAAAGAACATTTATTAATGATTGATGGGTTTTTGGAGAATTTACTAAAAACAAAATGGAACAATTATGTTAAGTTAAGATTTTATTCAGAATTGGCATTATTTTTTATATACTTTGTGATATGTTCTACTTTGGTGATTATGAAAAGACACCATTTTAATTACTTGGTGGAAAACATTCCGGAAAATTCAACTCATAATGATAGCTTAATGATAAATTGTGTTAATGGCACACAAATAAAATTAAATGAAGAATGCAAATGTGCTTATTTGTATCCTAACGATTCGGAGCGATATGCTCGACTAGTATTAGAAATATTGGTTATCTTGTATTCAATAGGTTTTTTAATTATAAAATTAAATGAATTTAGAATGCAAAATTTTAAGCTTTATGTAAAAATGTTGTATTTGAATATAAGCAAAGCTTTGTTTTTGATATCTCTTTTTTGTATTTTATTAATTATACCGTTTAGATTTAGTTGTAACACTGAAGCAGAAGATATTCTAGTAGTTTTAACAATAATTCTATTGTCCTCTTACTTTCTATATTTTGGCAAGTAATTCCTTAAAAAAAACAAAACAAAATTATAATTTAATAATTCATTTAATTTATTAATAAAAAAAAAGAGGATTTAGGTCTTTAGGTACTTTTATACATATTTTGGACAGAATAATAAAGAAGGACTTGTTTAGATTTTTGATAATATATTCAGTTTTTGTGATCGGGTTTTCGCAAACTTTTTATCTAATATTTGAAACTAACGAGGATCTTGAACATGAAGAAAATTCAGAAAAAGTATTTAATGCTCCGCTTCAGTCTATAATGGATTGTTTTGTTATGTCTATGGGAGATGTTTTGATAATTTATAACGAACTAGTTAAGGCTCGTTATTCAATAATTGGCAAGTTTTTATTCGTTATATATATGGTCATAGTGGCTGTTTTACTAGTCAACATGCTAATTGCAATGATGGCCAATACTTATGATACAACAAATGAATACAAAACCGAATGGAAAAGACAAGTATTTAAACAAATATGAGCTTAATTAAAATAAGTTTTTAATAAAAAGAATAATTTTTAAAAGTGGGCTAGAATGATACTATCAATCGAGCAAAATATAAGTATAAAAGAGAAAATCAAGCAAAAAAACAAATATTCAAATTTGATTAACAAAAAAGAAAAAGGATTTGTTATAAAATGGAAAAAGATTTAATAAAGGATTTAAATAAAACCAGCTATTAGTTTTTTAAACATTTTTAAATACATTTTTTAGTAAAGAAATCAAATCAAATAAAATATTTTTTTTTATATACATTTATTTAACATTCTCAAATAAAATTAAAATTAAAAATAAAAAAAATTTTTTTTAAATTAAATTTTTAACTTTTTCTCTTATAATTAATTTATTAAAAGGTAAATTAGCAAATGTTGATTTGGTTCTGAATTTAACTGATGGAAAATTGGCTTGTATTTTGCTCTTTTCATTGTTTGTGCTATTTTGATATCCCAAATGATCTTCTGTTAGATAATATGAACCAATTTCTTTCTCCTTCTTGTCCATTTCATACTTTTTCAATATTTCTCTTTCATATTCGATTCTTAACAAATCAGTGTGCAATTTGACAGCATTGTCATCTTCAGGATTATCTTCTTTATCACAATAAATGTAATTTTTCAAATAACCATCATTTATTGTAAATATATTATCATTCAATTCAATCGGATCTAAACTCAACACATTTGATCTTGTCATTGAAATCGGATAATTATAATTTATATTACATTTGATTGATTCATCATTTAATTTTGATTTGAGATAAAATTTTGAAATAAGAAAATTAATAGCTAAATATAAAATTATTAATACAATTGCTAACAAATTTAATACCAATGATATTAAGTTTAACCAATAAGCCCAAGATTTGTCCAATTTGTAATTGTTTAAATTAAAATTTGTGCCCGAATCAGCTAAATTTTTGAACAAATAATTCAAATAATCGTTTGATGTGATTGTTAATAAAATAAAATAGCTCAAATGAGCACTAAATTGAATTAATAGTAAAAACAATATAAACTTTAAATATACTTTGATTAGTTTATAATTTAAATTTTGTTTATAACAAAATTTTTCCTTTTTACTAAATAAGTTTAAATCATAGGCAGAATATGATGCAAATTCTAGACTAGTCTTTGCTTGTTGATGTAAATTATTTATTGAGCTTTCATTTTGTTGTTTTCTAATTGAAACAAATATGAACAATGTGAGAAGAATAATCAAGCATAAAAATAGAATCATTAGAGATAGTAAAGTAACAATTTGTATTAAGCCCATGTAACTAGGCTGCAAATCGATGAGTTGTTTATTATGAAGATAATTAGCAAGAAAGCTCGGCAATCTGATTTGGTCATCGTCAAGGCGATCGGGCATTAGATTCAAACAATCAATAGCCACGTTCGGATCCGAAATCCAAGTCAAATATTCTTCATAAGGACACATAAACCACAGACCGTAGGCTAGCACAGAATCATATTTATCCAATAAACAATTCAAACTAGATTCTTTCTCATTCAAACATGATTTGTCTTTTAATTTAATTATAAACCATTCATTGCTTATAAAAGAAACTATATACAAACACAATGATATGCAAACCAACAAGCTTAAAATTGATACAAATTTTAGCATTTTTTGTTGAATATTTAAATAATAAAAAAAAAAAAACAACAATGTGTGTTACTAATTTAATTGAAAGAACAAAAAACTCAAAGCTTAGGAATTTATTGCTCGGATAAATTGAATTAATCAAGCGTATCAAGTGAAAATATTTTTATATTTTTATTTTGTTTTAAATTGACTTGGATATCATGTCATTTGAAATTAATTAGATATTTAAAAGAGATTTTTATTTTTCTTTATTAATTTTTTAAGGCTATAGATTAACTGCATTTCAAAAGTAAACAAGTCAAGCAAATCAAGTAATTTCGAAAAATTATCCGATTTTTATTCCTTAAAATTAGAAAATAAAAAAATTGGTTTACTCAAGCAAAACCCACCGACCTGAATTCTTTTTGTTTCTAATTCAAATTAAACATAAATAAATAAATAAATAAAATTAAAAATTTTTCTTTTTAGTTTTTTTATTTAACTAAAATATGCTTTATAAACATTTTAATTTAATTTTAATATATACAAATCATGCAACATTAATTATTTTAAAGAAAAAAATATTTCTTATCAAGATATATTAAATAACCTTAATTTGAATACTGTCAGACCTTGAAGAAATGATTTATAAGAAAAAAAATCATACGATCTATCATAATAGATATTAAGATTTGTATCTGTAAAAAAACGTGAAAAAAAAACTTAAATTAAAAATCTTTTTAATAGTTGCTAAAAGCTTAATTGACAGCTTTTTTTTATGTAATTAAGAAAATTATTAAAGTTGGCGAAGCATCTTTTTTTTGATATTCTAGAAAATGCTTCACATTTTGTTATAAATATCTATAAAAAACTTTTTTTTTAAATTTTGTTTTAACTAACTAATAAAAAAAAAAAAAGTTACAAATAAACAAACAAGTGTAGAAGATTTTATTTTTATTTTAAATTAAAGAAAATAATTCAAACTTTGTTACAAATATCTTGAGAAAATTTTGTTATTTATAAAAAAATCTTAAATTTAAAAAAATAATGAATCAAAATCTAAAAATTGTATCACCAAATGTTCAAGTTAAGGATAATTATTTACTAGCTGAATATACTCATGAAATTACTAATGCTAAGCTAGTTGATAATAAGTATATAATTGAAAATAATTCGAGAACATTTGAGCTTAGGACAGATTTGAGAGTGCCGAGAGTAGGTTTAATGTTGGTAGGCTGGGGTGGAAATAATGGCTCTACATTAACTGCTGCAGTGATTGCTAATCGAAATAATTTGTCTTGGAATACTAGACGAGGTGTTCAAAAAGCAAACTATTTTGGTTCATTGTTGTTTGCATCTACGACTAAGATTGGTCTAGATGAAAATGGTGAAGATGTTTATGTACCATTGAATCATTTATTACCAATGGTAGATCCGAACAATTTGTTAATAAGTGGTTGGGACATAAGTTCAATGAATCTCGGTGATGCTTTGGATCGTGCTCAAGTTTTAGACCCGGATCTAAAAAGGCAAGTCTATGATGAAATGTCTCAATTAAAACCATTGCCAAGTATTTATTATAAGGACTTTATAGCAGCTAATCAAGAATCAAGAGCAGACAATTTAATAAAAGAGCAAACAAAATCGGAACAATTACAAGCACTAAGAAATGATATTAGAAATTTTAGAGAAAAAAATAATTTAGATAAAGTTATAGTCCTATGGACTGCAAACACAGAACGTTTTGCTGATTTGATCGAAAATGTAAATGACACGGCAGAGAATTTGTTAAGATCAGTAGAAGAAGATCACTCAGAAATATCAGCATCGTCAATGTTTGCCATAGCTAGTATATTAGAAAATTGTCCATTTATAAACGGAAGTCCTCAGAACACATTTGTGCCTGGTCTTATTGATTTAGCATACAAACATAATGTTTATATCGGTGGTGATGATTTCAAATCAGGTCAAACCAAGCTTAAAAGTGTTTTAGTAGATTTCCTGGTTAGTGCTGGTATTAAGCCATTAGCTATAACTAGCTATAATCATTTAGGAAACAATGATGGTCTCAATTTGAACTCGCCTAGTCAATTTAGAAGCAAAGAAATATCAAAAACAAATGTAGTAGATGATATGGTAAATTCTAATCAAATTTTGTATGCTAAAAATGAACATCCCGATCATGTTGTAGTGATTAAATATGTGCCATCAGTTGGTGATTCTAAAAGAGCTTTGGACGAGTATGAAAATGAAATATTTATGGGTGGAAGAAAAACAATTTCAATTCATAACACATGTGAAGATTCATTGTTGGCTTCACCGTTAATTCTTGATTTGGCTATACTAACAGAGCTTATGACTAGAGTACAAGTAAGAGAAGTCGGAAAAAGCGAATTCGAAAGCTTTCATCCAATACTTTCAATATTAAGTTACATGTTAAAAGCACCACTTAGCATTGATAAACCAGTTAATTCTTTATTCAAACAAAGAAATGCCATAGAAAACTTTTTAAAAGCTTGTGTCGGTCTAAGACCAGTAAATGATTTATTATTCAATAAAATGTTAAGATGAATTTCAATAATTTTCTCTTTTCAAATTTATTAAGAATAAATTTTTTTTTTTGATTTTAAACTAATAAAAAATTGATTTTTGTGTTTTATAAATTAATAAAAATTTTTAAAAATAAATTTTTTAATTTAGTTTATTGGTTAAAACATTTCCGTATTTGTTTATTAGAAATTGTTTTTTTTAAGTAAAAATCAAAAAATTATTTTATTACACAATTTGAAAAAAAAAATAAAATGTCTGAGAAGTTAAATAAAAAGTTTAGTTATTATTCACTTGAATGGATCAAGGATTCAACTAGTCATGGCTTTCCAAAGATATTCAAAACAGAGAGAATTTTACTTAAAGTCTTATGGGTGATTTGTACTCTTGCTTCAGCTTGTGGCTGTGCTTATTTTATAGTAAGAGCAGTAGCAGATTATTCAAATTACGATGTGGTAACTTCTATCAGAGTTACACCTGAAATACCAATTAAATTTCCAGCAATTGATATTTGCAACTATAATCCATTTTTAACAAATGAATCGGATTTATTTTTGGAAAATTTGTTTGAAGAAAATTCCATATCAAATGTTATCAATTCAAGCTTTGTTAAATCAGATTATCAAATATTTAGAAATATAGACTTGGCTCGGTATTTTGCCAAGGTGAATTTAGAAAATCCTGCTTTAAATAAAAGTTATAAAAAATCTTTTGGTTTTGAACTAAATAATTTCATGTTAAGTTGTAATTTTGCTGGTGTTGATTGTAAAAATGATAATTTCGTGTGGTATTTTAACAAAGATTACGGAAATTGTTATAAATTCAATTCAGGTAAAAATTCAAATGGAAATAAAGTGGATGTTTTGTCTCAAAATAGTTTTGGCGTTTTTGGAGGTTTTAGAATGGAACTTTTAAACAAATTCAATAAGGCATCTAAACAAAATTATTACGCATCAAAAGGATTTGTTGTACTAATTTACGATCAAGGTGATAGTGCCGATAATTTCAAACCAATTTACATATCAACCAAAACACAAACTTTTTTGACCATAAGTAAACTAGTAAATATTAAAAAAGAAAATCCTTATAGCAATTGTACATCAGATCATTCCGATAGCCAGGAATCAGATATTTACAAAGCCGCTATAAATGCAAATGTTAAATATACTCAAAATGTTTGTATTATGGCATGTTTTCAAAATTATCTGATTTCGAAATGCAGTTGCTGGAATACAAACTTACCCTATTTAAGAGAAGTTCCAGGTTGTATTACCATGATGCAAATATTTTGCAATTACCAAGCTTATGACGAGTTTTTTAACAAACAAAATGTCTATGATAATTGTTCATCAAGTTGTCCATTAGAATGTGAAAAAACCGTTTTTGACTATAAAGCTTCTTTTCTAGAATATCCAAGTGACGATTATTTAAAGTTTTTGGTTGAAATGATTAAAGAAAGAAATATTAGCATTGACATGTCTTTGAATGAAGTAAGAGATAATGTTTTAGCTTTAAATATTTATTATGACAATTTGGAAACAACTACGATCATAGAATCGGAGAAGACCAGTTTACCAGATTTGATTTCAAATTTAGGTGGACTACTAGGCCTATTTTTAGGTGTAAGTTTTCTAAGCTTTGCTGAAATATTTGAAATAATGATTGAATTAATTCTTATAACTTATGAACACAAGAAAAAAAAAATCAATACTGTTAATACAATGTTTTTTGTAAAATCTTAAAAATGCTTAATTTTTTCATTTTAATTTTATTTTATTTAAAGAAAAATCAATATTTGGATAAAAAACTTTATTTTTACTTAATATGAATTTTAAAAACATGAAATCAACTGAATAAATAAATAACTCTGAAAAATTATTAGATTTTTTTTTTATTAAATTTTAATAGATTTATGTAACATGCTTAATTTAAAAAATAAAAACTTTCATATTCAAGCTTCATACTAAAAAATGTGCTATATTTTTTCTATTTTGTTATGAGCTGATTTAAAACTAAATATTGTTTTGAATTAAACTTTTAAAAAAATAATTAACTAAGGTAAATAAGTAAAAAATTTATATTTTAAATACTATGATCAAATGTTGTTTCTCACATGTAAAATTTTTAAAATGTTATTTGAGAAAATTACTTTGTGAAACTTGAGCTTTTGTAAATTAAAATCCAAGTCTTAATTATATTTTAGTTTTAAATTTTTTTAATACTTTTCAAAAATTTAAATAAAACATTTTTGTAGAATTATTCTAATTATTATCTAGTTATTATTGAATTAAAATAATAATCTTGTTTTAATATTATCTTATATTTTCTATAAAAAATTAACAATTAATATGATTTGATCCGGGTTTCTATTACTCTTACTAAAGCAAAGTTTTAAGCTAAATTTATTAAATAAATAATTACATAAGCACTACACTGGTTTAGTCCAAAACGTTTTTATTACGGTAAGTGATATTAATCGCATAAAAAATAGAAACCAAATCAACTCTTGATGATGCTTCCAAGGCTCAAAAAATTTACTTGTAATGTTTTACTTATTTAATCTAATTTTTTCAAATAATCTGATAATTAGTCACTTAAAAACTTGTAGAAAAAAATCTCTTATTTTATAAATTTAAAAAACTCTATTTTATTCAAATATTTGATTTTTAAAAAAGAAATAAAATTTAAAACTTAATTCTAACAATTTTTTTATTTTATTATATTTTTCTTTGAGAATGAATAGGTATTGTGTGCTTGTCTAATTTTGGATAATTTTTGTACTCATTTCCATCAGAAAAATAAATGCTATTTTCATGAATTATTTTTATTCTAAAACTTGAGTCTAAACTTTTAGGTTTGTAAATATTTACAAAAATGGCAAATAAAACAACTTGTCTATGCATGGGTGGTATCACGTCTATGGTAAAACTAGTCTCTTTTTGATTTAAAAAGCGAGGAACATTTACATTTTGAATATTTTCATATTTAACTTTTACATACAAATAATTTGTTTTACTATGATTTTCAAAAACAAATATTGAGTTATGATTTGTTTCTAGTAAATAATAACTTATTCCTTTAATATATTTTTTATTGCCTTTTGCCAAACAGTAATCGATTAAACAATCAGCAATTAATTTTGAATCATAAATTTGATTTTTCAAGTAAAACTCTTTGCAACATTGAATTACAAAATTGTAGTTTAATTGATCAGCTTGAACTGAAGGCAATTTATTTAAATAAAATGGTACAATTAAATATTTTCCTGCATCAAGTATCAAATGATCTGATAAAAATTGAGTAGTTTGATCTATTGAGCTTTTCAAGAACGTGGTTTTATCATTTTCTATCAAGTAAATAAAAAATTTAAAAGCACCTTTATTTAATTTTCTAGGTGTATTTTCAAAAAATAAAGTTATATAAACATTTGTTCTTTTTTTTAAGTCTAATTCAAAAATTTTTATATCATTTTTATTTTCACTTAGAAAACTTGTTTTAAATCTTTTTTCCAATAAGTCTTCTTTTGATTTGCAAACACCAACAAAAGTAAAATATTTTAAAAATTCTTCAAATGATATCCAAAAAAGACCCTCATCAGAGAACTTTCTTTGGCCTTTTTTGCTTTTAAAATTACATAATTCAATCATTTTTGGAGTCCAGTTTGAACTGTGCTCCGACCATTCACCCTTCCATTTATTATAGCCCCACGGATTTCTCAATTTTAAAAGTCTTATATTTTTATATTGTTTAATATCGCATAAAGAGTAGCAATGATTAAACACGATACCAGACTTGTCATTATCAATTTCTTCGTTATCAGTAATACAACCAATATGATACTTGTCATATTTAAGATTGATCAATTTTTCCCATATAGCTTGATTGCTATATTTTCCAGAAATTAGATTTATCCAAGTAAATGGATAACCAGTCAAAGCGTTTATAGAATCATCACTGGAACCGCCGTTTAGCGTTTGATAATTTCCATTTAATTTTGCCATTGCTTTTTCTATTAACAAAACCCAAAGCTGTTTACGTATTGATTTAGAAAATGCCAAAGTATTGTTCTGGTAGCAAGGAAAATAGTCATCTAAAATAACCGATTGCCAAAGACCGTTGTGGCACAGACGAACCACGTAACAACCTTCTTTACAATAAATTTGAGTAATAAATACTCGATCGAAAAGATCCTGATTCTCAAGTAGAATCGAAATTCCTTTGTATTTTTAAGATAATTTATAAAATTTATAAAATATTTTTTTAAAAAATTTTAATTAACCTGCTAATAGCCAACAATTTCCCAATTTGCCTTGTTTAATGTCGCTTAATTTCGGGCTTCTAAAAACAGTCCATTCTAAATGATCGTATTGTGGATCGGTTTTTATTTGATGTGGTCTTAGCCAAATAATGTTTTGTGAGTCTTTATACAAATTGTATTCTAGTAAGTCATCATGTGTTTTGCTTGAATATAATGAGCTATTATCATGCGGAAATGTTCGATCTGTAAAATTAGTATTTGTTCGTTTACAATTTTGAACTATTTTGCTCCAATTTTTCAAACTTTCTTCTATATCTGTTTCATGTGTTTCCAAAGTTTGATTTGGTTTGTAATTAGAGCTTTCTGTTTTCGAGTCTACTTCATTTCTTTGTATATTTGCTTTGCAATTGTTTTTGTATTGGTAACAATAATTGCATTCGTTTTCATATGAATAATTGTATCTTTTACAATTTGTGCATTTCCAATTTGAATCATCTTTTTTAGCATGGCAAAAGAAGCATGTATGTTCGTAGTTGTAGTTGAAACCATTACATGATATACAAGTCCAAATGTCATACATGAAAGATTCGTTGGTGCGTCTGTTAGACTTCTCAAATACAGAACTACTCATATTGGCTCAAAAATATTTTATTTTATTTTAAAAAGAATAATAATAATTTAAATTTATTTCTAATGGAAATTTTTATAATTTTTTCCTAGATATTTAGTATTTTTTCAATATTAATTAAAAATTTATAAAATTTAATATTTTGATATTATTATTCAAACGAATTCAAATAAATTCAATAATCAAAATTGAATGATTTTACAAGAAAAAATGTTATCAATTAGATAATTTATTAAAACCATTTTTTCGTTCAAGCGGCATATTTTTTTAAATAGATTTTTCAAAACTTTTAAAAATAATTCAAAGTAATTTTTTTAGGCTAATATCTGTTCGATTAAGGTTTCTTACTTAAAAAATTTAAGAAAAAATAGTTCTTTTAAATTTAAACATTATGTAATGTTTTATATTAAGCTTCGTATAATTTAAGTTTGAAATAAATGAAAAGAGAAAATTCAAAACTTTTTGAGAGACTTTAAAAGAAAATTTTAAAAAAATTTTGTTTATTAAAATAAAGAAAACTTGAAAAATTTAAAAACAAATAACTAGTTTATTATTTAATTTGAATTTAAATTTAAATAGGTTTGTTTATGTAATAAATTGTATTGCTAGAAGTAAAGAATAGAAGCCATTTATTGCCTTTAGGAATTAAACCAAAATGTAACAAATATGTCTAAGTTAAAGTTATATATTATAAAGTACAATTTAGGCTCAAAGTATGAAAAATGATTTGATGTTTATATATATTTTTTAAAATTCGTTGATTATTAATACATAATTTAAATTTTTTAAATAAAATTTCGTTTGATGTTTTCTATGATTAGACTAAATCAATTTATAAAATAATATTTGAAAAATGCTTAATTTTATTGATTATAATAAAGAATTTTTTTGGAATATATCTTAAACATGCATATTGATTTAAAAAAATATTTTAAAATTTTTTCAAGAAAATGAGCAATTTATCCTTATCTGTGTTTTTTACTTGATATCGAAAAATAAACTTAATATGAATCAGTGAATTGATTTTGACATATTTGACAAACAAGACATTACAGAAAAATGTAAAGAAATTAAAAATATTGATTTGAATAGTTTAAATAAGATTATCAAGCTGGAATTTTAGTATTCTTATAGATACTTATGGTGTGATTATTTGTGAAGTCATTTACTTTTAGTCGACATATAAAAAACTCTATTGGTACAAGTTTAAATATTTTAGAGCTTATTTTAAATTATATTTTACCTGTTCAGACTAAATTAAATAATTTGAATTTTTTTATTTAAATAAATTTTTTTTTCAAGACATTTAATGTTCTAACAAAAAAATATTTCAATTTTTTATTATGTAAAAAGATTCAATCAACATTAGAGTTGTTCAAATTTAACCTGAAACCGTACCAAACAAAATGTAATTAAATCAAGCGAGATTTAAAATATCTAGACTTAATGGTAACAGTCACATTTTCATGTATTACCTTTTTGATTAAGTAATTTCCATAGAGACATTTCTGATATAAAAGCTCAAACTTAGTTCATAAAAAATCAAAAATTTTTTAGACTATAAAAAATTATTAAGACTTTGAAAAAAATGTTAAAAAATATTAAATTTTATTATTTATTATTAAGTTTGGTAGTTTTAAGTAAGAAACTCAAATTGGATGTAAAACCAATAGAATTTAAATTAATGTTTGTTTGTTTTTTTTTAAAAAAAGAAATTAAATGCAAAGAATGGAATTATGGAGCGAATGGTCCTGATACATGGATTAACAATTTTGAAGATTGTGATGGTGGTTTTCAATCACCGATTAATTTGGATACTTCAATAGCAAGATATAATAAAGCTTTAAAAAATATAGCTTTTGTAAATTATGAAAAGGAATTCATTTGGAATTTTACCTTGAATTCTCATACAAGTTTGAAATTTAATATTGAAAATACAAATAACAGTTAATTATTGATTAATATTTTGAAATAGTTGGATCGAGTAAAATTGCTAATCAAACTAATTTACCTTACATAACTGGAAGTGATTTTGGTCAAGATGAAAAATTTTATTTACAACAATTTCATTTTCATTGGGGATTTAACATCTACCAAGGTATTAGACTTGTTGCAAAAGCAAAATGTTTATAAAATTGTTAAATTTTCCAATAAATTAAAGGCAGTGAACATTTACTTGAAAAAAAAAAATTTCCTCTTGAACTTCATTTAGTTCATAAATCAAACTCTAGCAGATTAGCTGTACTTGGCTTTTTGTTTGAAATAAGTGAATCGAATAACACTGATCTGAATAATATCTTAGATGCATTAGGAGAAGATTTTTATAAAAAAAGTGATTCACAATTTTTTTTTATATTATTTTAGACAAAAACCAAACTTTATTTTATCAAGATTATAATTTAAAAAGATTAATTTTGAGCTCTATTTTACCAACTTCAGATGAATTGAATTTAGAAGGATATTTCAGGTACATCGGTAGTTTGACAACACCACCATGTACAGAAGGTATCATATGGACAGTTTTTTTGAAAAAAATCAAAATTTCAAAACATCAGGTTTTAATAATAAAAAAAAAATATTTTATGAAATAATACAATTTATTAATAATTTTTTAAAGATGGAGATTTTCTATAGAAGCAACATAGACTTGAATTTTCGCGAAGTTCAAGAATTGAAGAATAGGACCTTGTTCATTAGTGTTAACTATTTTAATAAAAATTCAAATCGAAATTTTTTCGAATTATTAATTTATTACATTCGCAAAATATTTTCATTATTTAATTAAGTTTTTTTTTTTAATTATTTTTATATAGATGCTTAGTATTATACAAAAAAATTTTGATTTTATTTTACCTTATGTGTTTAGCTTAATTATTTTTATTCGATTCAATTTAATAAAATTTTAAAATTTATGTTTTAAGAAATCTGTAAAAAAATATGATGCAAATTTGAATCAAAATTTAAACAAAATATATTAAAATTGTAAACTCATCAGACTCAACTTGTACTATTATTGGCATGTTAAATGTCTATTGGGCTTTGGTTAGTTTAATTTATTTTATTTAATAAGAAAAAATATAACCACAAATTCTAAGAACTTAAATGCTAAATATTTAACTCTGTTTGTTGGCTCTTAATTAAATGCACTTTGACTACAAACAACTAGAAACTAAGTTTAGCCGCTAACAAAATATAATTACCAAATAAGTAAATCATCAAAATTTTAAGAAAAATAGGAAAACTTAATTTTAAAAAATTGATAATCAAGCAAAATGATTCATTGCTCCTCAAATAATCAATTTTTTGACTGATCAGAATAAATTATAAGATTATTAAATGAATAATAGTGATTAAACTAAATCGAAATGGCACATAAAAAGGATGTCACTAATCTGATTGAATTTTTTTTTCCAGACAATTATTCTTAAACATTTAATTCATGATTGTTTTCATTTATTGATTTAAATTTTAATAATTTTTATTTTGATATACCTATAAAGAACTAAAGATGTTTTTCATGTAGCATGAATCATCAATGCCTCAAAAGAAATTTTCAAATATGAAAGTTTCAAAAAATATTAATTTAAAATTATTTCCAAATCATTAAATCTATTTTAAGCTTAAAATAATCGATTTTTATAAAAATAAAATTTGGATTTTTAATTAAGTCTAAAAAAAGAAGCTATTTAAAAATTGTATATACTTACGTTTAAAAATTCAAAAAATATATTTTTTTTCTTTTTTTTGAAAAATAATTTTTGCATGCATAAACTTATTTTTATTTGTTTATTTTATTTTAAAATATAGAATTATATTAAATTTCAAATATGAAAATTTTTTAATTAAAAAATAAAAAATGGAGTTAGAAAATAGTCAAAACCAGAATACTATTGAAAAAGAAGAAATCAAATTAGAAACTAAATCTAAAAAACCATGTTGTAAACTGACCAAAACAGGCCTTTTATTAACAGTTATAATTTTAACATCGTCTTTCTTTTTGGTTGAATTAATAGTTGGCTATTTAACTAAATCAAATGCTTTAGTAGCAGATTCGTTTCATATGTTAAGTGATATAATATCATTAATAATTGGCTTAACAGCTTTGAGATTTTCTAAAAAAGAATCGTCTAAAATGAACACATTCGGCTGGGCAAGGGCTGAAATATTAGGCTCTTTGGTCAATTCTGTGTTTCTATTAGCATTATGCTTTACAATAGTTGTAGAAGCAATATCTCGTTTTATACAAACACAAGCTTTAGAAAGAATAGACTTGGTACTTTCTGTTGGAGCTGGTGGTTTACTATTGAATTTAATTTCATTGTTATTGTTCGCAATACAAAGCTGTCAGAACAAAGTAGAAAAATCAGATGGGCCTAAAGAAATGAACATGAATATCCAAGGTGTATTTTTGAACGCTCTTGGCGACTCTTTAGGATCAGTAGCTGTGATTATAAGTGGCCTAATAGTCAAATATGTTCCACCGGTGAATGACAGTACTGTAACTTGGAAATTATATGTAGATCCCACTTTGAGTTTAATCATAGCAGCAATAATTGTAACCAGTACTATTCCATTGTTGAAAAAGTCATCTTTAATTTTATTGCAAAGTGTACCATTAAATTGCAATTTAGAAGAGCTAAGAAAATTAATTCAAAGTGTAAATGGAGTAGTTGATGTTCATCATTTTCATGTGTGGAGTTTGAATTCGGAGAAAATGATTGCTTCTGCTCATAGTAAAATAAAACTAAATTAAAAAAATATTTTGTTATTTCTTAATTTTTTTTTTCAAAATTTAAGTTCGTTTAGCTGGTGAAAAAGATGATAAAAAAGACTGGGAAAAAGTTAATGAAATAAAACATTTACTGCATGGTAAAAATATACATTCGACCACAATACAATTAGAACATGATGATGCCAGTTTGGATTCGTGCGATGAAAGCTGTCCACCAAAAAAAAAATTTACAAGAAAGAAAAAGACAAAGTCAGGAGATAAAAATAATACAAATAATGAAGAAAATAGTTTATTTTTAGAAAATAAATAGATTGATTTTTTTAAAAGAAAATTTTTTTAAAATGTAATTTTGTTAAAATTGTGTTTTTAAATAATAAAAGCAATTTTTGGGCTAAGAATTTTTTTTTATATTATGTGAAATAATTTTTTAATTTGATTTAAATTTTTGAAATGAAAATAAATTTTTAAGATTTAAAAAAAATTTGTATTAGAAATAAGCATTTTTGAAAGGTTTTAGTAAAATTTACTTAAGATGGTGTAAAATTACATGAGTTAATGAAAGTTTACTTCAACTTACAAACAAAGTTTAACGAGGGCTTACTAAATCTAACGTAAGCTAACTTAAAATTAGGTAAAATTAAGTAAATTTACTGTTTCTGGACTTTTTGCAAAAAAACTGTATTAAAAAAACTAAAAAATATCATAATAGTCGAATCACAGTGATGGTGTTGATTACCAGAAACAACAAAACGCATTAAAAATATATCCTTTACTATAAAATACTATAATTGTCAAATCTCAAGTAATTTATTATTTTCCCTATCTTAATTCTATAAAAATAGAATATTATCTACAAAATAAGATATTGGTTATTTTTGTAGCTTAAAAATTAAATGAGTTATGTCAAAGTTTAGATTTTGTAATTATCATTTTTCATTATTTACAAAATAAAATTTTTTATTTTAAAAAGCCACTAACTACGCCTAGGCCGGTCCCAAGCCCGGGTAAAGTAGGAGGGGTGGTGGTATTATGCAAAGTGTGTTGCATTACGGGCGGTGAGGTCTACGGGCCTTATCTCAAATCCTGTCGTACGTCTGTGCCGCTGGCTTTGACCATCACGGAGTATAGTAGGTTGGGAACGATCGCGGGAGCTTGTTTTGTAACGCTGGCACTTTGCACATACTCTTAATAAGGCAAGGTAAAGTCAAATTAGGCGCTTGGTTTGGGGTTCCAAGCTATATGCCAAATAATGATCGAGTTTGCAGCTTCGGCTCAGATGAGTGGTTGTTATTTGTGCTGAACGTCCCCCGTCCTTATTAAGAGTATGTAGCCGTAATATCATCATAACTACGCCACTGCCGGTCCCAAGCCCGGGTAAGAGTAGGAGGGTGATGATTACCAGAAACAACAAAACGCATTAAAAATATATCCTTTACTATAAAATACTATAATTGTCAAATCTCAAGTAATTTATTATTTTCCCTATCTTAATTCTATAAAAATAGAATATTATCTACAAAATAAGATATTGGTTATTTTTGTAGCTTAAAAATTAAATGAGTTATGTCAAAGTTTAGATTTTGTAATTATCATTTTTCATTATTTACAAAATAAATTTTTTATTTTAAAAAGCCACTAACTACGCCTAGGCCGGTCCCAAGCCCGGGTAAAGTAGGGGGGGTGGTGGTATTATGCAAAGTGTGTTGCATTACGGGCGGTGAGGTCTACGGGCCTTATCTCAAATCCTGTCGTACGTCTGTGCCGCTGGCTTTGACCATCACGGAGTATAGTAGGTTGGGAACGATCGCGGGAGCTTGTTTTGTAACGCTGGCACTTTGCACATACTCTTAATAAGGCAAGGTAAAGTCAAATTAGGCGCTTGGTTTGGGGTTCCAAGCTATATGCCAAATAATGATCGAGTTTGCAGCTTCGGCTCAGATGAGTGGTTGTTATTTGTGCTGAACGTCCCCCGTCCTTATTAAGAGTATGTAGCCGTAATATCATCATAACTACGCCACTGCCGGTCCCAAGCCCGGGTAAGAGTAGGAGGGTGATGATTACCAGAAACAACAAAACGCATTAAAAATATATCCTTTACTATAAAATACTATAATTGTCAAATCTCAAGTAATTTATTATTTTCCCTATCTTAATTCTATAAAAATAGAATATTATCTACAAAATAAGATATTGGTTATTTTTGTAGCTTAAAAATTAAATGAGTTATGTCAAAGTTTAGATTTTGTAATTATCATTTTTCATTATTTACAAAATAAAAATTTTTTTTTTAAAAAGCCACTAACTACGCCTAGGCCGGTCCCAAGCCCGGGTAAAGTAGGAGGGGTGGTGGTATTATGCAAAGTGTGTTGCATTACGGGCGGTGAGGTCTACGGGCCTTATCTCAAATCCTGTCGTACGTCTGTGCCGCTGGCTTTGACCATCACGGAGTATAGTAGGTTGGGAACGATCGCGGGAGCTTGTTTTGTAACGCTGGCACTTTGCACATACTCTTAATAAGGCAAGGTAAAGTCAAATTAGGCGCTTGGTTTGGGGTTCCAAGCTATATGCCAAATAATGATCGAGTTTGCAGCTTCGGCTCAGATGAGTGGTTGTTATTTGTGCTGAACGTCCCCGTCCTTATTAAGAGTATGTAGCCGTAATATCATCATAACTACGCCACTGCCGGTCCCAAGCCCGGGTAAGAGTAGGAGGGTGATGATTACCAGAAACAACAAAACGCATTAAAAATATATCCTTTACTATAAAATACTATAATTGTCAAATCTCAAGTAATTTATTATTTTCCCTATCTTAATTCTATAAAAATAGAATATTATCTACAAAATAAGATATTGGTTATTTTTGTAGCTTAAAAATTAAATGAGTTATGTCAAAGTTTAGATTTTGTAATTATCATTTTTCATTATTTACAAAATAAAATTTTTTATTTTAAAAAGCCACTAACTACGCCTAGGCCGGTCCCAAGCCCGGGTAAAGTAGGAGGGGTGGTGGTATTATGCAAAGTGTGTTGCATTACGGGCGGTGAGGTCTACGGGCCTTATCTCAAATCCTGTCGTACGTCTGTGCCGCTGGCTTTGACCATCACGGAGTATAGTAGGTTGGGAACGATCGCGGGAGCTTGTTTTGTAACGCTGGCACTTTGCACATACTCTTAATAAGGCAAGGTAAAGTCAAATTAGGCGCTTGGTTTGGGGTTCCAAGCTATATGCCAAATAATGATCGAGTTTGCAGCTTCGGCTCAGATGAGTGGTTGTTATTTGTGCTGAACGTCCCCGTCCTTATTAAGAGTATGTAGCCGTAATATCATCATAACTACGCCACTGCCGGTCCCAAGCCCGGGTAAGAGTAGGAGGGTGATGATTACCAGAAACAACAAAACGCATTAAAAATATATCCTTTACTATAAAATACTATAATTGTCAAATCTCAAGTAATTTATTATTTTCCCTATCTTAATTCTATAAAAATAGAATATTATCTACAAAATAAGATATTGGTTATTTTTGTAGCTTAAAAATTAAATGAGTTATGTCAAAGTTTAGATTTTGTAATTATCATTTTTCATTATTTACAAAATAAAATTTTTTATTTTAAAAAGCCACTAACTACGCCTAGGCCGGTCCCAAGCCCGGGTAAAGTAGGAGGGGTGGTGGTATTATGCAAAGTGTGTTGCATTACGGGCGGTGAGGTCTACGGGCCTTATCTCAAATCCTGTCGTACGTCTGTGCCGCTGGCTTTGACCATCACGGAGTATAGTAGGTTGGGAACGATCGCGGGAGCTTGTTTTGTAACGCTGGCACTTTGCACATACTCTTAATAAGGCAAGGTAAAGTCAAATTAGGCGCTTGGTTTGGGGTTCCAAGCTATATGCCAAATAATGATCGAGTTTGCAGCTTCGGCTCAGATGAGTGGTTGTTATTTGTGCTGAACGTCCCCCGTCCTTATTAAGAGTATGTAGCCGTAATATCATCATAACTACGCCACTGCCGGTCCCAAGCCCGGGTAAGAGTAGGAGGGTGATGATTACCAGAAACAACAAAACGCATTAAAAATATATCCTTTACTATAAAATACTATAATTGTCAAATCTCAAGTAATTTATTATTTTCCCTATCTTAATTCTATAAAAATAGAATATTATCTACAAAATAAGATATTGGTTATTTTTGTAGCTTAAAAATTAAATGAGTTATGTCAAAGTTTAGATTTTGTAATTATCATTTTTCATTATTTACAAAATAAAATTTTTTATTTTAAAAAGCCACTAACTACGCCTAGGCCGGTCCCAAGCCCGGGTAAAGTAGGAGGGGTGGTGGTATTATGCAAAGTGTGTTGCATTACGGGCGGTGAGGTCTACGGGCCTTATCTCAAATCCTGTCGTACGTCTGTGCCGCTGGCTTTGACCATCACGGAGTATAGTAGGTTGGGAACGATCGCGGGAGCTTGTTTTGTAACGCTGGCACTTTGCACATACTCTTAATAAGGCAAGGTAAAGTCAAATTAGGCGCTTGGTTTGGGGTTCCAAGCTATATGCCAAATAATGATCGAGTTTGCAGCTTCGGCTCAGATGAGTGGTTGTTATTTGTGCTGAACGTCCCCCGTCCTTATTAAGAGTATGTAGCCGTAATATCATCATAACTACGCCACTGCCGGTCCCAAGCCCGGGTAAGAGTAGGAGGGTGATGATTACCAGAAACAACAAAACGCATTAAAAATATATCCTTTACTATAAAATACTATAATTGTCAAATCTCAAGTAATTTATTATTTTCCCTATCTTAATTCTATAAAATAGAATATTATCTACAAAATAAGATATTGGTTATTTTTGTAGCTTAAAAATTAAATGAGTTATGTCAAAGTTTAGATTTTGTAATTATCATTTTTCATTATTTACAAAATAAAATTTTTTATTTTAAAAAGCCACTAACTACGCCTAGGCCGGTCCCAAGCCCGGGTAAAGTAGGAGGGGTGGTGGTATTATGCAAAGTGTGTTGCATTACGGGCGGTGAGGTCTACGGGCCTTATCTCAAATCCTGTCGTACGTCTGTGCCGCTGGCTTTGACCATCACGGAGTATAGTAGGTTGGGAACGATCGCGGGAGCTTGTTTTGTAACGCTGGCACTTTGCACATACTCTTAATAAGGCAAGGTAAAGTCAAATTAGGCGCTTGGTTTGGGGTTCCAAGCTATATGCCAAATAATGATCGAGTTTGCAGCTTCGGCTCAGATGAGTGGTTGTTATTTGTGCTGAACGTCCCCAGTCCTTATTAAGAGTATGTAGCCGTAATATCATCATAACTACGCCACTGCCGGTCCCAAGCCCGGGTAAGAGTAGGAGGGTGATGATTACCAGAAACAACAAAACGCATTAAAAATATATCCTTTACTATAAAATACTATAATTGTCAAATCTCAAGTAATTTATTATTTTCCCTATCTTAATTCTATAAAAATAGAATATTATCTACAAAATAAGATATTGGTTATTTTTGTAGCTTAAAAATTAAATGAGTTATGTCAAAGTTTAGATTTTGTAATTATCATTTTTCATTATTTACAAAATAAAATTTTTTATTTTAAAAAGCCACTAACTACGCCTAGGCCGGTCCCAAGCCCGGGTAAAGTAGGAGGGTGGTGGTATTATGCAAAGTGTGTTGCATTACGGGCGGTGAGGTCTACGGGCCTTATCTCAAATCCTGTCGTACGTCTGTGCCGCTGGCTTTGACCATCACGGAGTATAGTAGGTTGGGAACGATCGCGGGAGCTTGTTTTGTAACGCTGGCACTTTGCACATACTCTTAATAAGGCAAGGTAAAGTCAAATTAGGCGCTTGGTTTGGGGTTCCAAGCTATATGCCAAATAATGATCGAGTTTGCAGCTTCGGCTCAGATGAGTGGTTGTTATTTGTGCTGAACGTCCCCGTCCTTATTAAGAGTATGTAGCCGTAATATCATCATAACTACGCCACTGCCGGTCCCAAGCCCGGGTAAGAGTAGGAGGGTGATGATTACCAGAAACAACAAAACGCATTAAAAATATATCCTTTACTATAAAATACTATAATTGTCAAATCTCAAGTAATTTATTATTTTCCCTATCTTAATTCTATAAAAATAGAATATTATCTACAAAATAAGATATTGGTTATTTTTGTAGCTTAAAAATTAAATGAGTTTTGTCAAAGTTTAGATTTTGTAATTATCATTTTTCATTATTTACAAAATAAAATTTTTTATTTTAAAAAGCCACTAACTACGCCTAGGCCGGTCCCAAGCCCGGGTAAAGTAGGAGGGGTAGTGGTATTATGCAAAGTGTGTTGCATTACGGGCGGTGAGGTCTACGGGCCTTATCTCAAATCCTGTCGTACGTCTGTGCCGCTGGCTTTGACCATCACGGAGTATAGTAGGTTGGGAACGATCGCGGGAGCTTGTTTTGTAACGCTGGCACTTTGCACATACTCTTAATAAGGCAAGGTAAAGTCAAATTAGGCGCTTGGTTTGGGGTTCCAAGCTATATGCCAAATAATGATCGAGTTTGCAGCTTCGGCTCAGATGAGTGGTTGTTATTTGTGCTGAACGTAGCCCGTCCTTATTAAGAGTATGTAGCCGTAATATCATCATAACTACGCCACTGCCGGTCCCAAGCCCGGGTAAGAGTAGGAGGGTGATGATTACCAGAAACAACAAAACGCATTAAAAATATATCCTTTACTATAAAATACTATAATTGTCAAATCTCAAGTAATTTATTATTTTCCCTATCTTAATTCTATAAAAATAGAATATTATCTACAAAATAAGATATTGGTTATTTTTGTAGCTTAAAAATTAAATGAGTTTTGTCAAAGTTTAGATTTTGTAATTATCATTTTTCATTATTTACAAAATAAAATTTTTTATTTTAAAAAGCCACTAACTACGCCTAGGCCGGTCCCAAGCCCGGGTAAAGAAGGAGGGTGGTGGTATTATGCAAAGTGTGTTGCATTACGGGCGGTGAGGTCTACGGGCCTTATCTCAAATCCTGTCGTACGTCTGTGCCGCTGGCTTTGACCATCACGGAGTATAGTAGGTTGGGAACGATCGCGGGAGCTTGTTTTGTAACGCTGGCACTTTGCACATACTCTTAATAAGGCAAGGTAAAGTCAAATTAGGCGCTTGGTTTGGGGTTCCAAGCTATATGCCAAATAATGATCGAGTTTGCAGCTTCGGCTCAGATGAGTGGTTGTTATTTGTGCTGAACGTCCCCCGTCCTTATTAAGAGTATGTAGCCGTAATATCATCATAACTACGCCACTGCCGGTCCCAAGCCCGGGTAAGAGTAGGAGGGTGATGATTACCAGAAACAACAAAACGCATTAAAAATATATCCTTTACTATAAAATACTATAATTGTCAAATCTCAAGTAATTTATTATTTTCCCTATCTTAATTCTATAAAATAGAATATTATCTACAAAATAAGATATTGGTTATTTTTGTAGCTTAAAAATTAAATGAGTTATGTCAAAGTTTAGATTTTGTAATTATCATTTTTCATTATTTACAAAATAAAATTTTTTATTTTAAAAAGCCACTAACTACGCCTAGGCCGGTCCCAAGCCCGGGTAAAGTAGGAGGGGTGGTGGTATTATGCAAAGTGTGTTGCATTACGGGCGGTGAGGTCTACGGGCCTTATCTCAAATCCTGTCGTACGTCTGTGCCGCTGGCTTTGACCATCACGGAGTATAGTAGGTTGGGAACGATCGCGGGAGCTTGTTTTGTAACGCTGGCACTTTGCACATACTCTTAATAAGGCAAGGTAAAGTCAAATTAGGCGCTTGGTTTGGGGTTCCAAGCTATATGCCAAATAATGATCGAGTTTGCAGCTTCGGCTCAGATGAGTGGTTGTTATTTGTGCTGAACGTCCCCGTCCTTATTAAGAGTATGTAGCCGTAATATCATCATAACTACGCCACTGCCGGTCCCAAGCCCGGGTAAGAGTAGGAGGGTGATGATTACCAGAAACAACAAAACGCATTAAAAATATATCCTTTACTATAAAATACTATAATTGTCAAATCTCAAGTAATTTATTATTTTCCCTATCTTAATTCTATAAAAATAGAATATTATCTACAAAATAAGATATTGGTTATTTTTGTAGCTTAAAAATTAAATGAGTTTTGTCAAAGTTTAGATTTTGTAATTATCATTTTTCATTATTTACAAAATAAAATTTTTTATTTTAAAAAGCCACTAACTACGCCTAGGCCGGTCCCAAGCCCGGGTAAAGTAGGAGGGTGGTGGTATTATGCAAAGTGTGTTGCATTACGGGCGGTGAGGTCTACGGGCCTTATCTCAAATCCTGTCGTACGTCTGTGCCGCTGGCTTTGACCATCACGGAGTATAGTAGGTTGGGAACGATCGCGGGAGCTTGTTTTGTAACGCTGGCACTTTGCACATACTCTTAATAAGGCAAGGTAAAGTCAAATTAGGCGCTTGGTTTGGGGTTCCAAGCTATATGCCAAATAATGATCGAGTTTGCAGCTTCGGCTCAGATGAGTGGTTGTTATTTGTGCTGAACGTCCCCGTCCTTATTAAGAGTATGTAGCCGTAATATCATCATAACTACGCCACTGCCGGTCCCAAGCCCGGGTAAGAGTAGGAGGGTGATGATTACCAGAAACAACAAAACGCATTAAAAATATATCCTTTACTATAAAATACTATAATTGTCAAATCTCAAGTAATTTATTATTTTCCCTATCTTAATTCTATAAAAATAGAATATTATCTACAAAATAAGATATTGGTTATTTTTGTAGCTTAAAAATTAAATGAGTTATGTCAAAGTTTAGATTTTGTAATTATCATTTTTCATTATTTACAAAATAAAATTTTTATTTTAAAAAGCCACTAACTACGCCTAGGCCGGTCCCAAGCCCGGGTAAAGGTGGGAGGGTGGTGGTATTATGCAAAGTGTGTTGCATTACGGGCGGTGAGGTCTACGGGCCTTATCTCAAATCCTGTCGTACGTCTGTGCCGCTGGCTTTGACCATCACGGAGTATAGTAGGTTGGGAACGATCGCGGGAGCTTGTTTTGTAACGCTGGCACTTTGCACATACTCTTAATAAGGCAAGGTAAAGTCAAATTAGGCGCTTGGTTTGGGGTTCCAAGCTATATGCCAAATAATGATCGAGTTTGCAGCTTCGGCTCAGATGAGTGGTTGTTATTTGTGCTGAACGTCCCCGTCCTTATTAAGAGTATGTAGCCGTAATATCATCATAACTACGCCACTGCCGGTCCCAAGCCCGGGTAAGAGTAGGAGGGTGATGATTACCAGAAACAACAAAACGCATTAAAAATATATCCTTTACTATAAAATACTATAATTGTCAAATCTCAAGTAATTTATTATTTTCCCTATCTTAATTCTATAAAAATAGAATATTATCTACAAAATAAGATATTGGTTATTTTTGTAGCTTAAAAATTAAATGAGTTTTGTCAAAGTTTAGATTTTGTAATTATCATTTTTCATTATTTACAAAATAAAATTTTTTATTTTAAAAAGCCACTAACTACGCCTAGGCCGGTCCCAAGCCCGGGTAAAGTAGGAGGGGTGGTGGTATTATGCAAAGTGTGTTGCATTACGGGCGGTGAGGTCTACGGGCCTTATCTCAAATCCTGTCGTACGTCTGTGCCGCTGGCTTTGACCATCACGGAGTATAGTAGGTTGGGAACGATCGCGGGAGCTTGTTTTGTAACGCTGGCACTTTGCACATACTCTTAATAAGGCAAGGTAAAGTCAAATTAGGCGCTTGGTTTGGGGTTCCAAGCTATATGCCAAATAATGATCGAGTTTGCAGCTTCGGCTCAGATGAGTGGTTGTTATTTGTGCTGAACGTCCCCCGTCCTTATTAAGAGTATGTAGCCGTAATATCATCATAACTACGCCACTGCCGGTCCCAAGCCCGGGTAAGAGTAGGAGGGTGATGATTACCAGAAACAACAAAACGCATTAAAAATATATCCTTTACTATAAAATACTATAATTGTCAAATCTCAAGTAATTTATTATTTTCCCTATCTTAATTCTATAAAAATAGAATATTATCTACAAAATAAGATATTGGTTATTTTTGTAGCTTAAAAATTAAATGAGTTTTGTCAAAGTTTAGATTTTGTAATTATCATTTTTCATTATTTACAAAATAAAATTTTTTATTTTAAAAAGCCACTAACTACGCCTAGGCCGGTCCCAAGCCCGGGTAAAGTAGGAGGGGTGGTGGTATTATGCAAAGTGTGTTGCATTACGGGCGGTGAGGTCTACGGGCCTTATCTCAAATCCTGTCGTACGTCTGTGCCGCTGGCTTTGACCATCACGGAGTATAGTAGGTTGGGAACGATCGCGGGAGCTTGTTTTGTAACGCTGGCACTTTGCACATACTCTTAATAAGGCAAGGTAAAGTCAAATTAGGCGCTTGGTTTGGGGTTCCAAGCTATATGCCAAATAATGATCGAGTTTGCAGCTTCGGCTCAGATGAGTGGTTGTTATTTGTGCTGAACGTCCCCCGTCCTTATTAAGAGTATGTAGCCGTAATATCATCATAACTACGCCACTGCCGGTCCCAAGCCCGGGTAAGAGTAGGAGGGTGATGATTACCAGAAACAACAAAACGCATTAAAAATATATCCTTTACTATAAAATACTATAATTGTCAAATCTCAAGTAATTTATTATTTTCCCTATCTTAATTCTATAAAAATAGAATATTATCTACAAAATAAGATATTGGTTATTTTTGTAGCTTAAAAATTAAATGAGTTATGTCAAAGTTTAGATTTTGTAATTTTTTTATAATGAAATAAATCCATTTTTATTAAGAGAATAAATTATAAATGTATAAATAACGATTAATTTTTGAGGCTTCTAAAAGATCATACAAACATTATTATACCGTATTCCCTTGCTAGATAATGCAGCACCCAAAGTTAAAACGCCGGTTTGTAGCATGCTCAAAACGACATCTCACCAATGTTATAATTTATTTGACTGTTAATGCATGCTCTAAACATGGAATTTCAGGGTTTTATGCTGCATAGTTTTCATAAATCTTGAGTTAATTCGGCATCAAATTCAAGTTTAATTTGAAAAATATTTGAAAAATTAAAAAATTATTTTTGAATTTTTATATTTGATGCGGCATTAAAAATTAAGATTAAAAAAAAAATTGAAAAAATAGAAAATATTATTTTTCTTTTTTTTTTTTAAATTCAAGTTTAAATGCAGCTCCAATTACAAGTTTTTAATTTTGATGATTAAGAAATTTTGAAAAAAAAATTTTTTCTATTTAATCACAAAAGCATTTTGAAAATAACTTTGAATGTTTTTATGATTGTTTATATCTCTTCACCAGCAAATCAAAAAAATGGAAATTTTCAAAATGCTTATGTGAAAATAATATTTTATATTTTTCTTATTTTTTTTTTAATCTTAATTTTTAATGCCGCATCAAATATAAAATTTCAAAAAAAAAAAATTTTTTAATTTTTTAAACATTTTTCAAATTAAACTTGAATTTGATGCCGAATTAACTCAAGATTTATGAAAACTATGCAGCATAAAACCCTGAAATTCCATGTTTAGAGCATGCATTAACAGTCAAATAAATTATAACATTGGTGAGATGTCGTTTGGAGCATGCTACAAACCCGCGTTTTTACTTTGGGTGCTGCACTATCTAGCAAGGGAATACGGTATTTTTATCAATTATATTATTTTTTATAATTCGTCTTTAATTCCATTTAATCATATCCATTTATTTTAAGAAATATTAAACCAATATTTCATTTTTATAATTCAAACTGACTTTATCCCAGATGAATTCAATACAACAATAGTAACGCATATGTGTAATGAAAATGAATTAGTAAATGAAATTATTGTATTGTTAAATATTATTTACTATCTGAACAATGATTTAGTAGGCTACATCATTCTTAAATTTATAAATATAATATTAAAAATAAATTTCGGAAATTTTAATTAATTAGAACCTTAATTAAAAACTTTTAAAGATTATATTTAAAGTTAGGAACATTTAACTATACGCTGAAGAAGATTAACCAAATATATCTTACTTTTTTCACATGATTTATCGTAATAAAAGGAAAACATTTAGTACTTGACATATTACAAAAAATATTAAATTTACATAGTTTTTAGATTAATAACAGACTTAATTTTTAAAATAATTTTCCATATTGCAAGTTCTTAGTTCAACCATAAATTATTATTATTTTGTTTAATAATTGACAAGTAATGATAGAATAATGAATTTAAATAAATTTTTATTAACTTTAAACAATAAAAAAAAAAACAAAAAACAAAACATTTTTAAAATTTTTATAATGCATTTTTTTAAATTTCTTTTTGATTTTAAATTTCAAAATTTGTATGGAATATTCTCCAAAATGTTTAAATCACAATTAAAAATCAAAACAAATCGATTGTCTATTAGAGAAAGAAATAAAGAAAATAAAATAAAATTAGCTCTTAATTAATCTAACAAATTAAACGACATATACTTAAAGAAAATGAAACAATATTTAATATGAATACTGTTAAATAAAGCTTAATGAGTTTAATTAATATTAATATTGTTCAAATTTGAATTCAAATTCTCTAATAAAACAATAATTAAATAATCATCCAGATTAGTTTGTGTATCTAATTTCAAATCAGGTATTAACTGTTTCAATAGTTTAAAAGACAAATTGGAACCAGGTGCGAAAATGTTCAAATTAGCCAAAGGCTTGTAATCATCAGGAAGTGAGACGACACCGGCCGCAGACTTTTGATTCAAGTAAGTAACCAAATTGTGCAAAGACCTCTTTTGGTGTACAACCCGATTATTTTCTCTATTACTGAATAAATCGGCTGCAAGAGCCAAATAAACTACAAGACCAGATTCAGCGTCGTTTGTCTTTACAATACGCTTTTCAATATCTTCAAGCTTTGAAGAGTCCAATCGAATTCTTTGATTAATTTGTAAATTCATAAAATCATCGGATTTTGTATTTAAAGGTAAAACCTTTTCACTAAAATTCTTATTGCCTGCCAACAAATAGAATTTGGTCGGGAATGTGTTTTTTTTCAGAGTGAACAAACCTGACCAAGCACAACTACCTTCTAAATTTAGCTTTAGATCATTAACACTCTTAAAACTTTTATTAACAATTAATTTGTTCAATATGCAATCATTTATTAATAAATTTTCTTTGTTTATGACTTGACGAGTGTTGGAAACAGGCGTGCTTTCTTCTTCTACCAATTCACCTTCGTCTCTATCATCTTTAGGCTTTGTTCCATTTGTATGCTGTTTATGATGTCTATGATGATGTCGGCGTGATGAATTTAAAGAACGATTTTGCTGGCTCGAATTTTCTTCTAATTTTGTATCCAATTCTTTGACAGTCTCTTCCATTTTGGCTACTAATTCTTGTTTGCTTTCTTTGCTAGGACTCGGTGTGTTTCGTTTTTCTTGTTTTACTGGTGATCTAGACCTAGATTTATTGTTTTCTTCTTTTTTTGTTTCAACACGTCTCTCGTTATCCGTTTTGGTAATAATTATATTCTCGTATGAGTTTGTAGATGGCACTGATTGATTCGTAGCTGCATTTGGCTTTGGTTTTTCTTTTGGCGGAGTAGCTTCCTTGTCTTGTACTACTCTTCTTGTTTGACGAGGTGTAGGCGACCTAGAATTTGATGATTTATGTGAACGCTTTGAAGAGCCTGTTGAAGAATCTGTCTTTTTTGTTGTGGCTATAATAGTTGGTTGATTTGATTTTGGATTGTTTATTTTCAATAAGTTAAACTGCTTTGGGTCATGAAAATCAATGCGTAGCTTATCGCTAGTACCACCTGGTAGACTCTTGCCACGCAAATCGTAGCGAACTTGTTCAGCATGTTTAACATTGTAAAATAAAATGAAAGCATGTAAATCAGGCGGTTTGTGAAGTATATCAAATTTAGATGAGTCATTAGTATTCAAAATGTACTTTATTTCGCGCTCTAGGTCCTTTATCCTGCTTTTGTCAGTCAACCCTCCAATCCATAAACAATTGGTTGCTTGTACTTTACCTATTTGAGTTTTAGATTGTTATAGATAAACATAGACATTAAGTTAAATAATTTTAATATTTTTTTTTTAAATGGTAATTTCGTCCTTAGGCATTTTAGAATTTATTCTTCTTCTAAAATATTTTTTAAAATCTAAAAATTTAAAATAAATATGTTTTAAAAGCTTTTTTGTTATTAGATACAAAATGTTAATATATTTTAAGATGATTTAAATATTCAGCTCATTTTTACTTTAAAATATTATTGAGCTAAATTTTTAAAAACATTGTTTTGTTGAATAATCAAATTGAATTTTTTTCTTAATACTTTTTGAGAATTTAATTTAAGAGCAATAGTACAAATTTTAAGTTTATAAATTAAAATTTAAAAACTTCCTTTTTTTTTTAAATAATATTTGACTAACATTGTTGTCATTTGTTTATATTTTTTTGCTAATATTCTAAAGCTATATTTATTAAATTGATAAATAAATTTTTTTTTCTAATTGTTGTAAAATTAATTTCGTATATTAATAATCAATTCTTTGTTAAAAAGCGCTATTATTTTGCAACAACTTTAATTCTAAACATAATAGCGTTTTTTAACAAAGAGTCGAATGCTATTACACGAAATTTATTTTGCAACATCCAAGAAACAATTTGTATTGTAATTATCAATATTTTGAAAATGTCCAATTGTAAAATTCAACATCGCTCACAACATAAGCTACATGTAAAGTAAAATATAGCATATTGATATAATTAAGAATAAAGTTCATTATTATTGAGATAAAACACAAAGCATTGAAACAATAAATAAATAAATAAATATAAATAATAATAAATTTTGATATTGTAGTAGTAACACTAGTAGTAGTAGTAGTAGTGGCAGTAGTAGATAAAATAATAATAATTGTTGTTCAATCGATTTGTCATGCATTTAATTGAAAATGTTTCAGCAGCTTATCAAATTAATTGCAATAATGATGATAATAATGATAATAATAATAATAATAATGATTATAATTATTATATTTGATCAAATTAAAACCGATTAAATTTGATTAAATATTGCCGAGTCATCCGATTGATAAATATACATATATAGATATATATAAATATATAATTTTTTTTTTAATTTAAACAAGAAAAGTGTATTAAATAATATAGCATATAATAAATCAAATAAATAAATAAATAAATATTAATTAAACACGAATCAAATTGACAATAAGCAAAGAATTCAATTAAATAAAATAAATCAAATAAATTTTTTTTTTAAAACAAAGACTTTTCATTTTAAATAAATATTTAATATAATAATAGCAAAATTCTCTCTATCTGTCTCTATTTCTCAAATAATTATTTTGTTTGAACGAAATTACCAACGGTTCATTTAATTTAATTTAGTTTATAAATATATATATATATATATAGATATACAGTATATATATATTTATATATATTTAATAGAATTAAATTTTAAATTAATAATAAACAATTTACCGTAGCCAATTTTAATCTCATTATGTCCAATACGTTTTCCATTCATTCCTAATTTGGCTTCTTTGGCCATGTCCATATTCTCGTATCTAACGAACGCGTAGGTTTTTTTTAATTCATTCGAATTAGAACTATTCATTATCATGTACGGTGGTTGTGCGGGTATATTCTTTTTTATATCGATATCCTCGACATTACCGTATCGTTCGAATAGTTTCATTAAATAATCTTTTTCTATGTCTTGATCTAAATTGCCAATGAATAAAGTCCTAGTAGCATCTTTTTCGTCATTGTCGAAATAGTGTGTAACACCGCCGTGAGTGCTTGCTATTTGTCCAATAGATTGTGCCAGGGGCGGAGGCTGCGCTCCGCTTCGTCCTGATCGAGATGAGCGGTAGCTAGGCGAGCGTGATCTTGATCTAGTTCTTGAACGCGACAGTTTATACGCTAGATCATCTTGTTTAATCTTTGGCACTGATACTGGCAGAGGTGGTGTTCTAATTTGATGTACAGGACTACGACTTGATCTACGTCTTGAATAATAATGTGATCTACTATCATTTACTATCAGAGGTGGTGGCGGCGGCGGTGGTGGTGCTGGTGGTTGTGGTGAAAGTGATCGTTTTCTTTTAGAATAATAAACACTTGGTGATTCAGCTCTTCGAATATTGGGTGGTGGAGATCGTCCTTTACGATATGAATCATATGTTGATGATGATGAAGAAGAATGTTGTTGTTGTTGTTGTTGTTGTTGATGATGATGATGATGAGTGTATGGATGATCATGTGATCTATTGTAACGTTGATGATGATCTTGATAAGATGATGAATTATAGCTTAAATTATTATTAGGTGAACGTGATCTAGATCTTCTTACTCTATACGGTGAAGTACGATAATTACGATTAGATGATGAAGGTGGTGGTGGTGGTGGTGGCGGTGGTAATGGTGGCGAACGAGACCGACTCGGATACACATCATAATAATTTGAAGATGACGATGATGAAGATGGTGGTGGAGGTGGTATTGTGCCCGGTTTATAATTTTTATATACAGGTTCAATATACATTGGTAAACCGCACAAATTTTTATGCATCTTGTCTCGTTTAGCTTGTCTAGCAGTCTCATGATTATAAAAATTAACAAACGCAATTCTTTCCGTATACGAATGCGATAAATGTGGTGTTTTCTTGTTATTTACAATTTTAATTGTAAATTGTCCATAGCGTTTAAATTCAGAGTATATATTATCATACAAATGATCAATGTCGACTTTTTCGTTTAAATTTTTAATACAAATAGAAGTATATTGTTCGGCACGTTCTCTATCATTATCCGAATTATCGTAATGATAATAAGAAGAAGATGAAGAATTACGATGTGATGAATCATAAGTATCTAATCTTTTCGAGTCTCGATTTCTTGATCTAGACCGAGATCTTGATCTTGTTCTAGACCTTCTTGGCCTATGATTTCCTGTTTGTTGTTGATGTTGTTGTGATGATACTCGCACTAGTGATGGTGGTGGTGGTGTTCTACGTTTTAAACTATTTTTAACTGGTACAGATACACTCTCAATTATTTGTGGCTGTGCTGGTGACACTGGTGATGCTGAACGTGTTATTGAAGATGATCTTGAATGTGATCTAGAACGTTTAGAGTTTCCACTTGACCATGAATTTGATCTTGAGCGTGTCTTAGTTTTATTCGGTTTTTTTATGTTTGCTGATGAACAAGTCCGTCCGTTAGGCGACGGCGAAGCGGACGACACTTTTTCGCTATTATTCATTTTATTTTTATATTTATTTTTCAATCTTTTTTATTTTTTATTTTATTTTATTAATTTATTAAATTTAAAATAATTCTAAAAATGAATGATTTAATATAAATAGAATATAAAATGGCGTTTTTTTTTTTGTTTTTTTCTAAGGAAAATTGTCAAATCTATTTTTAAAATTATATTATTATTTTTTTTAAATTCATTTGTGATATCATTTGATTTTTTAATATATTTTATTTAAAATTTAATCACGTATTGTTTTTTTTTTCTATTTTCTATTTTTATTATAGATATTTATATATTTATTTATTTATATTATGTTGTAATTGGAATTTTTTTTTTTTAATTTAAATCGATTTAAATTAATGGAAATTAATTTTGTTATTTATAATTTAGTTAATTCTGTTTAGAATACGTGCGCAATTTTCTCCTAATTTATATATTTTATATTTTATATATATATATATAGTTTTTGTTTCTTTATTTCTCAATATATATATATATATATATATCATTTGTTCTATATACTGTATATGGTATATATATATGGTCCTGCTTTGATATGTTTTGTTATTTTTGTAAACTCTATATACTAAGTGTACATAAATTAAGATAATTTCAAAATATATATATAAAAATATTTTATTATTTTGTTTATTTATTTAGATGTTGATAACGTGGCAAAATAAAATTTTAATTGTATTTAATTTAGTCTTGATTATTTGAAAGCTTTAATAACTTTCACAATTTGTAGAGTTTAATTAATAAGATTAATTAATAATACAAACTAGGCTTTTACTACAACAAAAAACAAAGTATACTAGAACTCCAAACTACGGTATAAGGTATAAGGTTATGACCAAGAAAAAAAACTCTAATAAATAAAATGCTAACTTTAACTTACTTATAGCTTTCTCCTGTTATTTTTCTTATTTTTTGAATTTGAAAATTAGAACCTTAAACTCTCAATAACTAAAATACTAGTTCTTAATTATTAAATTAATTAGCTAGTGTTTTTACGATTATGATTTCTTAGATTAATCGTATAAATTAATAGACTATTAGTCGATTAATTCAATAAAATTAAGAAAAAATCAAAATATAATGCAAATTAAATAATCAAGTTAATTTAAAAATTTTTTAGAATTTTGATTTTGAAAAAGTGCTGAATAAAAGTAGTGAAATTTTCGTGAAAAAACAATTGCAGATAAAAGATTTTATGATCATTCAAAAATCTTTTAGTCAAATGCTCATCGGTCGGACAACTTCTGACCACCAATTGTAAATTTTTTTAATTGTCTTGGTCACTGTTATCTTTACAGAAATAAACATAAGCTACGTAAGCTATAAACGGTGGTTGTTATTTGCACTGAACGTGTCTTTGAAAAAAAGACAAACAAGTAATTATAACTATGCAACTATAACCAAGTAGTTAATTGTTTATTCTACAGTATTATCCAATACCATATAAAAAATCTAATCTTAAGTGAAAATAAAACATTTTAGAATAAAATTTAAATTTCAACCGATCAATACTAGATTAGAAAATGCAAATTTAAAAATAATTCTAAAAATAAAAGTCTTTTCAAGTTGATTGTTTGAATCACGAGTTTTAAAAATTTAAAACAAAAGAATTGATTTTTAATTAATTCAATAATTTGGATTTTTTTTTTTAATTTTTAATTTGATAAAGAGTTCTTGGAAATTAAAAAATAAAAAAATTTTTTAAATTTAAATTGAATTTAATTGAATATATAAATGAATTTAGAAGAATATATAAATTTGAGCACCAGCAGCTTTCAAATTTAAAAATTAAGAGAAATTGTAAATTTAAAAAATTAAAGTTTAATTAAAATATTCTTTAATGCAGACATCAAATAAAATTTTTTTTCCTGATTAGTATTTCCTATTTGTTGATAATTCTTTTTGATTATTCAATTTTATCTGATTTCATGTTATATTTTTTTCAACAAAATTAAATCTAATCCCAAGAATATTAATGATGTAATTCAAATTTTTTTTACTCAAAATTAATTAAAATTCTAATAATTAAATCAACCATAATGAATTAGAATTTTTAAAATTTTTTCCATGGCTTTATTAACCTTATAAAAAAATTAATTTTATCAAATAAAATTTTTGATTTTTCTAGTTTAATTTTAACATTTTTAAATTAATGTTAAAAAGAATTCATGTTATAAATTTTTTATAAAATTCTTAATTTCATAATTATAATTTGTTTTTTGTTTTTTTATTATAAAAATATTAAATAAAATAAAACTCAAGATATATTAAATTTAAATATAAAATAATAGATTTTTTAAGTAGCTAAATTAGTAATTAGTAAAAAAATAAGAATTAAAATTGTATAAATATACATTCAGATTATTAGTTTTAATGATAACCAGAATAACCATGAGCACCATGGCCGCCATGGCCACCATGACCAGATCCCATCAATCCTTTAAGTGTACCGACTGCGCCAAGTGCTTCGCTAAAGTCTAACTTTCCATTTCTATTTTTATCCAATTTTCTGAATGTATTTCTAACCACAGATTCACCAATTCCACCTAAGCCTATTTGTCTAATTGCGATTACAAAATCTTAATTAATTAAGTAAATGGTTAATAAATATTTGAAAAATAAAAGATTATGATTAATATTTATTATTACCATTCTCGGTTATCATTCCATCGCCGTCTTTATCAAAGTTTTTAAAAATAGCCATTGGACCGCTTAGCTTATGGTGGCCTCCACCTCCATGTGGGTTCGGTGGGTATCCTTGGCTATGGCCCGGATTATAACCTGGGTTATAACCCTGATTATAACCCTGATTATAGCCTGGGTGATGTGCTCCATATCCCATTGGCTCACCGTAGCCTGGTTGATACCCATACCCTCCTGGTTGTGAAGGTGGTTGTCCATAGTATCCTGATGGATTATGGTCATAATTATTATGATTACTATGATTACCTCCTCCGCTATGTGTTTTATCTTTCAATAAGCCTTTTCCTAGTTTAAATAATTGATCCATAGTAATTTTGATCTAATCTTTCTAAATATTCAAGAGATAATTAAAAAAATTAAAAAGAAAAAATCTGATTATTTTATATTAATATTATTTAAATATATTAATCATTTTAATTAAAACTAATAATATTTAAATTTTAAATTCTTAAAAATAAATAATTTTTAAATCTTTTCTTTTCTTTTACCAAATATATAAAATGTACGTCAATCGAATTAATAAAAAAACAATATGAGGTTTATCTTTTTTATATATAAAAATTTATTTTATTATTTTTGTATTTTTTTATAAATTTATGATTAAATATAAAAAATTTCAAAAAAAGTATTTTAATATAAATTATGTTTAGTAGTATTAAAATTTTGAAATTAAAATAAATATTTTCTTTGAATTGAATTAGTCATTTTTAAGGCTTCAACTTTAGAAAACATTTGGTCCCGTCTTTAGGACGTAGAGTTAAAGCTTGTTCGATTTGCATAGATTGATTAGGATCTAACTCAAACTCAAATCTCTGTAATATTTTAGCTATCATTACAATGCCTTCAATCTGTGCAAAATTAAGACCTATGCAGTTTCTAGGTCCTAGGCTGAATGGGAAATATGAATAATTAGAAATTCTATTTTTTTTTTTAAATTAATTTAAATAAAAATTAATAAATATTAGAATATTAACAAAAAAAAAAGAAGCTCGTACTGAGATTGTTCTAATGATTTATCTTTAATAAATCTTTCTGGTTTAAATTCAAGAGGATTTTCAAAATACTTTTCTAATCTTGAATTCAAATAAGTCGAAAGCTTTGTTTTAATTAAATTAGAATACAGCTAGAATTATTAGATAAAAAAAAAAATTAAAAAACATTCATTATTGAATTTGCTGGTATTTTTAATCCGTTTATTTCCATTTCATCTAAACATTTTCGTGTTATTCTTGGTACTGGAGGCCATAATCTTAAAGATTCTTTAAATACTGCCGAACAGTATTTTAATTCATTTATTTCTTCAAATGTAATTTCTGTTTTTTCGCCTAAAACTCGATCGATTTCTTCTTCAATTCTTTTAATTTTTAATTAAATCTTAAAAATTCTTCTTTAATTTTAAAAATTTTCACCTACTTTGCAATTATATTAGGGTTTTTTCCGAGTTCTAAAAAACAAAAAGCAAGTGTATTTGCTGTGGTCTCTTGGCCAGCAATAAAAAATGTTATAAAATCGTCAATCATAACCTCAAGATCAAAATAATCTTCTTCTATATTGTATAATTTTTAGTAATTTTAAATTTTTTGTTTAATTTAAAAAATTTAATTACTAGAATTATTCAAAATAGCTGTTAAAATATCATTTGGTAAATTTTCACCATTTTTAAATGCTTTAATTCTTTGATTAATTTTCTCTTTGCCCACTTGTCTCAAATATCGAATCATTTTCTTTATATCTTGTTTCTCTGTGATGTTTATAGGTTTAAACTATATGAAAAAAAATAATTGGTATCTTTATACCAAATTTGTGGTTTATTTTACTTTTTCAAGAGGATTTTGAAAGTATTTGTTTACAGCAATTAAAATATTGTTTATGTAAAGATTAAATTTTATTTCTTGGTTATTAATACTATCGATATTCATATCAAATGCAATCTTTATTTGAAATTTAATTACTTTGGCTTGTTTTTTTTATTTTAATTAAAATTTAAATCTTTTTATTTTACATTTGCGATTGCGTCTAGAGTTGCATGATTTATTTCAGCAAATAAAGTTATAGGTTTATTGCTTTGTGACAAAAGTTCTAGTTTTTCTAATAAAACATTTGCTTTTGTGTTAAATTGTAACACAAACGTCATCAAGACTCTTATCAAGTAATCAATTAAAGCTTCTACAACAATTACATTAAATAAAAATTTTTACTTTCTGTGAAAACCAGGGTTAAACATGGTTCTACGATGTTTCCAGACATTATTATCCAATTCTAAATTAATTATAAGTTTTTAATTTTCTCAGTAAGTGTTTTATATATTAAGAATATTACCAGTGACTAAACCATGTCCTAAAAATCTTTAAAAAGAAAAGAATTTAATTTTAGTTTTATAATTTTTTTTTTTTGATCTTTATTAACAAGACCTTTCTCCTAAAGGATAAGCTGCAAAAGGTTTTACCTTTGGATAATTTTTAACTACTAGACATTCCTGTTTTTAATTTTTTTTTATTAGTCTTAAATAATAGATTTTTATTTTGCTATATTTAAACTTTAATTGCTTGTTGATTAGATGTTACAACTATAATATCAGTAGATAGTTGATACTTAAAGACTTCACCATACTTTTCATGCCATTCCACGAACAAATCAGTCAAAACTTTACCATCTTTAACAGCTTTTTCTATATCACTAATATTTCCGAAAAAATATTCTACAATTCCTTTGGTCTTGGGACCTGGTATGTGTCTATACTTTCTTCTATTTAAATAAATATTTAAAAATTGATAAATCAAAAAACCAGTTCCAAGACTAGCAATCAAACCAAAAGATTTCAAGCATTTAATTAAGATTTTGTTCATTTTTGTTCTGTAATTTTATTTAGCTATACAAAACACATATATTTAAATGTATTTAATTTTTTAAGTTTTAAAACAAAATAAACTTCAAGTTTTGGACAATTATTTAATAAAGTTTTATTTTGGCCTAAATGTTCATTGAGTAAAAATTAATTTAAAAAATAATAATTTATATAATCAATTAAAATCAAATTAAATTAGTGATGATAATTTATTTTGATAAGAGATGCATTTTTATTCTATTTGATTATTTGTGTCTAAACTAGATCTTGAAGATAATTTAATTTTTTGAATTTAGTTTCTAAAAATAAGCGTAAAATATACGTATTTTTATTACATTATTTATATAAGAATTTATTAAAGAAATATTAAAAATAGAACTTGAATTTTGTTTCAAATGCTTCTGGATTTCGCTGTGAAATAATTATTTTTAAAATTAATTAGCTTCGGGTATTAAATAATATCGTATTAAGAGCATTTTAATAATATTCTTTTTTTTTTCAATTATTAAAAAATCTTCTTAACACGTTTTGCTATTGAATAATCTTTTAATAGACTTGTCAGATTTTTAAATCTTAAATTTTTAATTAAAAAAAAAATTTTCAAATATTTTTAAAAATAAAATCAATATTTAAATAAATAAAATATACTTTATTTTTTTCTTTATATAATTTAATGACATGTTCTAATAATTATTAGTTTAAATTAAAATCAAACAGAGCTAGATTTATCTAACAAAAAAAAAACAATATAAAAATGAATAATACATTTTTTCAATTTACATTTTTTTTTACTTTTATTAAAAATGTTATATTTAATTTAAGAATATTAAATTTAAAAAATATTTATATAATGTCAATAAGAAATTAATGTTCGAACAAACAAAGCAAAAGTTGGAAATGAAATTGGAGATTTTGAATTTAACATTAATAAACAATACCGGTGAACCAGCCATACAATCAGTGCTTGCATTCACAATCATATTAGCAACAATATTTACATTGAGTCTTTTGTTTAACTTTTTATCAATCACTAGTATATTATCAGCAAAAGCTTTTACACCTATAAATCTTTTAATAATGAATCTAGGCCTGGCAGACATCACTTATACGCTCGGCATACCATTTTTTATGAGTCAGATATTCAACTATAAATTGCCATTTGGTGCTTTAGGATGTCAATTGTTCATATTTACAGAGTTTTCCGGTATTATAGTAGGCATATTTACCATAGCAGCTCTAAGTATAGAACGCTTTTTGGATGTTACTGACAAAAAAAAAATTTTGGACACATTTAGCAATAAATTTAAATTATTAATTATAATATTCTACTCATTTTTAACATGGGTATTGGCTTTTTGTTTCTCTTTGCCACTTATTTTGAGCATAAAAAAAGTGAAAAATGGCTCATGTGAAAGTGAATGGAGTGACATGACTTTGAAATTTTATTTTATAGCCAAATTTTTGGTCATTTTTATAATTCCTTATTTAATAATAATCGTAAGCTCAATTAAGTTATTAATATTTTTGAACAATTGGAAAACAAGGATGAATAATTCAATTAAAAAAGTCGAAATTAAACAATTAAGAAGCAGAAATCGAGCTCTTAAATCTAGATATGGTAAAGATATTTTTTTAAACAAACAATTGAACAAGAATCAAATTATCGACGAGAACGAAATAGAGCTTTGTAAATCGTTGCCTGATATAAAAATAAATTTTGATATTAAATTAATCGAAGCAAATAAATGTAACAATTACATGTTTTGTATAAACAAGTCGAATCATAAGACTCATCAGAAAATGAAACCAAAAAATAGTGGTAAATTTATAAATACAATTAGACGTAAAGCAATACGACTAGTATTAGTTATTATATTTCTGTTTTTAATTCAATGGTCACCATTTTGGATATTCCAAATATTTGTTTTATTCTCGTCTAAATTATACAAAAATATTCAATTTGTAAACATGTTCGTTAGTACCTTATCTTACTCAAATACAGTTGCCAATCCAGCTCTCTACATGCTTCTAACATACAACTTTAAAGAATACTTTAATAAGGGTTTTTTCAAAAGGAATTATTTGCGAAAAAGTTTAAACAAATCTAAGCATGAAGCTCAATCAAACACATACGATTTGAAAAGTACCAAAACTTTAGAAATAAATATTAAATCAAAAAACAATATTCAAAATTAAATACCTAAAGTCTAAATTACTATTATTTTTATGAATTTTTTTTTTATTTTTTTATCTATGTAAATGTAAAATTTTTAATAAACTTTTTTTTAAAAAGATTTAATCTCTTTTTGTTTTCTTCTGTTTTAAATCAAAGTCTTATAAAAAAAGAAATATTCAAGAAAGCTTTTTATTGGTGATCATTTTGTTATGCTTGAGTTAATTCTACTTTCATTTTGAAAATCTAAAAATAATTTTTTTTTTTTTTAAATAAAAAAGAATCATAATTTTAAAATATATAGTTATTTTATAAAAATGTCATTATTTAGAAACGCAAAACAAAAATTTAGATCAGTAAGATCGAATAGTTTATTTTCACAATCAAAGCTTAGTGAAGAAGAGCCTAGCCATGGTAGACAAATGAGACAAAATAGTATAGGTGGTTTCTCAAGTCTGGCAGAAGAAATACCAAAAAAAAAACCATCTGGTTATATGTTCTTGATTAAAACGGATCCGAGAAACGATTGGGAAGTAATAAGTGAATTAAGTGTTAATAAAGAACAAGAAGAGCCTTTTAAAGAAAAACTAATTGAGAACAAAAATACAAAGCTAGTAGCTCATTCTAAAATAGTAGATAGATTTAGTGATGATCATTTCGATGAGTACTTATTCGAGCTTGGTATTCTAGACGATTGTTTGCCCAAGTTTGAAGATTACATGTGCGAAATTGAGATTTTAAGAGCTTGTAATCATTCGAACCTTCAAAAATTTTATGATGCTTATTACTTTGATTCTACTTTATGGGTAAGAATTAAATTTTGAAATACTTTTAATTTTTATAATTATTCTTTTATTTTGTTTTGATTAAGCTTATAACTGAATATTATCCAATTGGATCTATTGAAAAACTTATTGAAGAACTAAACAAACCTTTAAATGAGATACAAATACAATATATAACCAAAGAAGTACTACAAGGACTTTATTATTTGAATGAAAGATGTAAAATAGCGCATGGCGATTTAAAAGCAGGAAATTTATTAATCAGTGACGATTTATTTATAAAAATATCCAATTTTCATGTGGCTAGCAAAAATAATCGTCTAAAAGCAGAGGAAAAAAGATATTTGTTTATAAATAGTCCTCATTACATAGCGCCAGAAGTGCTCAATTTCGAAAAAACAATTGACGATTATGAAGAAACAATTAAGTGTGACGTATGGTCATATGGAATAACATGTATCGAAATAGCCGAAAAGATACCACCATATACGCATATAAACCCTGAGGCCGTCATTGATGAAATCAAATTTGCCAAAACTCCGCCGAGTTTGAAAGAGCCCAGCAATTGGTCTTTGAATTTCATTGATTTTTTGTCAAGATGTTTGAACCGAAACCCAGAGAATCGTGAATCGGCTTCTCAACTTCTCAAGCATAAGTTTATTACTGAATCGAAAAGCACCAAATCAGTTTTGGAGAATTTATTGAATGAAAGAAAAATGAGTTTGTATTCAGGAACTCGACAAGTTATAGATGATTTGGAAAACAAATTATCCGAAATGAAACTTATCAAAGATCATCCTGATTTGTATGTATATAACTACTTTCAAGACCTGAAAACTTTAATTGAACTTAAAGCAGAAGAAGCTAAAAACAAAATAGAAAAAGAGCATCAGAATTTTTTGGAAAGTTTAAAACTACATGAAGACGAATGCTATAAAAATTTAAATTTTACTTTAATTAATGAAAACAACATAGAAAAATTGAAATCAAAATATGAAGAAAAATCCTTAACTTGGAATTTACAACTTTCATCTAAAGAAATAAATGATTCAGCTCTTAAGCTTACCGAATTAGAAGCCAACCAATTGAGTAAGCATTGTGAATCGGAATTAAATAGCCTAAAATCGAAACTATTTTCGCAAAAAAATATATTTTTTGAGCCTTTCGATAAAGATTCGATAAGATTTGGTTATTTAAAAGTAAATACCGAATTTGAATCACATGTGAACCGCAAAAACTCCGAGTCTAAATTAGATACAAAAAATAATGAAAATAAAAACACTTATCCATTTAAACCAATGAATAAATTGATAAGGTTTGAGCTTAAACAAGCTAAAAAGAAGTCTAAATAGTTAGATTTTAAGTGGAATATATACTTTTATATTTTAGGTTTTGTTTTTTAATTAATTTTAATAAATAAAATAACTTTAAAAAATCAATCTCATCTTATAGTTAATAAAAATTTTTTCATTTCCTTTTAAATTAGAAAAATAAAAGCTCTAAATTGAAAAGATTTAAGATGTTGCATAATAAATTGCGTTTTATTACTAATAAAATGAATATTCAAATCCGCAATTTATTTCCCAACAATAAAATATATTAAAATAATAGCATTTTTTTTTAGGAAAAGATATGCTGTTTTGAGTGTATAGGTAAATTATTGGGAAATTATTATTTATACCAGAATTTATTTAAAATAAAACTACTTTCATTTTTTTTAAATGAAATATTTTTTTAAAAATTTCTATAATATTAAATTATGTTTTTTTTTTTTTTTTTTATAAACGCTTGGTTTGTTTTATGTCATTTTTTTTTCAAAAAGAAATATTGAATCATTCTGGAATTTTTTTTATCAAAAATATAAAAAAACTTTTTTTATTAAAAATATTTTCCAATATGGCAAGTAAATTAAGAATTTACAAAAACAGGTTAAAATTGTTATTTTCCAAAAAGAAAAATGAAACAAAATCACAAATTGTAATCAAAGAAAATTCTTATTGTCCATATTTAGCAAATAAAACAGAAACAACTTCATACTTAATACGCAACACAAACCCTGAAAATATATGGCAAAAACTAGTCGAAATAGGTGATGGTGCATTTAGCAAAGTGTACTTGGTAAAGAACAAAATGAATGGACAAATTTATGCTGCCAAAGTGATTGATAATTGTAATAAAGACGATCTAGTAGAATACATGGTCGAAATAAACATTTTAAAGACATCAAAACATAAAAATATAATAAAATTGTATGAAGCTTATTATTTTAGCAGAAGTTTATGGGTATATTTGTTTAAGAGAAAAAATATTTTCTTTAATATTTAAAATATTTAATATTTAAAGATGATTTTAGAATATTGCTCAATAGGAGCTGTAGATTTGTTAATATTAAAGTTAGATAAACCATTAAACGAAAAACAAATAAAATATATAATTAAAGAAACATTAGAAGGTTTGGCCTATTTGCACGAAAAGAGTTTTGTGATTCATCGAGACATGAAAGCCGGAAATATATTATTAACCGAAGGTGGCGAAGTAAAGCTAAGCGATTTTGGTGTATCGGCCAAAAACGAGTTTGAATCAAAGAAACGAAACACGTTCATTGGTACGCCGTACTGGATGGCACCTGAAATAATCAAATGTGAAGTGGATAAAGACATGTTGTATGACTATAAAATAGACATTTGGTCACTAGGAATAACGTGTATAGAACTAGCTGAAAAAGATCCGCCCAACAATGAATTAAGTCCAAATCGAGTACTAATCAAAATTGTTAAATCACAAGCTCCTAAGCTAAAAAATGCAGAAAATTGGAGTCTCGAATTTAGAGATTTTGTTAATAGATGTTTAAATAAAAATCCTGATGAGCGTTATACTGCACGCCAATTATTAAATGTAATTTTATAATTTTAAATATTTAAGAATTTTTAGGATTTTTTTTTCAAATTTCAAATTAGTCTTAGCTTTGGTAATTTATTCTAAGTACATAACTAATTGGATATGAAAATGAATAAATATATTTTTAATTGTTTAAGATTATAAGATTTATTTAAATGATCAAGTTAAAGCTAATAGTTTTTGTTATTTTAAAATTTAAAAAAATATATATTGCAATCTTTAAAATTAGTTTTGAAGAAACTAAAAATGAAGCTTTAAATTATGATTATGACAAGAGATAGAGTTGGTTTAATAAGAGTATAAATAAACAGGTAAAACAGATATTGAAAGATTTTATAATAAAACTTGTTAGAACAGAATTCACAAAGTAAATACTGTATTGGTAAAAAACAGAAATGATTATTTATCTTTAATTAGTTTTTTTCACAAAATATAATAACTTTATCCAATTATTAAGTTGTATATGTAGAAAAATCTTAAAAACATATAAAATATTGTTCTTAAGGGTTCTAGATTGTTAAGAAAAGCCTTGTAAAGTTAATAAACATGTTTAATATTTATAAATTTTATCTTTTTTATTAAATAGCATCCATTTTTGCATGGGTCTGAAAAGTATAAGAAAGATGTTTTTGATTTGATCAAAGATTATAAACAAAAAGATTCAGAAAGTACAAATTCGTCGAATGAATCGAGTAGTGATGAAATCGAATCAGTATTGCCAGTAAACGAAACTAATGTGCTTTTAATTAAATCAACTCCGATTAAAGAAAATAAACAAATTGTTTTTACTAATGAATTAATTGAGTCGATTTATGAAGATTTATTAAGCCAAGTTTTGTTATCCGAATACGAAGCACCATCAATACCAGATATTATTTTAGAAATTTTTAGAGATTTTTTTAAAAATAATTAAATAAATAAAATACTTTAAATAAATTGTGATTGATTGTTTGCTATTTATTTGTCTATTCTATTCTATATACATAAATTTATGTAATAAAAACAATTTTTATTATTAATTAAAGGCTTATTTGTGCCTAAAGTTCATTTACCTTGATTCAAATATGATTTGTATATTTTCTTTTCTTTTCTTTTTGTTTTTTTTTTTTTATTTTTTTGCATTTCATATTTCAACTAAAACTCTAAAATAAATAAATAAATAAATATTAGCTAAAAATAAAATAAAATATTAAAGATAATATTTAATAAGTCAAGATTTAGAAAAATTTGAAACTCTTAATATTTTTTTTGTTGTTGCAAAATTTTATATAATATTAAAAAAAAAATTTTTATATTTAACAATTTATATTTAAAAATATTAATAATAATAATAATAATAATAATAAAATGCTTTCAAGTAATATTTTAAAAATAATCATTAAAGTTTATTAAAAAAAAAAAAAAGAGAATAGAAAGTTTATACAAATGCTTTAATCCTTTTCTTTTTTTTTCTTTTCAGCTATTTTAATTCTAATTTTGAATGAGAAGTAAATAACTTAATATTTTTGTTTATAAGAAGAGAATATTTATTAATTTATTTAATAATAAACCACTAGGTGTCCTAGGCGTCGTTTTGCTTGTTGTCATAATCGTCGTCTATTGTAAGGTTGATTGAATTAAAAGAATTAAAGTTTTTTTGCTTTGTTTTGCTTTGTTTTGTTTTGTTTTAAATAGAAATTCTATATTACTCTTGAAATTAATTCTTTATTAAATCTTAATCAAACTATTTTTATTTTAAATATCTTATTTCTAAAACGTTTGACATTTTCGTACTTAAAATTAAAATGATTAACCTTTTGAAATATTTTTATAATTTTTTTTTTTGTTTTTTTTTTCTATTTTAATTTTATCTTTATATTTTTATTATTTGAAATAAATTATTTCAAAATAGTATAGACCGATAAAAGAAATTCTGACAAGAAAAAATTTATTAGTTTTTTATTTTTAAAATAAAACGTAGGTGTTTAAATAATTTTTTTTTTTATTTATTTATTTATTAAAAAAAAAAAAAAACCTGTGACAAATTTTAATTTGAGATGTATTTCTTGAAATAAGAAAAATTACATAACACTTATAGAATCACATATATATATTTCATCAATCGATTTTATTATTTTTTTTTTTCAACAGGTTTATTTAAATCAATTAAAAATATTGAATAATAAGACTGGTACTACTACTAGGTTTCAAGTTTTTTTTTTAGAGAAGCAAATTTGTAAAATGCAACACTTGGCAGGATATTTTGTTTTAAAAAGACCAATATTTTGATTGATAAGTTTGCTAAAACAGCTTGAATTTAATTTATTGTATTTTAATAAATATAATACAAAGAATTTTTTAATTTACAATAATTAACACAATTTTTCTGGGTCTATTTTAATTTTAATTAAAATAATTTTCCTTCAGTCAAATTAACATTTTTAGCTGATAGGTTTTAAAATAGTTTTTGATTTAGCCTTAATTTATATATAAAACAAAGGTCGAAAATTTAAAATTTTTTAATTTTAAATATCCATATATTTATTAAGATTTAAGATTTGCTATAAAAATAAAAATAATTTTACTTTTATTTTATTTAAACTTTAAGTTTTTTTTTTTTTATAAAGTAATCAAAGTTTAATAGTTTGTTGTTTACCACTTGGTCTATAAACATACACTTGGTGTTTTTAAGAGAGCAATTAACTTTTTAATATAGCCAAAAATAAACAAATCTTAATCTCTGGCAAAATATCACAAAACAAAAAACTCAACTCAACTCAATCATCATCATTTTTCTTTTTTTTTTTTTATAATCTCGTAATTATTAAAAGTCGAAAATTAATAATCAATTTTTTTTTTTAGTTTTAATAAGCTTTTAAATCTAAATGTTAAGTTTGTTCTCGTAAAGCGAATCGAAAACCTTATTTTATTTAAGGTATTTTAGTTTAGTTGTATGAATTATTATTAAATTCAAAACTAAGGTAAAATTTGCATGAATCGAATTAAATAAAATTGAATTAAATAAATTTTGAAAAAAATGCAAAAATGCAAGCAAAAAAGTATAAATATTTTTATTAATTGTGTAGAAATAATAATAATAATAATAATAATTTAATACTACTGATATACTTTTAAATAAAAAAAAAAAAACTTACTAATCATTATTTTTTTGATGATTATTATATTATTAAAAAAAATGTAAATTTGAAATTTTCAATCAATTTCATAAAAAAAAAAATTTTCTTTTTTTTTTTTTACATTTTTGTTTATAGGTTATCTTAATTATTAATGAGTGTATATTTGAGTTTTTTTCACCAAATCACCTATATATAAAAATATTTATATTAATATTATCATCTATGTTTTATAACTATCTTTATAATGAAAAAAAGATAAATTCTCAATATTGAACTAATTTATTCTTTTTTTTTATTTTTATTTTTTTGATTTTTCTAGTTAAAATAGATCAAATAATTCAGGTCAAATAATTAATCAATCTTGTTTTACTTGATTTTTTTTTTTTGTAGAATTTTAAATGTTTTTGTTTAAAACTATCATCATTTTTTTTATAAATTAAAAATGAAATTTTAATAAATTAAAAATTAAAAATTATCAACAATAACAACACCAACACTACATCTACAATAACAAGATAAATTAAAAATTAAAAAAAAAAAATTTGTTCTTTAAATAAATTTAATAATTTAATAAAATGGCATTTTTGGATAAATTGAAAAAAAAATTGCCATTTTCAAGCTCAAATCCGACTAGTTTTTTATCGCCTTTTACCAGCTCAAAATCAAGCGCTTCTAAAAAAAAATATTCGAATTTAATAAGCGACAAAGATCCAACAGTTGTTTGGGAAATAGTAAACGAAATCGGTGACGGAGCATTTGGCAAAGTTTATAAAGTAAAAAATAGGCAAAGTGGAGTTTTAGCAGCAGCTAAAATAGTCGAAAAGTGTACAGAAGAAGAATTGGATGATTACATGGTCGAAATAGATATATTAACAGACTGCAAGCATAAAAATATAGTTAAAATTTATGAAGCTTATTACTTTGATTCAAAGCTATGGATGCTTATAGAGTATTGTTCTGGTGGTGCTGTAGATAATTTGATGTTTGATCTGGACAAACCTCTAAACGAGGCACAGATTCAGTATGTAATAAGAGAAACACTTGAAGCTTTGTGCTATTTACACGACAATTGTTTTGTTATACATCGAGATATGAAAGCTGGTAATATACTACTAACCGAAAGTGGTGAAGTAAAACTAGCCGATTTTGGTGTATCGGCAAAGAATACGACTCAATTTCAGCGTCGTTACTCGTTTATCGGCACTCCGTACTGGATGTCGCCGGAAATAATCGCGTGCGAAACAGACAAAGAAATGTCATATGACTTTAAAACGGACATTTGGTCACTCGGTGTAACTTGTATAGAGCTAGCAGAAAAAGAACCGCCACATAATGAATTAAATCCGACTAGAGTAATGATGAAAATTCGAAAATCAGATTCGCCTAAGCTTAAAGATGTTTCGAAATGGTCGAAAAATTTTCAAGACTTTATAACAAAATGTCTAAACAAAAATCCAGAAGAACGTTTGACTGCCAAAGAGTTGTTAAAACATGTTTTTATAACTTCGTATCAAGGCGACGAAAAACCAATTAAGCTTTTACTTGGCGAAAAAAACGCTACTATTAACGTTATTGAAGAATTAGAGACCGATGAAGTACTACAAAGCGATAATAAGATAATAAATTCTTCAATGGATAATAGTAGTGGTAAAGAATCAGCTTCGTCGGCGATTGTCGAAGAGCAAGAAGTCGAAAATAATAACGCAACAACTACATCAAACGATATTGTAGACAAAACTATAACAAAATCAGAATCGTCTGAGAAAAAAACCGAGTTTAATCCAACTCTAAAATCAGTTAAACCTTTAGCACCACCACCTCCAGTGCCTGTCCAACAACAACCACCACAACAAGTACAGCAACAACAACAACAACAACAACAAGTATCACAACCAGTGCTAGATTTAGATCAATTTTCCGAAAAAATATTTGAATCGATATGTGACGAGGTAATAAAATGCGACGATCGAGCACCGTCCGTACCAGATGTTATATTACAAGTAATAAGCGAAATTTTATCCGAAACAAATTTAAATGAAGAAGAAACAAAACCGGCAGAAACAGTAGTTAATAATAATAGTAATATTAATAGTAATAGTAATAGTAATAGTAATAGTAATAATAATAGTAATAGTAGTAGCTCTAATTTAATAAGCAAAAATTCGCCGACGAACGGTATAGCAAAAATAGTATCGAATTATCCAACTCAGTCTCAGTCACAACAACAAGAAAAATCAATTACCGAAACAAGTATAAAACAGTTAAAATCAGAGTCTGATTCATCGGTAAATAAATCGCAAAAAATCGACGATTCACTTGAAACGCAAAAACTTAATCGCAGTCGAACAAGAAAAACAATTACAAAAACATTCATAGTTGACGGCCAAACAGTGACTGAGACTATTAAAAAGACTGTAAATCCGGAAGAAGAAGAAAGACAAAAAAAACTAATCGAAGATCGAAAACGAGACTTGATCGAGCACAGACGAAATTTGAATGAAGATAGAAGAAAATTAATTGAACAAACGAGAAAACAAGACCAAGAAAAAGAGACTTTGGAACATGATTTTAAAGAGCAAAGAGAAAAACTATTAAGAGAATTTGAGATTAAATTGGCTCAAATACATCAATTTAGAAAAGCCGAAATTGAGCGATGCGAAGAAGCACAATCAGTCGAACTAAAAACGACTTTAAAACGACTAAAACAAGAACAAGAAAAATCATTAAAATATTACCGTGAACAATTAAAAGAAGAATTTAAATTGTTCAAAAAAGAGCTTGAATCCAATTCGTCTCATATATTAATGTCCAAAGATCATAGAGATTTGTTGAAAAAGCAAAAAGAAAAAGAACTAATTAAACGAGAAGAAGAATACCAATTAGCACAAATAGGAGAATTAGCAGAAGAAGAGAAACGAATACTTAAACTGCACAGACAACAGTTGATACATTTAGAAACTACTTCGTTGTTAGAGAAACAGAATTTGATTAGGACTCGGGAAGCAGCTATATGGGAACTAGAACGCCTGCAAATGGAACAACGTTACAATGTTGTTCGTAAACATGTAAGAGACTTTTTTTATTTACAACGACACTTGATGTTGTCGAAACAAGAAAAAGATTTGGAACATTTGAGACAGTTGAATACAAAGTTAGAAGAAGATTTAATTCGTAGACAGAATGAAGAGAAACGATTGTTTTTGAAGTCATTGCGGCAAGAGCAGAGAAGTAGGAGAGAAATGTATCGTAGAAGTTTATATATAGTGCCGGGTAGTAATTTAAGCCAACAAACAATAGATTCATACAAATTAAGCGCTGAAGAAGAAAAGAGAAAATTAAAAGAATTTGAAGAAAGAGAAAAAGAACGATTCGAAAACGAATTGCAGCGTTTAACAATTCGACACATAAAACAGCTGGAAGAGTATCGTATTAAGGCAGATAATATAATGAAAGATTTGGACGATGAGCAAAGACTAAAACGAAAACAACTGGTCGATGCAGAGACCAAGTGTCTACGAGACGTAGACGATCGTTATAATCAAGAGTACGCCTATTGGCAAAACAGACTTAGGTCTCGCAAACAAAAACTAGAAGACGACTTTAAACGAGAAGAAGCAGAACGATCCCAGTTTTATCAGAATTTCAATTCTCTAAACCAAAATTATCAAACTTTTCAACGACCTACATCGCCACCAAGCAACAGCAATTATCAAACACATCAGCATCATTCCAGTGCGAGTAATTATCACCTATCACCATCAAGCACATCTAGTTATGTATCTAATCCGAATCAGAAGCAATTGTATTATAATACGATCAGCGCTGGTGGTAATTCAACATCGTCTTCTTCATCACACTCCAACGTTCTACCAACTGAATCTGTTTATTCATTTATTGGAATAGCTTCGTATACAAACAATACCCTTTCAAATAATCATTTAGTGCATGGTTCGTCTTCAAATGGATCAAATAGTAATTCAGATAATTATGTTTATACTCAACACCATTTATTAAATAAAAAACCGAATGAATTTTAAAAAATTGAATATAAAAATTTAACTTTTTTTTTTAAAAAAAATATATATAAATATATAATCAATTATAATTAATCAAATTTATTATGAATAAATGGAAAATTTTTTTTATTTAGTTAAAAAGTTTCAATTTAAATTTAAAAAATTATTTTATTTTTTTTTTTGGTTCTTAATTAAACCGTAAATATTTGGAAAACGTAAATTGAATTAATATATATATATATATATAATATATATATCTATTTTAAAAACAGTTTATTATTTTTTTTTTATTTTAAATAAAATTTTGTTACAAAAAAAAAATTCAAAATTGTTTTCTTAAATATTATTTAAATTTAAACAAAATAAATCAACTGTTATTTATAAACAACACGTAGAGAAGAGAAGAGAAGCTATTTTTAAGTTATATTAAGTTACTTAAGATTAAAATTACTGACAGATGGGTTTTAGACATTTTAGACAATCAACAATTGCGTTTGAAATATTATTTAATTTAAAATAATTTAATATTTATGTTTGAAAATAAAGTTTTAAGATTTAAAAAAAAAAAAAAAAAAAAACACATCAATTATTCAGTTTAAGTCAATCTAAATTATTCTGAACTAGTTTCTATTTTATTTTTATTTAAAAGTGTAATTGTTGGGGCCCATTCGAATCAAATCTCCAGAAGCAATATAAAGTATTTTATATTTAGAAAATATAAGCATTATGTTAAACTACGATTTGTCATGGTCAAAAGTTTAATTCTGATCTATTAATTTCTAATTATTAGCGCTCATTAACTTGAGTTTAAGCAAAGCAAGACAATTTCAAATTTAAATAAAAAAGATGTGATATCGTGACACATTTTAAACTAAAACTTTAATCTTAATAATTAGACAAGTTTTAGAAAATTACTTTTAAAGATTTTCTATAATAGATAATTCTTTTTTGTTTATTTATTTTTTAAGTTTGAAATAAAAATTTAATTGTTTTTAATTTAAGGCAAGCTCAAGCAAATTACAAAAGCTTGGTAAGCTTATATGAATTTTTTTCTTTTTTTTTTATTTTTTAAATATCAAAATCTTTTTTTTTATTTTTTAAAAAGTTTCATAATATTAAAAATTCAAATTTAAAATTCTTTTTTTTTTTTTTTCTATAATCAATTTTAATTATTAAATAAAAAAATTTAATTAAATACTAATAATTAAAAATTTAATAAATCAAGCATAAATTTAAAATTTAAATTAAAATTTTTCTTTAGTTTTTTTTTTTTTTTTTATTTAAATACAGTTAATAAAACAAATAAATTCATTTAATTTTGAAATTAAATTAAATTTTCAAAAAAAAAAAAGAAAAAGAAAATTTTCTTTTTTAATTATTTTATTGAAGCTCAAATGTCAAATATGATTTTTAGATTCTTTGCATACCTACAGGTTATTTATTTTAAAATTTTATTTAGATTTAAATTTAATTTGAATGAATAGAAGAGAGAGAGAGAGAGATGGAGAGAGAATTTTTTGAAAAATATTTATTAGTAGTTTAAAAAGATCAAATACGAAATATTATGAAAGTAAATAATACAAAGACAACAAACCTCGAACGGAATTAACAATAATAATAACAACAATAATAATAGTTATTTATTTTTTTATTTCTAAAACAAATTTTTGGTTTCAATTTTCAAAATCATTAAAAACTAATTTTTACTTAAAATACTTGTTTTTTTTTTCTTGAAAAAAAATATATATAAAAAAAAAGAAAAGAAAAAAAGTTGCATAACAATTTAATGATAAACATAAATTTAAAAAAAAATCAATTTTAAATTTTTAAATTCAAGCCCAGAAAAGCATCATTAGTAATTATTTGATTAATTCTAAATTAAGCATATAATAATATAATTCTAAGTTAAATTAATAATAATAATAATAATAAACAATAAAGCATGTCATAAATTTTAAAATTGTAAAATTATCAATTAGCAATCACAAATGAATGATAAAGTTACTAAGGAAACTTGAAAACTAATTTTATGTTCAAGTAAAACACAAAATAATATAAAAAAAAAAAGAAAAAAAGAAACTTTCTCAGGTAAGCTTTTTACAAGCTCGTAATTTAAAAAAAAAATAAAAAAGAAATTCAATATATGTAGATCAAATTTAAACTAAAAGTGTAAGCCTCACGGCTATTGATACAAGAAGCTTAAAAATATATCTATTTTTAATTTAATTGTTTGTACATTATTTAATTAGTTTAAACATTCTTTCAAATTTTTATTTTCGCTGCGCCAAGAGTAATAAACAAAAGTAATAAACATAACTCCAAGGTATTTCTACTAATGTTTATATATTATTGTTTTATTATATTTTGGAAAAAAACTAAATTGCAAGTGTAGTAAAAAATAAAAAAAAATAAAACAAAAATTGATGTATCAAATTTTTGACAGTTTATCTGTAAATCTAAAGAGATTTAGTAAATTATTTTTTTCTTTTTTTTTTTTTATTTTTATTTTTTTAAAAGACACCTTTATATTTTTTTAGAGATTATTTAAAAAATTTTAAAGACTTGCCAAGAAACCTACAAATATTTGCTTAATAGTTAGAACGATAAATTAAAGAGTATATATTTATTAAAGAATTTAGCAAAATCTCGAATTTCATTTTTAATTCTTTTCTAAATTTGAAAATTGTTTTAAATCAAAATTTAAGAATTAAAAACTATTTTTACATCATAAATGTTTCTATTCAAATAAGTTAATATATAAAAATATATAAATATATATCTATATATTAAAATACTAAAAAATACCAAAAACGCAATTGTTTTGAGTATATAAATTTCAATCTTGTTAAAAAGTATGAGAAAATTAAGTTTAAAACTGAAAAAAAAAAAAGAAAGAAATTTTTTTAAATGCCAAATTTTCTTATTAATTTATGAAATTTGAATATTCATTTATTTATTTATTTATTTTATTTTATTTTTTTATTATATTTGAAGGTAAAAATTAAGAAAATAAAATTTTATATATCAAGGATAATAAAGCTAAATTATTCTTTTATTAACAAAGTATTTAAAAATCAATGCTTTCTTTTGTTTTATTTAGCTTTTAAATATTAGCTCAATTTGTACGTTTCTTTTTTGTTGTTTTTATTGTTGTTGTTGTTGTTGTTGTTGTTGTAAATCTTACAAGTGATTTTAATTGTTTATGTTAATAACATATTTTTAAAATTAAATCAAATTAAACCCTTGGGATTAATTCTTATAAGCATAATATAAACATTTATGTGGCCTTGTTTAAACTTTATTTATTTATTTAAAAAAAAAAAATTAGCCTTGAGTAATAAAGAGGAAAAAAAAAAGCACTTCTTCAATTAATTGGTATTACTCAAAATGAGAAAAACATGGATTAGTTTGAAGCAAGCAAGCAATAATAAACAACAATTAAAATTTATCCTTAAATAGTTTGTATAATATAAACAAATACAATCGTCTCTAAATCAAAATAAAAAGACAATATGCAAAGAAAAATTGAAATAGTTCTTCGAAAATAAAACAAAACAAAACAAAACAAAACATACTAGAAAGTAGAATTTATTATTTATTTCAAATAGAAAAAAAAAATAAAATAAAATAAAAAGATTAAGGCAAGTTTAATCATAAGAGCTTGTTTTTAAGTTTTTAAAATTTTTCTACGTGCAAAATAAATAAATAGAAAAACTTTTTTTTCTTTTTTTTTTCTTTTTTAATATTATTTTTTTCATTATAATATACAAGAAAATATAAAAAAAAAAATAAAATATAATAATCGGTTTTTATCTATTAGAAAAGAAAAATAAAATAAAATAAAACAAAATCGAGCTTTCTTTTTTTAGATTTATTATTTTTTATTTTAAACCTGATTTGATTGCAAATTTAAGATTTTTTTTCTGAAATATTAATGTTTCTTATATTATATATATAAATTTATTTTGAAATATAATAAATTATTATAAAAAAAATCAAATAAGAAGAGATTGTTTTGAAGTTTATAAAGATATTGAATTTATTGGTTTGCTAAAGATTCTTGAACCTTTAGCTTGTGCTGATTTGCTTAGGAGATTTCTTTTGTATGCAAAATAACTATGACAACATAGTTTGTTTCATGAGCTTTAATAAATTTACTAAATTAAAATCACAAAATGCATTTCTTCTTCCTTTTCACATAATTTTTTTATTTTCTTAATTTTAAAATAGCAAATCAATCATAATTAAACTTGAAACAATTTATACTTTTGTTTTTATTTCTAGTTAGTTAGTTAGTTAGCTAGTTATTAGTTAGCTAATGCAAAAAGTTAGAAAATCTATTAACATTTTCTAGTAAACACCTAAAATAAACACTTGAGTGCTAACAAGTTATGTTTTGAAAACAAAAAATTTATTTAATAATTTTTTTTTTTTTTTCTTTTTCTAAATTTTAAATAAAATTATTTTTTTCAAATAAATTTTAATTGCTAGTTTTTTATTTTTTATTTCAATTTAAAAGAAAAATAATGAAAAAGGTATAAAAAATAAGTCTTAATTAAATCAATAAATTGATTTGCAACACACAACAACATGTTTTTCTTTACCAAGCTATTACTTCACATTTTTTTTGTTAATTAGTTACCTGTATTGGGTTACAAAAAGTTTTCTGTTTTTTTCAAAATGATTAATAAGCATTTAAATTATATTTTTTTTTATTAATAAATTGAGCAAAACAATTTTTTTTTATTTAATTTCAATTCTAACATAAGTATTTAATTAACCTTTTTTTTGTTGTAAGCGTGTATTTGAAAAAAAAAAATTATTTGTTTTTTTTTTTTAAAAAGTATTTTGTTCAAATACAATAAAATAAAGCAAAAGAAAAAAAAACACCTCTGAATCAATTATGTAATGTAGAAAAATATTGAAATATGAGCAATAATATTTATAGCTCTGTTTGATCATAATTGCTTATTAATAGGACCCATATAATACATATAATACATAAAGATTTTTTTATTATAACTCAGAATGTTACTTAAGTTTAATTTGATTAATCATAATCTTGTTATATATATATATATATATATTTAGTTCTATTCTTAAAATAAAGCATATGTTATTTCAATTAAAAAGAAAAAAAAATACTTTATTAATAATTTATCTCTTTTTATTCTAATTTTTTTTTTATTATTATTATTAAATTTATTTTGAAATTGTATTAATAACAATGATAATATTAATAATAGCCTTAAATTAATTCACATGTTTTAATTTTAAAGAGAAAAACTAATTAAAATGATTCAATTATCCTCGGGATATGATATACGATTTTAAAATTTTTTTTCTTTTTTTTTCTTTTTTATTTTTGATTAAAGATATATTTTTATATATGAATTTTTAAATGTATATTTTATTATTTTTTAATTTAATAAAATAAAACAAAACTCAATACGAATAAAACCAACTCAAAATGAATAATGATAATAAAAATCAAAGCGTTTTGATAAGCGACAATGAAACCGAAAAAGACAATGAGCCGAAAAGCCAAAGTCAAACACATGCCAATAGACACTCATCCACAATTCAAATTGGTGGCAAAGGAACAGTGAGAAGAAGACGATTGAGAAAAAGTGCTACTACTTTGCAGAACCAAGATACTCAAAATTCTGAATCGATGCGTTCTTTTTTGCATAAATTTGAATTTTCAGACTACGGGCCGATGGAACGAGTTACGTTTATTTCGGACACTGGTAAACTGACTAGTTACGAATCGGTTCGACTCTTAGCTAATCTCAAAAATGGATTTTTTAATTTTAATTTATCTCAACATAATTTACAAAAGCGAAAAAGATCTAAATCTAAACTAATTGAAGATGAAGCAAACAACGATAATAAAACACCTATGAAAAACAAGCCTGGTATTCGAATCGATCATGCTGATGAGCTTTTAAATGCATTAAATTATATAAATCAACAAAGATTAAACATAAATCATCAAAATAAAGATTTAAATCAAAATTTGGATTTTGTCGAAAATGATATATACGAATTAGTTGGTTCTGATGCATATAAATTTTTAACTAATTTAGTAGAAAAAAATACTAATACAAATAACAACAAGTCTGAATTGAAGCCTAGTATTGATTCTATAATTGGATCTAAATCGATTGACGAGTCTGATTATATTCCAGAATTAGTAAGCGACTTCGAAACTGTAAGTAAATGTGAACCACCGCAAAGCTCAAATAATTCATTGAACCGAGAAACCGAGATTAAAAGCTCAATATTGGAACAAACTCAATCAAGTTTAGTAGAAAATAAAAAAATGAATACATGTTCCGATAATAAAAAGACCAAAAAGAAAAAGCCTAAAAAAGAGCCTAAAAAACAAGAACCTCAAACAAATAATAAAAAAGAAGAGATTAATAATACTACAACATCTACAGATGCATCGTGCTCATCATTATCAGTAGTTGTTAAAAATGAGACAAAGCCTCAATCAATTTTAGTATCCACCGATGAACTTGATCAAACGAAAAATGACTCGACTTTAAGTCTCCAAACTGAGACAATTAAGCACGAAAAAACAAAGCCCAAAAACGACCAAGACAAAGAATTGAGAGATTTTGCATTTCTCAGATTCAAACCGCAACAAAAAAAGAAAAAACCAAAGAAGCAAGCAAATAGTAAAAAAAACGAATTGAGAAAATCGTTTAGTTTGCAAGAAGAGCCCATAGCCAAGTCTCAAATCGAAAATAAATGTGTTTCAATGAATTCATTATCAACAAACAATACAAATTCGAATAAGAAAACTTCAAATTCAAAACTTGAAAAGATTAAAGACGAAGTATGCGAAACAAGCAGAAAATGTGAAGCCAAAAAACCTGAAAAAAAAGAAACCATAAAAATAAAAAATGATACCATGTCCAAAAAAAATTTAATTAAAAATGATAAAAGCGAAAAATCAAAAAAAAACAGCTCTTCGAGTCTAATAAAGATTAAGAATAAAGAAGAAAAAATAGAACATGATAACTTAATTACTTTGCCTAAAAATTCGAATCAAAAAGTCGATTCGAATAAAGCAGATAATCAATCAGAATCGATATCATTAATAAAAAATGTAATTACTGATTCGACTAGTTCATCAAATCAAGCTAGTACTTTGATTAATAATAAGAATAAAAAAAAGAAAATTAAAAAGAAAAAATCATCTAATTCGAAGAAACTAGAAGCTGTTAATTCTAAAGATATTAAAGTAATTAAAACAGATGATGATTTTTGTTTTAATAATGATAAAATTAATATTGAAAGTAAAAATATGATAAATGATGATTTTGAAATAATTAAAATGGATTTGAATGTAAAAGCATGCGAATCAAATAAAACAGAATTAAACACACCACAAGAAACAATGAATGTATCTGTATCTGAAGCAGATACGAATCAAAATAATTCAACTGTGAATCCAGAATGTGGCCAAATTATAAAAAAATTAGAAGACATTAAAATGGAATTAGAAGATGCAACTAAAGATATAGATAGTTTTAAATCGGATAGTTCATATTCGAAAGAACAAAGTCCTGATTATTCAGAAAAAGATACGGAAACAACAAATGAATCTCAATTAAATAATTTGAAATTGGAATCTTTTACAGAAACATCTGAAGAAGAAGATTATAATTTAAAAGAAATTAAAAATAAAGAAAATGATTTTATAATAGTTGAACAAGTAGACAAACAAATAGAATTAATAAAATCTGAAGAAGAAAAAGACGAAGAAAATGAATCAAATTTTGATACCAAGAAATATGAAAAATTCGAAGATAATGAAGATCAAAGGTCATCAGAAAGTGAAATGATTGAAAATAAAATACAAAGTTTTGACTCATCAGAAACATATTCAAGTTCATCGAAAAATGAACAAGATATTGATGAAATGTTTGATAATTATTTTAGTAATGAGAAAAATTTTAATAGCTCAAGTAATGATGAAAAATCAGAAGAAAAAATAAAAACAAAAAAACAATTTTTACAAGATGAATATTTATCTGAATCGGATATTAAAGCTGAATTGTCAAATTCACAAACAACCGAATCAAGTGATTCGTCCATAAATGATTCGAACAAAAAAGAAGAAGAAACTTCATTAACAAGCAATATTGTGACTGAATCAGGTCAAGATTCGTTTATTATTGAAAAAGAGAATATAAATGATTTAAATACAAAATCTATTGAACAAATAGTTGAAACTGTTAAACAACAATTAGAACCTGAACATGAAGAAAAACTAAGTGTAGAAGAACTACAACCAGTTGTAGAAGATACTTCATTAATTGAAGATAATAAATTAGAAACTATAATACCAGTACAACAAGAAATACAACCGGATCATAGTTCAATCGATAAATTCATTAATATAATTGATTCATTCATAAAATCAGAACCAACAGCTGAAAAAGAACCAGCTGTAGAAGAAGTAGTTGAAGTTAAATCTATTGTAGATGTTGTTTCTACGACTCAAGAAGAACAACAACCAGTTGTAGAACAAAAACTAACTGAAACTCAATTACCTGAAGATCAAGATAAATTTAAACAAATTATCGATAACTTTATTGAATCTGTTAATACTTCGATTAATGAATCGTCTAAAAAAGAAGATGAAGTGTCACTACCAGAACAAGAATCATCTGTTGAAGAAATTGTTGAAACTGTTAAACAACAATTAGAACCTGAACATGAAGAAAAACTAAGTGTAGAAGAACCACAACCAGTTGTAGAAGATACTTCATTAATTGAAGATAATAAATTAGAAACTATAATACCAGTAGAACAAGTTATAGTTGTTGAATTAGTTCAAGATGAGAAAAAAATTCCTAGTATTGTAAATATTGAAGCTAAATCGTTCAAATATATTCCAGTTGTATTAGAACAATCTGAAGAAAATTATAAAGAAAATAAATTAAAAACGGAATATACAACTATTGATAATATTTTAGAAACTATAAATCCAGTTTGTGTAAACACTTCAAAATCGATTTATGAAGATTCTCTAGATAAATCATATTATTCTGATTCAATGAAAAATGAAAATATTAATGAATCATACAATTTAAAATATGATAAAAGAAATATTTATAAACCGGTGGAATTTGATTTAATTAAAAATGATTTCGAAATAAAGCAAGCTAATTTGATTTTTGAAAAAACTCAATTGTCTACTAGTTCAAATATTGAATTTAGAGAACAACAACAACAACAGCAACAAAAACACTCATCTAAAAAAACTATTGATATTAATAATTATAATATTTTAAATTCAAATTTATTTAGCGAAAATATAAAGATAGAAGAAAAAAAACAAGAAGCTAATTTACTAACTGATTTTAGTTTATCTAAAACTATTGATACCAGCTCTATTTATTATAAAAAATCCAATTTTCAAAATATAGTTGAAAATAAACACAAGTCAATCATAAATTTGTCAAATAATATTGAAAGTAAAAATCTATTTCTTTTTTTTTATAATTTTTTCCAATTTTTATTTTGATATTTTCATTTCAATTTTAAAGGTTATATTTATCTCATTTATATATATATATATATATATATATATCTATACAACCCTAGATTTTTTTTCTTAAGGATATTTTATTTAATTTAAGAGCTTTATTACAAACATATATATTTATTTATTAGTTTTAATTAAAACTTTTCATTTTTATATTTGAAATATAAATATATTTTTATAATATATATAAATATATATATATATATGTAAAAAAAAAATATGTTACTTTAAAAATTTTTTATTTTTGTAGCTGAAAATAATGTTAATTGTGATTATAATGATTTAGAACTAAGAGAAACAGCATCACAAATAGTTAAATCAATAATTGAATATGCACTAATAAAAACAACTACTCATACTACTCATACTCATACTACTACTACTACTAGTACTAGTACTAGTACTACTCATAATTTCGAAAACGAGCTACTAAACCAACAAAAACTCTTAAAACAGCATCAATTAAACAAATTTCAATTTCAAGAGAATTTTATTGAAAATAATAATAATTCATTTTATTATCAGGAAAATAAAAATTATAATCAAATTTTTCTAAAAAAACAAATGAATAATGATGTTGATAAAAATGATGATAATGATTATAAAAATAATAATACAACTAATTTAAATATAAATGCAAATTATACTAACACAAATAATAATAATAATAATAATAATCAAACTAGCTTTAACAAATTAATTGATATTCCGATTGATATCATACAAAATATTGAGCTTACTCAAGTCCCGATCGATTTAAATGCAAAAAGCGTATTGTCTAGTGAAAATGATAACGACGAACTAAACGATAAATACACAGATAAATTAATACTAGAACTCGAAAAGAGTTATTATGATGAACTAATCAGTAACAATAAAACAGAAGAGTTATATAACAATCAATTTGATAATTTTGATTTTATAAATAAAGGTAAAGCCAATTTTTTTCTAATTTTTCTTACTAAATATATACAGTTAGATTTTATTATATTATATTTTTGATTAATTAAAAAACCGCTTGAGTTTTCTTGATTGAATTTAAATTACCAAAATTGATTTATTTTTTTTAGTTAATTTTTTACCAAAGATAATTTTATATATTAAAAAACAGTAAGATATAAATAATTTTCTTTCTTTATTACATAAGAAATTGTTTGATAATAAATATTTAATAAAACAAAAAAATAGTAAAAGAAAAAAGATCGAGTTTTTTCTTTTTTTTTCACATTTTTGTTGTTGTTCTATTTTTATTTTAGCATATTTATTCTATTACAAAAGCATATTTACTTCAATTTCAAGCTTTAAATTAACAGCTAAATAAATAAAAGATTAATAAATTTTTTATTTTATTTCTTTTTTTTTTTAATAAAAGTTGTAAATTAAAAAATAAAAAAAAATAGAATTCTTAGAAATGAAAAAAAGAAAAAAGTACCTGACACAGTTCTATTGTATGAAAATTTGAAACGCATCTGAGCAGTCTTTAGTTAGTTTAAATATTATTATCGTTTGTTTCTATATTCTTAGAAAAAGGATTTCAATTAAAATTTAGATTCTATTTACCTTGTTTTTAAAGAAAAAATTGTTTACGTTGTTGAAATTGTTTTTATTCTTAATGATTGATTAAAAATATGTCAATAAAATAAATCAGGTTTATTAAAAAATAAATAAAAAAATAAACAATTAATTAATCGGAATTAGAGAAAATTTCAAATTTTTTTTTTTAAACTACTACTACTGGTCCAAAATTTATTTAATTTCTTTTTTTTCTTTTTGTATTCATCATCAAAATTAAGGAAATTGAAATTCATATTTTTTTTTTATTTTTGAAAAAAAAATTAAAAAAAACTAAAAATAAATTCAATATTTTTATTTAGGCATAAATTTTAATTTAAAATTTTAAAGCTTAACGATTTCAAAAATAGAAAAAAAAAAGAAACACATTTTTAATTTTATTATTAATATTTATATATATATTAAGTTTAAGTAAAATAAAAAATAAAATAAAATAAAATGAAAAATAAAAAATGATTAAAATATATTATGTCGATATATATTTGAAATTTGATGTTTTTGTTATTTTATTTTTCCAATAAAATCATAAAATTTGAAATGGTGCTAATTATTTCAAATCAATTATTTTAAAAAATAAAATATAAAAAAAAAAAAAACGCTAAGGATTTAATCAAAATTATTTTATGTTTATAAATACAATATAAGCTATATTATTATTATAATATAATTTGACACAAAGAGATAAAATAATTATATATTTAAATTTGCTTTTTCTACATTTCTAAACTGAAAAAAGATAAGATCAAATTTTATGTGATTTTTATTTTTACTAATTTCATTTAAGCTTTTTCTTCTTCTTGTTCTTGTTCTTGTTCTTGTTCTTTTTTGTTTGGTAATTAAATTCAAAAATATTTAGAAAAACGAATAAATTAGGAATAAATCATTTACGATCGTTTATAAAGGTACATTTTTATCTTAATTTATTCGTTTACGTACTTAAATACTAGAATTTTAATAAAAATGTAATTAATTGTAGTTATTTTCTTTAACATCAAGATAAAATCGTTTTTTTTTTTAAATTTCATGATTTTTATTGTTTTAAAATTTAATTAAAAAAAAAAAAAACCAAGTTGAAATTTAAATTTAATGCTTTTATTTCTCGTTTGAATTATATTTCAAGGGTATTTAAAAAAAATTTAATTTCAAATCAAATTTAAACTAAAATAAATAAATAAATAAAAATTTTTTGAAAAATAAAAAATTAAAAATCATTTATAAATCTGTTCTTAACACCAACAAATGGTTTTATTTTTTTAATTTTTTATTTTTTTTTTCAATATTAACAAGCTGAGAACTTGAAATATTGTCATAAATAAAAAAAATAAATAAATGATTAAAGTTTTAATAATTTTGAAATTGGAATCTTTAAGTTTTTTATTAAAAAAATAAAGAAAAGAAAAGTAAAAGGTAATACATCATTTTATCATCATTTTTTTTTTTTATTCGTTTTGTAGATTAATAATTATCTTATTCGAATAAATAGAGCTATTTGAGAAATCTTTTTTTTTTTTATTTCAATTACAAAATAGAAAAAAAAAAGAGTTCAAATATTTGTCATAAATATTTATAATAATAATAAAAAAAAATTAGAGTTGAAATTTCGATTTTGTTTTGAATTAAAATTTTTTATTTATGTAATTAATAATATTTGAAAATATATAAAGTATTTTTGTTGTTGTTATTATTTATTATATTGCTTTAATTTTTTTAAAAATATAAAATACATGGATTTAATTTTAAGCGATTTTTTTGTTCATTATTTTCTCAATTAAATTTCAATTAAAAAATAAATAATAAACGTAACTATAGATACTTGATTATTATTAAAATGATATTTTTTTTGTTGTTGCTTTAATTGTAATAAATAAAAAAAAAATCAATAAAAATAGTATTTTATAATTTAGGTAAAAAATTTGATCTTGTTAAAATTCTAAAAGTAAAGAAGATTGTAAAAGTTTTAATTAATCTAAAACTAGGGTTTTTGGATTATTTTTGTTTAAATACAAAATAATACAAGAAAAATTCTCTTTTTTTTTTTTTTTAAATTACCCGGATATTTTAATATTTTTATTTTAATATTAAGATTATAAAGTTGATGCTTCGAATATAGGTATTGAAATGTCAGATTTAAACAAAGCCAAAAATGAACCTGAAGCTATCAACAAAGAAAACGAGAATCAATCAAGTGATGACTCAATGCATACGGCGACAAATATTTCAAAACCTTCATCTTTAACTAACGTAAATGATCAACCGAAACAAATTTCTACTCCTTCAACCGAATATATTACACCTTCTACGTCGTTTTCACCAATTAATAAAATAACCGATAATAAAATAGATCTAATTTTTGAAAATCAAAATATAAGTCAAATTATAAATACGGAAGAATTAAATTTAAAAAAATTGGATAGCGACTCAAAACTACCATCAAGTGAATCAATAAACGAAAAATTACAAAAGCAATTGAATCAAATAGAAGATCTAACAAAAATGCAAATAAACAAATTTTTAGATAAAGATATTAATGATTATATTGAAAGTGTAAATAATAATAAAGAATTTGTATTTGAGCCTCCGTTGTATTCTTCAAGCGATGAAAATTTAACAAAGATACAAGAATTCAGTGATAATAATTTATCAAGAAAAGAATTTACGGAATATTTATTAGAAAGGTCTATGGATAATAAAAGTTATAAAATAAATAATTTAAATAAAAATTTTACAAAAAGCTTAAGCGAGGAAAATTTAAAAGAGAAAATTATTGATGACATAAATATAAGAGATAGAATGAAAAAATCACTGTCAAATTTAGTAGATGAAAAAAAAAATAAAAATATGCAAGACATATTTGATTATGAAATTGTATCTGATACTCTAAAAGACATAATAGATGAGATAAATACTTTTGGAAAATTAAATGAAAATAATAAATTTGAGAATTTAAACTTAACAGAAAGTAGTATAGATAATAATGAAATAGAGAGAGAAAAGAATTATGAAAAGAGTTTTCAATCATCTGAAATTTCTTATTCGTCATCATCAAAAAATGATGAAGAAACGGAACTAGAAAGTAATGAATTAAAAAATAAAAAATTTAGGAAAAAAAATTTAATAATATTTAAAGATAAAAATGAAATGAATGAAACATTAGAAGATGAAATTTGTACAAAATCAAGTGCTTTGTCAGTGCAAGACAAAGAATCATCTGTTGAAGAAATTGTTGAAACTGTTAAACAACAATTAGAACCTGAACATGAAGAAAAACTAAGTGTAGAAGAACCACAACCAGTTGTAGAAGAAGTAGTTGAAGTTAAATCTATTGTAGATGTTGTTTCTACGACTCAAGAAGAACAACAACCAGTTGTAGAACAAAAATTAACTGAAACTCAATTACCTGAAGATCAAGATAAATTTAAACAAATTATCGATAACTTTATTGAATCTGTTGATACTTCGATTAATGAATCGTCTAAAAAAGAAGATGAAGTGTCACTACCAGAACAAGAATCATCTGTTGAAGAAATTGTTGAAACTGTTAAACAACAATTAGAACCTGAACATGAAGAAAAACTAAGTGTAGAAGAACCACAACCAGTTGTAGAAGATACTTCATTAATTGAAGATAATAAATTAGAAACTATAGTACCAGTACAACAAGAAATACAACCGGATCAAAGTTCAATCGATAAATTCATTAATATAATTGATTCATTCATAAAATCAGAACCAACAGCTGAAAAAGAACCAGTTGTAGAAGAAGTAGTTGAAGTTAAATCTATTGTAGATGTTGTTTCTACGACTCAAGAAGAACAACAACCAGTTGTAGAACAAAAATTAACTGAAACTCAATTACCTGAAGATCAAGATAAATTTAAACAAATTATCGATAACTTTATTGAATCTGTTGATACTTCGATTAATGAATCGTCTAAAAAAGAAGATGAAGTGTCACTACCAGAACAAGAATCATCTGTTGAAGAAATTGTTGAAACTGTTAAACAACAATTAGAACCTGAACATGAAGAAAAACTAAGTGTAGAAGAACCACAACCAGTTGTAGAAGATACTTCATTAATTGAAGATAATAAATTAGAAACTATAGTACCAGTACAACAAGAAATACAACCGGATCAAAGTTCAATCGATAAATTCATTAATATAATTGATTCATTCATAAAATCAGAACCAACAGCTGAAAAAGAACCAGTTGTAGAAGAAGTAGTTGAAGTTAAATCTATTGTAGATGTTGTTTCTACGACTCAAGAAGAACAACAACCAGTTGTAGAACAAAAATTAACTGAAACTCAATTACCTGAAGATCAAGATAAATTTAAACAAATTATCGATAACTTTATTGAATCTGTTGATACTTCGATTAATGAATCGTCTAAAAGAAGATGAAGTGTCACTACCAGAACAAGAATCATCTGTTGAAGAAATTGTTGAAACTGTTAAACAACAATTAGAACCTGAACATGAAGAAAAACTAAGTGTAGAAGAACCACAACCAGTTGTAGAAGATACTTCATTAATTGAAGATAATAAATTAGAAACTATAGTACCAGTACAACAAGAAATACAACCGGATCAAAGTTCAATCGATAAATTCATTAATATAATTGATTCATTCATAAAATCAGAACCAACAGCTGAAAAAGAACCAGTTGTAGAAGAAGTAGTTGAAGTTAAATCTATTGTAGATGTTGTTTCTACGACTCAAGAAGAACAACAACCAGTTGTAGAACAAAAATTAACTGAAACTCAATTACCTGAAGATCAAGATAAATTTAAACAAATTATCGATAACTTTATTGAATCTGTTGATACTTCGATTAATGAATCGTCTAAAAAGAAGATGAAGTGTCACTACCAGAACAAGAATCATCTGTTGAAGAAATTGTTGAAACTGTTAAACAACAATTAGAACCTGAACATGAAGAAAAACTAAGTGTAGAAGAACCACAACCAGTTGTAGAAGATACTTCATTAATTGAAGATAATAAATTAGAAACTATAGTACCAGTACAACAAGAAATACAACCGGATCAAAGTTCAATCGATAAATTCATTAATATAATTGATTCATTCATAAAATCAGAACCAACAGCTGAAAAAGAACCAGTTGTAGAAGAAGTAGTTGAAGTTAAATCTATTGTAGATGTTGTTTCTACGACTCAAGAAGAACAACAACCAGTTGTAGAACAAAAATTAACTGAAACTCAATTACCTGAAGATCAAGATAAATTTAAACAAATTATCGATAACTTTATTGAATCTGTTGATACTTCGATTAATGAATCGTCTAAAAAAGAAGATGAAGTGTCACTACCAGAACAAGAATCATCTGTTGAAGAAATTGTTGAAACTGTTAAACAACAATTAGAACCTGAACATGAAGAAAAACTAAGTGTAGAAGAACCACAACCAGTTGTAGAAGATACTTCATTAATTGAAGATAATAAATTAGAAACTATAGTACCAGTACAACAAGAAATACAACCGGATCAAAGTTCAATCGATAAATTCATTAATATAATTGATTCATTCATAAAATCAGAACCAACAGCTGAAAAAGAACCAGTTGTAGAAGAAGTAGTTGAAGTTAAATCTATTGTAGATGTTGTTTCTACGACTCAAGAAGAACAACAACCAGTTGTAGAACAAAAATTAACTGAAACTCAATTACCTGAAGATCAAGATAAATTTAAACAAATTATCGATAACTTTATTGAATCTGTTGATACTTCGATTAATGAATCGTCTAAAAAAGAAGATGAAGTGTCACTACCAGAACAAGAATCATCTGTTGAAGAAATTGTTGAAACTGTTAAACAACAATTAGAACCTGAACATGAAGAAAAACTAAGTGTAGAAGAACCACAACCAGTTGTAGAAGATACTTCATTAATTGAAGATAATAAATTAGAAACTATAGTACCAGTACAACAAGAAATACAACCGGATCAAAGTTCAATCGATAAATTCATTAATATAATTGATTCATTCATAAAATCAGAACCAACAGCTGAAAAAGAACCAGTTGTAGAAGAAGTAGTTGAAGTTAAATCTATTGTAGATGTTGTTTCTACGACTCAAGAAGAACAACAACCAGTTGTAGAACAAAAATTAACTGAAACTCAATTACCTGAAGATCAAGATAAATTTAAACAAATTATCGATAACTTTATTGAATCTGTTGATACTTCGATTAATGAATCGTCTAAAAAGAAGATGAAGTGTCACTACCAGAACAAGAATCATCTGTTGAAGAAATTGTTGAAACTGTTAAACAACAATTAGAACCTGAACATGAAGAAAAACTAAGTGTAGAAGAACCACAACCAGTTGTAGAAGATACTTCATTAATTGAAGATAATAAATTAGAAACTATAGTACCAGTACAACAAGAAATACAACCGGATCAAAGTTCAATCGATAAATTCATTAATATAATTGATTCATTCATAAAATCAGAACCAACAGCTGAAAAAGAACCAGTTGTAGAAGAAGTAGTTGAAGTTAAATCTATTGTAGATGTTGTTTCTACGACTCAAGAAGAACAACAACCAGTTGTAGAACAAAAATTAACTGAAACTCAATTACCTGAAGATCAAGATAAATTTAAACAAATTATCGATAACTTTATTGAATCTGTTGATACTTCGATTAATGAATCGTCTAAAAAAGAAGATGAAGTGTCACTACCAGAACAAGAATCATCTGTTGAAGAAATTGTTGAAACTGTTAAACAACAATTAGAACCTGAACATGAAGAAAAACTAAGTGTAGAAGAACCACAACCAGTTGTAGAAGATACTTCATTAATTGAAGATAATAAATTAGAAACTATAGTACCAGTACAACAAGAAATACAACCGGATCAAAGTTCAATCGATAAATTCATTAATATAATTGATTCATTCATAAAATCAGAACCAACAGCTGAAAAAGAACCAGTTGTAGAAGAAGTAGTTGAAGTTAAATCTATTGTAGATGTTGTTTCTACGACTCAAGAAGAACAACAACCAGTTGTAGAACAAAAATTAACTGAAACTCAATTACCTGAAGATCAAGATAAATTTAAACAAATTATCGATAACTTTATTGAATCTGTTGATACTTCGATTAATGAATCGTCTAAAAAAGAAGATGAAGTGTCACTACCAGAACAAGAATCATCTGTTGAAGAAATTGTTGAAACTGTTAAACAACAATTAGAACCTGAACATGAAGAAAAACTAAGTGTAGAAGAACCACAACCAGTTGTAGAAGATACTTCATTAATTGAAGATAATAAATTAGAAACTATAGTACCAGTACAACAAGAAATACAACCGGATCAAAGTTCAATCGATAAATTCATTAATATAATTGATTCATTCATAAAATCAGAACCAACAGCTGAAAAAGAACCAGTTGTAGAAGAAGTAGTTGAAGTTAAATCTATTGTAGATGTTGTTTCTACGACTCAAGAAGAACAACAACCAGTTGTAGAACAAAAATTAACTGAAACTCAATTACCTGAAGATCAAGATAAATTTAAACAAATTATCGATAACTTTATTGAATCTGTTGATACTTCGATTAATGAATCGTCTAAAAAAGAAGATGAAGTGTCACTACCAGAACAAGAATCATCTGTTGAAGAAATTGTTGAAACTGTTAAACAACAATTAGAACCTGAACATGAAGAAAAACTAAGTGTAGAAGAACCACAACCAGTTGTAGAAGATACTTCATTAATTGAAGATAATAAATTAGAAACTATAGTACCAGTACAACAAGAAATACAACCGGATCAAAGTTCAATCGATAAATTCATTAATATAATTGATTCATTCATAAAATCAGAACCAACAGCTGAAAAAGAACCAGTTGTAGAAGAAGTAGTTGAAGTTAAATCTATTGTAGATGTTGTTTCTACGACTCAAGAAGAACAACAACCAGTTGTAGAACAAAAATTAACTGAAACTCAATTACCTGAAGATCAAGATAAATTTAAACAAATTATCGATAACTTTATTGAATCTGTTGATACTTCGATTAATGAATCGTCTAAAAAAGAAGATGAAGTGTCACTACCAGAACAAGAATCATCTGTTGAAGAAATTGTTGAAACTGTTAAACAACAATTAGAACCTGAACATGAAGAAAAACTAAGTGTAGAAGAACCACAACCAGTTGTAGAAGATACTTCATTAATTGAAGATAATAAATTAGAAACTATAGTACCAGTACAACAAGAAATACAACCGGATCAAAGTTCAATCGATAAATTCATTAATATAATTGATTCATTCATAAAATCAGAACCAACAGCTGAAAAAGAACCAGTTGTAGAAGAAGTAGTTGAAGTTAAATCTATTGTAGATGTTGTTTCTACGACTCAAGAAGAACAACAACCAGTTGTAGAACAAAAATTAACTGAAACTCAATTACCTGAAGATCAAGATAAATTTAAACAAATTATCGATAACTTTATTGAATCTGTTGATACTTCGATTAATGAATCGTCTAAAAAAGAAGATGAAGTGTCACTACCAGAACAAGAATCATCTGTTGAAGAAATTGTTGAAACTGTTAAACAACAATTAGAACCTGAACATGAAGAAAAACTAAGTGTAGAAGAACCACAACCAGTTGTAGAAGATACTTCATTAATTGAAGATAATAAATTAGAAACTATAGTACCAGTACAACAAGAAATACAACCGGATCAAAGTTCAATCGATAAATTCATTAATATAATTGATTCATTCATAAAATCAGAACCAACAGCTGAAAAAGAACCAGTTGTAGAAGAAGTAGTTGAAGTTAAATCTATTGTAGATGTTGTTTCTACGACTCAAGAAGAACAACAACCAGTTGTAGAACAAAAATTAACTGAAACTCAATTACCTGAAGATCAAGATAAATTTAAACAAATTATCGATAACTTTATTGAATCTGTTGATACTTCGATTAATGAATCGTCTAAAAAAGAAGATGAAGTGTCACTACCAGAACAAGAATCATCTGTTGAAGAAATTGTTGAAACTGTTAAACAACAATTAGAACCTGAACATGAAGAAAAACTAAGTGTAGAAGAACCACAACCAGTTGTAGAAGATACTTCATTAATTGAAGATAATAAATTAGAAACTATAGTACCAGTACAACAAGAAATACAACCGGATCAAAGTTCAATCGATAAATTCATTAATATAATTGATTCATTCATAAAATCAGAACCAACAGCTGAAAAAGAACCAGTTGTAGAAGAAGTAGTTGAAGTTAAATCTATTGTAGATGTTGTTTCTACGACTCAAGAAGAACAACAACCAGTTGTAGAACAAAAATTAACTGAAACTCAATTACCTGAAGATCAAGATAAATTTAAACAAATTATCGATAACTTTATTGAATCTGTTGATACTTCGATTAATGAATCGTCTAAAAAGAAGATGAAGTGTCACTACCAGAACAAGAATCATCTGTTGAAGAAATTGTTGAAACTGTTAAACAACAATTAGAACCTGAACATGAAGAAAAACTAAGTGTAGAAGAACCACAACCAGTTGTAGAAGATACTTCATTAATTGAAGATAATAAATTAGAAACTATAGTACCAGTACAACAAGAAATACAACCGGATCAAAGTTCAATCGATAAATTCATTAATATAATTGATTCATTCATAAAATCAGAACCAACAGCTGAAAAAGAACCAGTTGTAGAAGAAGTAGTTGAAGTTAAATCTATTGTAGATGTTGTTTCTACGACTCAAGAAGAACAACAACCAGTTGTAGAACAAAAATTAACTGAAACTCAATTACCTGAAGATCAAGATAAATTTAAACAAATTATCGATAACTTTATTGAATCTGTTGATACTTCGATTAATGAATCGTCTAAAAAAGAAGATGAAGTGTCACTACCAGAACAAGAATCATCTGTTGAAGAAATTGTTGAAACTGTTAAACAACAATTAGAACCTGAACATGAAGAAAAACTAAGTGTAGAAGAACCACAACCAGTTGTAGAAGATACTTCATTAATTGAAGATAATAAATTAGAAACTATAGTACCAGTACAACAAGAAATACAACCGGATCAAAGTTCAATCGATAAATTCATTAATATAATTGATTCATTCATAAAATCAGAACCAACAGCTGAAAAAGAACCAGTTGTAGAAGAAGTAGTTGAAGTTAAATCTATTGTAGATGTTGTTTCTACGACTCAAGAAGAACAACAACCAGTTGTAGAACAAAAATTAACTGAAACTCAATTACCTGAAGATCAAGATAAATTTAAACAAATTATCGATAACTTTATTGAATCTGTTGATACTTCGATTAATGAATCGTCTAAAAGAAGATGAAGTGTCACTACCAGAACAAGAATCATCTGTTGAAGAAATTGTTGAAACTGTTAAACAACAATTAGAACCTGAACATGAAGAAAAACTAAGTGTAGAAGAACCACAACCAGTTGTAGAAGATACTTCATTAATTGAAGATAATAAATTAGAAACTATAGTACCAGTACAACAAGAAATACAACCGGATCAAAGTTCAATCGATAAATTCATTAATATAATTGATTCATTCATAAAATCAGAACCAACAGCTGAAAAAGAACCAGTTGTAGAAGAAGTAGTTGAAGTTAAATCTATTGTAGATGTTGTTTCTACGACTCAAGAAGAACAACAACCAGTTGTAGAACAAAAATTAACTGAAACTCAATTACCTGAAGATCAAGATAAATTTAAACAAATTATCGATAACTTTATTGAATCTGTTGATACTTCGATTAATGAATCGTCTAAAAAAGAAGATGAAGTGTCACTACCAGAACAAGAATCATCTGTTGAAGAAATTGTTGAAACTGTTAAACAACAATTAGAACCTGAACATGAAGAAAAACTAAGTGTAGAAGAACCACAACCAGTTGTAGAAGATACTTCATTAATTGAAGATAATAAATTAGAAACTATAGTACCAGTACAACAAGAAATACAACCGGATCAAAGTTCAATCGATAAATTCATTAATATAATTGATTCATTCATAAAATCAGAACCAACAGCTGAAAAAGAACCAGTTGTAGAAGAAGTAGTTGAAGTTAAATCTATTGTAGATGTTGTTTCTACGACTCAAGAAGAACAACAACCAGTTGTAGAACAAAAATTAACTGAAACTCAATTACCTGAAGATCAAGATAAATTTAAACAAATTATCGATAACTTTATTGAATCTGTTGATACTTCGATTAATGAATCGTCTAAAAAAGAAGATGAAGTGTCACTACCAGAACAAGAATCATCTGTTGAAGAAATTGTTGAAACTGTTAAACAACAATTAGAACCTGAACATGAAGAAAAACTAAGTGTAGAAGAACCACAACCAGTTGTAGAAGATACTTCATTAATTGAAGATAATAAATTAGAAACTATAGTACCAGTACAACAAGAAATACAACCGGATCAAAGTTCAATCGATAAATTCATTAATATAATTGATTCATTCATAAAATCAGAACCAACAGCTGAAAAAGAACCAGTTGTAGAAGAAGTAGTTGAAGTTAAATCTATTGTAGATGTTGTTTCTACGACTCAAGAAGAACAACAACCAGTTGTAGAACAAAAATTAACTGAAACTCAATTACCTGAAGATCAAGATAAATTTAAACAAATTATCGATAACTTTATTGAATCTGTTGATACTTCGATTAATGAATCGTCTAAAAAAGAAGATGAAGTGTCACTACCAGAACAAGAATCATCTGTTGAAGAAATTGTTGAAACTGTTAAACAACAATTAGAACCTGAACATGAAGAAAAACTAAGTGTAGAAGAACCACAACCAGTTGTAGAAGATACTTCATTAATTGAAGATAATAAATTAGAAACTATAGTACCAGTACAACAAGAAATACAACCGGATCAAAGTTCAATCGATAAATTCATTAATATAATTGATTCATTCATAAAATCAGAACCAACAGCTGAAAAAGAACCAGTTGTAGAAGAAGTAGTTGAAGTTAAATCTATTGTAGATGTTGTTTCTACGACTCAAGAAGAACAACAACCAGTTGTAGAACAAAAATTAACTGAAACTCAATTACCTGAAGATCAAGATAAATTTAAACAAATTATCGATAACTTTATTGAATCTGTTGATACTTCGATTAATGAATCGTCTAAAAAAGAAGATGAAGTGTCACTACCAGAACAAGAATCATCTGTTGAAGAAATTGTTGAAACTGTTAAACAACAATTAGAACCTGAACATGAAGAAAAACTAAGTGTAGAAGAACCACAACCAGTTGTAGAAGATACTTCATTAATTGAAGATAATAAATTAGAAACTATAGTACCAGTACAACAAGAAATACAACCGGATCAAAGTTCAATCGATAAATTCATTAATATAATTGATTCATTCATAAAATCAGAACCAACAGCTGAAAAAGAACCAGTTGTAGAAGAAGTAGTTGAAGTTAAATCTATTGTAGATGTTGTTTCTACGACTCAAGAAGAACAACAACCAGTTGTAGAACAAAAATTAACTGAAACTCAATTACCTGAAGATCAAGATAAATTTAAACAAATTATCGATAACTTTATTGAATCTGTTGATACTTCGATTAATGAATCGTCTAAAAAGAAGATGAAGTGTCACTACCAGAACAAGAATCATCTGTTGAAGAAATTGTTGAAACTGTTAAACAACAATTAGAACCTGAACATGAAGAAAAACTAAGTGTAGAAGAACCACAACCAGTTGTAGAAGATACTTCATTAATTGAAGATAATAAATTAGAAACTATAGTACCAGTACAACAAGAAATACAACCGGATCAAAGTTCAATCGATAAATTCATTAATATAATTGATTCATTCATAAAATCAGAACCAACAGCTGAAAAAGAACCAGTTGTAGAAGAAGTAGTTGAAGTTAAATCTATTGTAGATGTTGTTTCTACGACTCAAGAAGAACAACAACCAGTTGTAGAACAAAAATTAACTGAAACTCAATTACCTGAAGATCAAGATAAATTTAAACAAATTATCGATAACTTTATTGAATCTGTTGATACTTCGATTAATGAATCGTCTAAAAAAGAAGATGAAGTGTCACTACCAGAACAAGAATCATCTGTTGAAGAAATTGTTGAAACTGTTAAACAACAATTAGAACCTGAACATGAAGAAAAACTAAGTGTAGAAGAACCACAACCAGTTGTAGAAGATACTTCATTAATTGAAGATAATAAATTAGAAACTATAGTACCAGTACAACAAGAAATACAACCGGATCAAAGTTCAATCGATAAATTCATTAATATAATTGATTCATTCATAAAATCAGAACCAACAGCTGAAAAAGAACCAGTTGTAGAAGAAGTAGTTGAAGTTAAATCTATTGTAGATGTTGTTTCTACGACTCAAGAAGAACAACAACCAGTTGTAGAACAAAAATTAACTGAAACTCAATTACCTGAAGATCAAGATAAATTTAAACAAATTATCGATAACTTTATTGAATCTGTTGATACTTCGATTAATGAATCGTCTAAAAAAGAAGATGAAGTGTCACTACCAGAACAAGAATCATCTGTTGAAGAAATTGTTGAAACTGTTAAACAACAATTAGAACCTGAACATGAAGAAAAACTAAGTGTAGAAGAACCACAACCAGTTGTAGAAGATACTTCATTAATTGAAGATAATAAATTAGAAACTATAGTACCAGTACAACAAGAAATACAACCGGATCAAAGTTCAATCGATAAATTCATTAATATAATTGATTCATTCATAAAATCAGAACCAACAGCTGAAAAAGAACCAGTTGTAGAAGAAGTAGTTGAAGTTAAATCTATTGTAGATGTTGTTTCTACGACTCAAGAAGAACAACAACCAGTTGTAGAACAAAAATTAACTGAAACTCAATTACCTGAAGATCAAGATAAATTTAAACAAATTATCGATAACTTTATTGAATCTGTTGATACTTCGATTAATGAATCGTCTAAAAGAAGATGAAGTGTCACTACCAGAACAAGAATCATCTGTTGAAGAAATTGTTGAAACTGTTAAACAACAATTAGAACCTGAACATGAAGAAAAACTAAGTGTAGAAGAACCACAACCAGTTGTAGAAGATACTTCATTAATTGAAGATAATAAATTAGAAACTATAGTACCAGTACAACAAGAAATACAACCGGATCAAAGTTCAATCGATAAATTCATTAATATAATTGATTCATTCATAAAATCAGAACCAACAGCTGAAAAAGAACCAGTTGTAGAAGAAGTAGTTGAAGTTAAATCTATTGTAGATGTTGTTTCTACGACTCAAGAAGAACAACAACCAGTTGTAGAACAAAAATTAACTGAAACTCAATTACCTGAAGATCAAGATAAATTTAAACAAATTATCGATAACTTTATTGAATCTGTTGATACTTCGATTAATGAATCGTCTAAAAAAGAAGATGAAGTGTCACTACCAGAACAAGAATCATCTGTTGAAGAAATTGTTGAAACTGTTAAACAACAATTAGAACCTGAACATGAAGAAAAACTAAGTGTAGAAGAACCACAACCAGTTGTAGAAGATACTTCATTAATTGAAGATAATAAATTAGAAACTATAGTACCAGTACAACAAGAAATACAACCGGATCAAAGTTCAATCGATAAATTCATTAATATAATTGATTCATTCATAAAATCAGAACCAACAGCTGAAAAAGAACCAGTTGTAGAAGAAGTAGTTGAAGTTAAATCTATTGTAGATGTTGTTTCTACGACTCAAGAAGAACAACAACCAGTTGTAGAACAAAAATTAACTGAAACTCAATTACCTGAAGATCAAGATAAATTTAAACAAATTATCGATAACTTTATTGAATCTGTTGATACTTCGATTAATGAATCGTCTAAAAAGAAGATGAAGTGTCACTACCAGAACAAGAATCATCTGTTGAAGAAATTGTTGAAACTGTTAAACAACAATTAGAACCTGAACATGAAGAAAAACTAAGTGTAGAAGAACCACAACCAGTTGTAGAAGATACTTCATTAATTGAAGATAATAAATTAGAAACTATAGTACCAGTACAACAAGAAATACAACCGGATCAAAGTTCAATCGATAAATTCATTAATATAATTGATTCATTCATAAAATCAGAACCAACAGCTGAAAAAGAACCAGTTGTAGAAGAAGTAGTTGAAGTTAAATCTATTGTAGATGTTGTTTCTACGACTCAAGAAGAACAACAACCAGTTGTAGAACAAAAATTAACTGAAACTCAATTACCTGAAGATCAAGATAAATTTAAACAAATTATCGATAACTTTATTGAATCTGTTGATACTTCGATTAATGAATCGTCTAAAAAAGAAGATGAAGTGTCACTACCAGAACAAGAATCATCTGTTGAAGAAATTGTTGAAACTGTTAAACAACAATTAGAACCTGAACATGAAGAAAAACTAAGTGTAGAAGAACCACAACCAGTTGTAGAAGATACTTCATTAATTGAAGATAATAAATTAGAAACTATAGTACCAGTACAACAAGAAATACAACCGGATCAAAGTTCAATCGATAAATTCATTAATATAATTGATTCATTCATAAAATCAGAACCAACAGCTGAAAAAGAACCAGTTGTAGAAGAAGTAGTTGAAGTTAAATCTATTGTAGATGTTGTTTCTACGACTCAAGAAGAACAACAACCAGTTGTAGAACAAAAATTAACTGAAACTCAATTACCTGAAGATCAAGATAAATTTAAACAAATTATCGATAACTTTATTGAATCTGTTGATACTTCGATTAATGAATCGTCTAAAAAAGAAGATGAAGTGTCACTACCAGAACAAGAATCATCTGTTGAAGAAATTGTTGAAACTGTTAAACAACAATTAGAACCTGAACATGAAGAAAAACTAAGTGTAGAAGAACCACAACCAGTTGTAGAAGATACTTCATTAATTGAAGATAATAAATTAGAAACTATAGTACCAGTACAACAAGAAATACAACCGGATCAAAGTTCAATCGATAAATTCATTAATATAATTGATTCATTCATAAAATCAGAACCAACAGCTGAAAAAGAACCAGTTGTAGAAGAAGTAGTTGAAGTTAAATCTATTGTAGATGTTGTTTCTACGACTCAAGAAGAACAACAACCAGTTGTAGAACAAAAATTAACTGAAACTCAATTACCTGAAGATCAAGATAAATTTAAACAAATTATCGATAACTTTATTGAATCTGTTGATACTTCGATTAATGAATCGTCTAAAAAGAAGATGAAGTGTCACTACCAGAACAAGAATCATCTGTTGAAGAAATTGTTGAAACTGTTAAACAACAATTAGAACCTGAACATGAAGAAAAACTAAGTGTAGAAGAACCACAACCAGTTGTAGAAGATACTTCATTAATTGAAGATAATAAATTAGAAACTATAGTACCAGTACAACAAGAAATACAACCGGATCAAAGTTCAATCGATAAATTCATTAATATAATTGATTCATTCATAAAATCAGAACCAACAGCTGAAAAAGAACCAGTTGTAGAAGAAGTAGTTGAAGTTAAATCTATTGTAGATGTTGTTTCTACGACTCAAGAAGAACAACAACCAGTTGTAGAACAAAAATTAACTGAAACTCAATTACCTGAAGATCAAGATAAATTTAAACAAATTATCGATAACTTTATTGAATCTGTTGATACTTCGATTAATGAATCGTCTAAAAAAGAAGATGAAGTGTCACTACCAGAACAAGAATCATCTGTTGAAGAAATTGTTGAAACTGTTAAACAACAATTAGAACCTGAACATGAAGAAAAACTAAGTGTAGAAGAACCACAACCAGTTGTAGAAGATACTTCATTAATTGAAGATAATAAATTAGAAACTATAGTACCAGTACAACAAGAAATACAACCGGATCAAAGTTCAATCGATAAATTCATTAATATAATTGATTCATTCATAAAATCAGAACCAACAGCTGAAAAAGAACCAGTTGTAGAAGAAGTAGTTGAAGTTAAATCTATTGTAGATGTTGTTTCTACGACTCAAGAAGAACAACAACCAGTTGTAGAACAAAAATTAACTGAAACTCAATTACCTGAAGATCAAGATAAATTTAAACAAATTATCGATAACTTTATTGAATCTGTTGATACTTCGATTAATGAATCGTCTAAAAAGAAGATGAAGTGTCACTACCAGAACAAGAATCATCTGTTGAAGAAATTGTTGAAACTGTTAAACAACAATTAGAACCTGAACATGAAGAAAAACTAAGTGTAGAAGAACCACAACCAGTTGTAGAAGATACTTCATTAATTGAAGATAATAAATTAGAAACTATAGTACCAGTACAACAAGAAATACAACCGGATCAAAGTTCAATCGATAAATTCATTAATATAATTGATTCATTCATAAAATCAGAACCAACAGCTGAAAAAGAACCAGTTGTAGAAGAAGTAGTTGAAGTTAAATCTATTGTAGATGTTGTTTCTACGACTCAAGAAGAACAACAACCAGTTGTAGAACAAAAATTAACTGAAACTCAATTACCTGAAGATCAAGATAAATTTAAACAAATTATCGATAACTTTATTGAATCTGTTGATACTTCGATTAATGAATCGTCTAAAAAAGAAGATGAAGTGTCACTACCAGAACAAGAATCATCTGTTGAAGAAATTGTTGAAACTGTTAAACAACAATTAGAACCTGAACATGAAGAAAAACTAAGTGTAGAAGAACCACAACCAGTTGTAGAAGATACTTCATTAATTGAAGATAATAAATTAGAAACTATAGTACCAGTACAACAAGAAATACAACCGGATCAAAGTTCAATCGATAAATTCATTAATATAATTGATTCATTCATAAAATCAGAACCAACAGCTGAAAAAGAACCAGTTGTAGAAGAAGTAGTTGAAGTTAAATCTATTGTAGATGTTGTTTCTACGACTCAAGAAGAACAACAACCAGTTGTAGAACAAAAATTAACTGAAACTCAATTACCTGAAGATCAAGATAAATTTAAACAAATTATCGATAACTTTATTGAATCTGTTGATACTTCGATTAATGAATCGTCTAAATCAGAAGATGAAGTGTCACTACCAGAACAAGAATCATCTGTTGAAGAAATTGTTGAAACTGTTAAACAACAATTAGAACCTGAACATGAAGAAAAACTAAGTGTAGAAGAACCACAACCAGTTGTAGAAGATACTTCATTAATTGAAGATAATAAATTAGAAACTATAGTACCAGTACAACAAGAAATACAACCGGATCAAAGTTCAATCGATAAATTCATTAATATAATTGATTCATTCATAAAATCAGAACCAACAGCTGAAAAAGAACCAGTTGTAGAAGAAGTAGTTGAAGTTAAATCTATTGTAGATGTTGTTTCTACGACTCAAGAAGAACAACAACCAGTTGTAGAACAAAAATTAACTGAAACTCAATTACCTGAAGATCAAGATAAATTTAAACAAATTATCGATAACTTTATTGAATCTGTTGATACTTCGATTAATGAATCGTCTAAAAAAGAAGATGAAGTGTCACTACCAGAACAAGAATCATCTGTTGAAGAAATTGTTGAAACTGTTAAACAACAATTAGAACCTGAACATGAAGAAAAACTAAGTGTAGAAGAACCACAACCAGTTGTAGAAGATACTTCATTAATTGAAGATAATAAATTAGAAACTATAGTACCAGTACAACAAGAAATACAACCGGATCAAAGTTCAATCGATAAATTCATTAATATAATTGATTCATTCATAAAATCAGAACCAACAGCTGAAAAAGAACCAGTTGTAGAAGAAGTAGTTGAAGTTAAATCTATTGTAGATGTTGTTTCTACGACTCAAGAAGAACAACAACCAGTTGTAGAACAAAAATTAACTGAAACTCAATTACCTGAAGATCAAGATAAATTTAAACAAATTATCGATAACTTTATTGAATCTGTTGATACTTCGATTAATGAATCGTCTAAAAAGAAGATGAAGTGTCACTACCAGAACAAGAATCATCTGTTGAAGAAATTGTTGAAACTGTTAAACAACAATTAGAACCTGAACATGAAGAAAAACTAAGTGTAGAAGAACCACAACCAGTTGTAGAAGATACTTCATTAATTGAAGATAATAAATTAGAAACTATAGTACCAGTACAACAAGAAATACAACCGGATCAAAGTTCAATCGATAAATTCATTAATATAATTGATTCATTCATAAAATCAGAACCAACAGCTGAAAAAGAACCAGTTGTAGAAGAAGTAGTTGAAGTTAAATCTATTGTAGATGTTGTTTCTACGACTCAAGAAGAACAACAACCAGTTGTAGAACAAAAATTAACTGAAACTCAATTACCTGAAGATCAAGATAAATTTAAACAAATTATCGATAACTTTATTGAATCTGTTGATACTTCGATTAATGAATCGTCTAAAAAAGAAGATGAAGTGTCACTACCAGAACAAGAATCATCTGTTGAAGAAATTGTTGAAACTGTTAAACAACAATTAGAACCTGAACATGAAGAAAAACTAAGTGTAGAAGAACCACAACCAGTTGTAGAAGATACTTCATTAATTGAAGATAATAAATTAGAAACTATAGTACCAGTACAACAAGAAATACAACCGGATCAAAGTTCAATCGATAAATTCATTAATATAATTGATTCATTCATAAAATCAGAACCAACAGCTGAAAAAGAACCAGTTGTAGAAGAAGTAGTTGAAGTTAAATCTATTGTAGATGTTGTTTCTACGACTCAAGAAGAACAACAACCAGTTGTAGAACAAAAATTAACTGAAACTCAATTACCTGAAGATCAAGATAAATTTAAACAAATTATCGATAACTTTATTGAATCTGTTGATACTTCGATTAATGAATCGTCTAAAAAAGAAGATGAAGTGTCACTACCAGAACAAGAATCATCTGTTGAAGAAATTGTTGAAACTGTTAAACAACAATTAGAACCTGAACATGAAGAAAAACTAAGTGTAGAAGAACCACAACCAGTTGTAGAAGATACTTCATTAATTGAAGATAATAAATTAGAAACTATAGTACCAGTACAACAAGAAATACAACCGGATCAAAGTTCAATCGATAAATTCATTAATATAATTGATTCATTCATAAAATCAGAACCAACAGCTGAAAAAGAACCAGTTGTAGAAGAAGTAGTTGAAGTTAAATCTATTGTAGATGTTGTTTCTACGACTCAAGAAGAACAACAACCAGTTGTAGAACAAAAATTAACTGAAACTCAATTACCTGAAGATCAAGATAAATTTAAACAAATTATCGATAACTTTATTGAATCTGTTGATACTTCGATTAATGAATCGTCTAAAAAAGAAGATGAAGTGTCACTACCAGAACAAGAATCATCTGTTGAAGAAATTGTTGAAACTGTTAAACAACAATTAGAACCTGAACATGAAGAAAAACTAAGTGTAGAAGAACCACAACCAGTTGTAGAAGATACTTCATTAATTGAAGATAATAAATTAGAAACTATAGTACCAGTACAACAAGAAATACAACCGGATCAAAGTTCAATCGATAAATTCATTAATATAATTGATTCATTCATAAAATCAGAACCAACAGCTGAAAAAGAACCAGTTGTAGAAGAAGTAGTTGAAGTTAAATCTATTGTAGATGTTGTTTCTACGACTCAAGAAGAACAACAACCAGTTGTAGAACAAAAATTAACTGAAACTCAATTACCTGAAGATCAAGATAAATTTAAACAAATTATCGATAACTTTATTGAATCTGTTGATACTTCGATTAATGAATCGTCTAAAAAGAAGATGAAGTGTCACTACCAGAACAAGAATCATCTGTTGAAGAAATTGTTGAAACTGTTAAACAACAATTAGAACCTGAACATGAAGAAAAACTAAGTGTAGAAGAACCACAACCAGTTGTAGAAGATACTTCATTAATTGAAGATAATAAATTAGAAACTATAGTACCAGTACAACAAGAAATACAACCGGATCAAAGTTCAATCGATAAATTCATTAATATAATTGATTCATTCATAAAATCAGAACCAACAGCTGAAAAAGAACCAGTTGTAGAAGAAGTAGTTGAAGTTAAATCTATTGTAGATGTTGTTTCTACGACTCAAGAAGAACAACAACCAGTTGTAGAACAAAAATTAACTGAAACTCAATTACCTGAAGATCAAGATAAATTTAAACAAATTATCGATAACTTTATTGAATCTGTTGATACTTCGATTAATGAATCGTCTAAAAAGAAGATGAAGTGTCACTACCAGAACAAGAATCATCTGTTGAAGAAATTGTTGAAACTGTTAAACAACAATTAGAACCTGAACATGAAGAAAAACTAAGTGTAGAAGAACCACAACCAGTTGTAGAAGATACTTCATTAATTGAAGATAATAAATTAGAAACTATAGTACCAGTACAACAAGAAATACAACCGGATCAAAGTTCAATCGATAAATTCATTAATATAATTGATTCATTCATAAAATCAGAACCAATAGCTGAAAAAGAACCAGTTGTAGAAGAAGTAGTTGAAGTTAAATCTATTGTAGATGTTGTTTCTACGACTCAAGAAGAACAACAACCAGTTGTAGAACAAAAATTAACTGAAACTCAATTACCTGAAGATCAAGATAAATTTAAACAAATTATCGATAACTTTATTGAATCTGTTGATACTTCGATTAATGAATCTTCTCCAAAAGAAGAAGAAGTGTCACTACCAGAACAAGAATCATCTGTTGAAGAAATTGTTGAAACTGTTAAACAACAATTAGAACCTGAACATGAAGAAAAACTAAGTGTAGAAGAACCACAACCAGTTGTAGAAGATACTTCATTAATTGAAGATAATAAATTAGAAACTATAGTACCAGTACAACAAGAAATACAACCGGATCAAAGTTCAATCGATAAATTCATTAATATAATTGATTCATTCATAAAATCAGAACCAACAGCTGAAAAAGAACCAGTTGTAGAAGAAGTAGTTGAAGTTAAATCTATTGTAGATGTTGTTTCTACGACTCAAGAAGAACAACAACCAGTTGTAGAACAAAAATTAACTGAAACTCAATTACCTGAAGATCAAGATAAATTTAAACAAATTATCGATAACTTTATTGAATCTGTTGATACTTCGATTAATGAATCGTTTAAAAAGAAGATGAAGTGTCACTACCAGAACAAGAATCATCTGTTGAAGAAATTGTTGAAACTGTTAAACAACAATTAGAACCTGAACATGAAGAAAAACTAAGTGTAGAAGAACCACAACCAGTTGTAGAAGATACTTCATTAATTGAAGATAATAAATTAGAAACTATAGTACCAGTACAACAAGAAATACAACCGGATCAAAGTTCAATCGATAAATTCATTAATATAATTGATTCATTCATAAAATCAGAACCAACAGCTGAAAAAGAACCAGTTGTAGAAGAAGTAGTTGAAGTTAAATCTATTGTAGATGTTGTTTCTACGACTCAAGAAGAACAACAACCAGTTGTAGAACAAAAATTAACTGAAACTCAATTACCTGAAGATCAAGATAAATTTAAACAAATTATCGATAACTTTATTGAATCTGTTGATACTTCGATTAATGAATCGTCTAAAAAGAAGATGAAGTGTCACTACCAGAACAAGAATCATCTGTTGAAGAAATTGTTGAAACTGTTAAACAACAATTAGAACCTGAACATGAAGAAAAACTAAGTGTAGAAGAACCACAACCAGTTGTAGAAGATATTTCATTAATTGAAGATAATAAATTAGAAACTATAGTACCAGTACAACAAGAAATACAACCGGATCAAAGTTCAATCGATAAATTCATTAATATAATTGATTCATTCATAAAATCAGAACCAACAGCTGAAAAAGAACCAGTTGTAGAAGAAGTAGTTGAAGTTAAATCTATTGTAGATGTTGTTTCTACGACTCAAGAAGAACAACAACCAGTTGTAGAACAAAAATTAACTGAAACTCAATTACCTGAAGATCAAGATAAATTTAAACAAATTATCGATAACTTTATTGAATCTGTTGATACTTCGATTAATGAATCGTCTAAAAAAGAAGATGAAGTGTCACTACCAGAACAAGAATCATCTGTTGAAGAAATTGTTGAAACTGTTAAACAACAATTAGAACCTGAACATGAAGAAAAACTAAGTGTAGAAGAACCACAACCAGTTGTAGAAGATATTTCATTAATTGAAGATAATAAATTAGAAACTATAGTACCAGTACAACAAGAAATACAACCGGATCAAAGTTCAATCGATAAATTCATTAATATAATTGATTCATTCATAAAATCAGAACCAACAGCTGAAAAAGAACCAGTTGTAGAAGAAGTAGTTGAAGTTAAATCTATTGTAGATGTTGTTTCTACGACTCAAGAAGAACAACAACAAGTTGTAGAACAAAAATTAACTGAAATTCAATTACCTGAAGATCAAGATAAATTTAAACAAATTATCGATAACTTTATTGAATCTGTTGATACTTCGATTAATGAATCGTCTAAAAAAGAAGATGAAGTGTCACTACCAGAACAAGAATCATCTGTTGAAGAAATTGTTGAAACTGTTAAACAACAATTAGAACCTGAACATGAAGAAAAACTAAGTGTAGAAGAACCACAACCAGTTGTAGAAGATACTTCATTAATTGAAGATAATAAATTAGAAACTATAGTACCAGTACAACAAGAAATACAACCGGATCAAAGTTCAATCGATAAATTCATTAATATAATTGATTCATTCATAAAATCAGAACCAACAGCTGAAAAAGAACCAGTTGTAGAAGAAGTAGTTGAAGTTAAATCTATTGTAGATGTTGTTTCTACGACTCAAGAAGAACAACAACCAGTTGTAGAACAAAAATTAACTGAAACTCAATTACCTGAAGATCAAGATAAATTTAAACAAATTATCGATAACTTTATTGAATCTGTTGATACTTCGATTAATGAATCGTCTAAAAAAGAAGATGAAGTGTCACTACCAGAACAAGAATCATCTGTTGAAGAAATTGTTGAAACTGTTAAACAACAATTAGAACCTGAACATGAAGAAAAACTAAGTGTAGAAGAACCACAACCAGTTGTAGAAGATATTTCATTAATTGAAGATAATAAATTAGAAACTATAGTACCAGTACAACAAGAAATACAACCGGATCAAAGTTCAATCGATAAATTCATTAATATAATTGATTCATTCATAAAATCAGAACCAACAGCTGAAAAAGAACCAGTTGTAGAAGAAGTAGTTGAAGTTAAATCTATTGTAGATGTTGTTTCTACGACTCAAGAAGAACAACAACAAGTTGTAGAACAAAAATTAACTGAAATTCAATTACCTGAAGATCAAGATAAATTTAAACAAATTATCGATAACTTTATTGAATCTGTTGATACTTCGATTAATGAATCGTCTAAAAAGAAGATGAAGTGTCACTACCAGAACAAGAATCATCTGTTGAAGAAATTGTTGAAACTGTTAAACAACAATTAGAACCTGAACATGAAGAAAAACTAAGTGTAGAAGAACCACAACCAGTTGTAGAAGATACTTCATTAATTGAAGATAATAAATTAGAAACTATAGTACCAGTACAACAAGAAATACAACCGGATCAAAGTTCAATCGATAAATTCATTAATATAATTGATTCATTCATAAAATCAGAACCAACAGCTGAAAAAGAACCAGTTGTAGAAGAAGTAGTTGAAGTTAAATCTATTGTAGATGTTGTTTCTACGACTCAAGAAGAACAACAACAAGTTGTAGAACAAAAATTAACTGAAATTCAATTACCTGAAGATCAAGATAAATTTAAACAAATTATCGATAACTTTATTGAATCTGTTGATACTTCGATTAATGAATCGTCTAAAAAAGAAGATGAAGTGTCACTACCAGAACAAGAATCATCTGTTGAAGAAATTGTTGAAACTGTTAAACAACAATTAGAACCTGAACATGAAGAAAAACTAAGTGTAGAAGAACCACAACCAGTTGTAGAAGATACTTCATTAATTGAAGATAATAAATTAGAAACTATAGTACCAGTACAACAAGAAATACAACCGGATCAAAGTTCAATCGATAAATTCATTAATATAATTGATTCATTCATAAAATCAGAACCAACAGCTGAAAAAGAACCAGTTGTAGAAGAAGTAGTTGAAGTTAAATCTATTGTAGATGTTGTTTCTACGACTCAAGAAGAACAACAACCAGTTGTAGAACAAAAATTAACTGAAACTCAATTACCTGAAGATCAAGATAAATTTAAACAAATTATCGATAACTTTATTGAATCTGTTGATACTTCGATTAATGAATCGTCTAAAAAGAAGATGAAGTGTCACTACCAGAACAAGAATCATCTGTTGAAGAAATTGTTGAAACTGTTAAACAACAATTAGAACCTGAACATGAAGAAAAACTAAGTGTAGAAGAACCACAACCAGTTGTAGAAGATACTTCATTAATTGAAGATAATAAATTAGAAACTATAGTACCAGTACAACAAGAAATACAACCGGATCAAAGTTCAATCGATAAATTCATTAATATAATTGATTCATTCATAAAATCAGAACCAACAGCTGAAAAAGAACCAGTTGTAGAAGAAGTAGTTGAAGTTAAATCTATTGTAGATGTTGTTTCTACGACTCAAGAAGAACAACAACCAGTTGTAGAACAAAAATTAACTGAAACTCAATTACCTGAAGATCAAGATAAATTTAAACAAATTATCGATAACTTTATTGAATCTGTTGATACTTCGATTAATGAATCGTCTAAAAAGAAGATGAAGTGTCACTACCAGAACAAGAATCATCTGTTGAAGAAATTGTTGAAACTGTTAAACAACAATTAGAACCTGAACATGAAGAAAAACTAAGTGTAGAAGAACCACAACCAGTTGTAGAAGATACTTCATTAATTGAAGATAATAAATTAGAAACTATAGTACCAGTACAACAAGAAATACAACCGGATCAAAGTTCAATCGATAAATTCATTAATATAATTGATTCATTCATAAAATCAGAACCAACAGCTGAAAAAGAACCAGTTGTAGAAGAAGTAGTTGAAGTTAAATCTATTGTAGATGTTGTTTCTACGACTCAAGAAGAACAACAACCAGTTGTAGAACAAAAATTAACTGAAACTCAATTACCTGAAGATCAAGATAAATTTAAACAAATTATCGATAACTTTATTGAATCTGTTGATACTTCGATTAATGAATCGTCTAAAAAAGAAGATGAAGTGTCACTACCAGAACAAGAATCATCTGTTGAAGAAATTGTTGAAACTGTTAAACAACAATTAGAACCTGAACATGAAGAAAAACTAAGTGTAGAAGAACCACAACCAGTTGTAGAAGATATTTCATTAATTGAAGATAATAAATTAGAAACTATAGTACCAGTACAACAAGAAATACAACCGGATCAAAGTTCAATCGATAAATTCATTAATATAATTGATTCATTCATAAAATCAGAACCAACAGCTGAAAAAGAACCAGTTGTAGAAGAAGTAGTTGAAGTTAAATCTATTGTAGATGTTGTTTCTACGACTCAAGAAGAACAACAACCAGTTGTAGAACAAAAATTAACTGAAACTCAATTACCTGAAGATCAAGATAAATTTAAACAAATTATCGATAACTTTATTGAATCTGTTGATACTTCGATTAATGAATCGTCTAAAAAAGAAGATGAAGTGTCACTACCAGAACAAGAATCATCTGTTGAAGAAATTGTTGAAACTGTTAAACAACAATTAGAACCTGAACATGAAGAAAAACTAAGTGTAGAAGAACCACAACCAGTTGTAGAAGATACTTCATTAATTGAAGATAATAAATTAGAAACTATAGTACCAGTACAACAAGAAATACAACCGGATCAAAGTTCAATCGATAAATTCATTAATATAATTGATTCATTCATAAAATCAGAACCAACAGCTGAAAAAGAACCAGTTGTAGAAGAAGTAGTTGAAGTTAAATCTATTGTAGATGTTGTTTCTACGACTCAAGAAGAACAACAACCAGTTGTAGAACAAAAATTAACTGAAACTCAATTACCTGAAGATCAAGATAAATTTAAACAAATTATCGATAACTTTATTGAATCTGTTGATACTTCGATTAATGAATCGTCTAAAAAAGAAGATGAAGTGTCACTACCAGAACAAGAATCATCTGTTGAAGAAATTGTTGAAACTGTTAAACAACAATTAGAACCTGAACATGAAGAAAAACTAAGTGTAGAAGAACCACAACCAGTTGTAGAAGATACTTCATTAATTGAAGATAATAAATTAGAAACTATAGTACCAGTACAACAAGAAATACAACCGGATCAAAGTTCAATCGATAAATTCATTAATATAATTGATTCATTCATAAAATCAGAACCAACAGCTGAAAAAGAACCAGTTGTAGAAGAAGTAGTTGAAGTTAAATCTATTGTAGATGTTGTTTCTACGACTCAAGAAGAACAACAACCAGTTATAGAACAAAAATTAACTGAAACTCAATTACCTGAAGATCAAGATAAATTTAAACAAATTATCGATAACTTTATTGAATCTGTTGATACTTCGATTAATGAATCGTCTAAAAAAGAAGATGAAGTGTCACTACCAGAACAAGAATCATCTGTTGAAGAAATTGTTGAAACTGTTAAACAACAATTAGAACCTGAACATGAAGAAAAACTAAGTGTAGAAGAACCACAACCAGTTGTAGAAGATACTTCATTAATTGAAGATAATAAATTAGAAACTATAGTACCAGTACAACAAGAAATACAACCGGATCAAAGTTCAATCGATAAATTCATTAATATAATTGATTCATTCATAAAATCAGAACCAACAGCTGAAAAAGAACCAGTTGTAGAAGAAGTAGTTGAAGTTAAATCTATTGTAGATGTTGTTTCTACGACTCAAGAAGAACAACAACCAGTTGTAGAACAAAAATTAACTGAAACTCAATTACCTGAAGATCAAGATAAATTTAAACAAATTATCGATAACTTTATTGAATCTGTTGATACTTCGATTAATGAATCGTCATAAAAAGAAGATGAAGTGTCACTACCAGAACAAGAATCATCTGTTGAAGAAATTGTTGAAACTGTTAAACAACAATTAGAACCTGAACATGAAGAAAAACTAAGTGTAGAAGAACCACAACCAGTTGTAGAAGATACTTCATTAATTGAAGATAATAAATTAGAAACTATAGTACCAGTACAACAAGAAATACAACCGGATCAAAGTTCAATCGATAAATTCATTAATATAATTGATTCATTCATAAAATCAGAACCAACAGCTGAAAAAGAACCAGTTGTAGAAGAAGTAGTTGAAGTTAAATCTATTGTAGATGTTGTTTCTACGACTCAAGAAGAACAACAACCAGTTGTAGAACAAAAATTAACTGAAACTCAATTACCTGAAGATCAAGATAAATTTAAACAAATTATCGATAACTTTATTGAATCTGTTGATACTTCGATTAATGAATCGTCTAAAAGAAGATGAAGTGTCACTACCAGAACAAGAATCATCTGTTGAAGAAATTGTTGAAACTGTTAAACAACAATTAGAACCTGAACATGAAGAAAAACTAAGTGTAGAAGAACCACAACCAGTTGTAGAAGATACTTCATTAATTGAAGATAATAAATTAGAAACTATAGTACCAGTACAACAAGAAATACAACCGGATCAAAGTTCAATCGATAAATTCATTAATATAATTGATTCATTCATAAAATCAGAACCAACAGCTGAAAAAGAACCAGCTGTAGAAGAAGTAGTTGAAGTTAAATCTATTGTAGATGTTGTTTCTACGACTCAAGAAGAACAACAACCAGTTGTAGAACAAAAATTAACTGAAACTCAATTACCTGAAGATCAAGATAAATTTAAACAAATTATCGATAACTTTATTGAATCTGTTGATACTTCGATTAATGAATCGTCTAAAAAAGAAGATGAAGTGTCACTACCAGAACAAGAATCATCTGTTGAAGAAATTGTTGAAACTGTTAAACAACAATTAGAACCTGAACATGAAGAAAAACTAAGTGTAGAAGAACCACAACCAGTTGTAGAAGATACTTCATTAATTGAAGATAATAAATTAGAAACTATAGTACCAGTACAACAAGAAATACAACCGGATCAAAGTGTAAATCAAATTTCTTCTGAAATATATATTGATATTCCTATTTTATCCGATGAAAAAACAAATGAAGTCGAAATTCCTATAATCATTCAAACTCCGAATTCTTTTATTAATTCTGAAAATAATGTTAATACTAACAAATCGTTTACTAATCAAGAAAAATTATCTTCTATTACATCTCGTTTTGATTTTGATTTCGATTCTCTTATTTCTCGTGAAGAACAATTATATACTCTTGAGGAAAAAAAATATTCTACTCAAATTAATCTTTCTAAACAAAATGAGATTTCCGAGCCTATTATTCAAGATTTTTCTTCTCGTCTTCAATTTTTTGAAAATCTTTCTTCTAATCCATCTCAAAAATTTTCTAAAAATAACCCTTTTACTTCTGAAATTCCTAATAATTCTCTAAACCTTCTATCAACTTCTGACAATAATTATAATATTTATGACGAAAACGATAATTTCCAATTGGTTAAAATTAGTATTATTAATAAAAGACCTGTTTCTCCTGATTTTGAAGACATAAATGATACTGATGAAGAGAATTATTTAGATAAATCATTTGGTTTAAATGAAGAAAACAATATTTCCGATATCAAACGTCTCTCTTCCTTAGATCCATCAATTTCTAATGAGTATGATTGGGGCTCTACCAAATCTGGATCAGTTTACTCAAAAGATCGATACGGCAAAACTAAACCATATGATAAATCTAAAAATCCATTCTATCAACCAGTTAGTACAACTCAATTTTCATCGCATGCTAATCGTATATCTATTGGATCTGGGTATGAAAATGTCTATGATAATTTTAGTTCATTCTCTTCAACTTACAACAATTATACTATGAACTCTGAAAAATCGTTTTCTTCGAATCAAAAATTATCTCAAACAAATCCTTTTAGAGAAAATCTAGAACAACCACTAAACGTCAGCAATTTAACCAATTTAAAATATCAGCTTGAAGTCAATTCAGATAAAAATTTAGTTCAAATTAAAGATATTTCTATTTCGGGAGTAAGCCTTCCAATTAACCAAGGCAATCAATCTTCAAACTTAGTTTCAGAGCCTTTAACTGAAATCGAAATCAATGATAGTTACAAACCAGACTCAAACAAAGCCAAAATTGAAATTTCCACAATACAAAATGAACTAAATAAGCCTCATGTAATTACCAGTCATTTTCATAGCGAAGAAGAATTATTGTTTAAAGATAACTTGAAAGAAATACAAAACGAAACAAACGAATATTTAAATATTAAAAAAGATCTACCAGTTGTTGAAGAAGATGGTCAAAATTTGACAAAATCCACCACAAAAACAGAGCCCAAAAAAGAAAAAGGTTTTATTTCTATATTTACACGTTTTATAAATGTAATCCGATCTCCGTTTGTAAAATCAAATGAAAAAACGCAAAGAAAAAATTCGAGTCAAAAATCAAAAGAATACAAACAGTCTTTGATTTCGAGTCAAGACGATTTGGATTTAGATGGTGACGAAAATGAAATAAAAATATTCACTATAACTGATAAGCCAAGATCAAAACTACCTTGGGAAAAGAGCAAAGAGACGAAATCAAAAGACAAAAATAAATTAATAATACAAAAAGATATAACACCAAAAGATGTTGCTAGAATGAGAAAAGAGAAAGCCAAGTCCGAAGGAAACAAACAATCCGGATGGAAATGTTGCTTATTTTAAAATTCAACTTAAATCGCTTAACCAATCGTCTTTAACAAAAACAAAATTCTAAAATATGATACTCATCTGACAAATTTGAATTAAAATGCAAAAATTTTATTGATTGATAAGTTTAAAAACAAAGTTCGTCGTAGCAAACAAAAACGTCAAAAAACTGCAACTTTATCATGATTAATAGAAAAGACAAATGCTTGTTTTAACCATTTTGGATTTAAATTAAAAATTTTCAAGTGATTTTAGTAAAAATATAAAAGAATAAAAAGAGAGATGGTTATTATTGAACAACGAACGAACAGTTAAAATAACGGTTGATCGGCTCACCTGGAATTTTTTTTTTGAATTCAAAAAATTTATTATTATTAAAATTTATTTTATAAATATATATATTAATTTTAGTGGTATTAAAACCGCGTGTAAAATATAAAATTTTTGTATTTGAAGAAGGTTCTTGATTTCAAATCTGATTCTTCTTTATCTAAATTTTTTCGTTTTGGTTTTTATTTTTCAAATTTTTGTTTCATAAAATTTAATTTTTCTTTGATTTAAAAGTTTTGGAAAAAAAAATTATTAACAATTTTACTAACAAATTTTTGTTAAATATTTTATTACAAATAAAAAACAAGCATTTTATTTTCTTACAAGTTCTGGGGTTATTTATTTGAGCTTTTAACGAGCTGGGATCAAGTTTGAATGGGTAAGGGTGGGGGGTAAAATAATTACAATTAAATATTTTTGGTTTTTTTGTTTAAATTTGTTTAGATTAGAAATTAAATAAAATAAAGTTAGTTCAAATTCGGCCTAAAACATAAGATAAATTATATTTTATTTGAAAAATATCTATGCTTAATGAATATGAAGTGAAACCACCGGTGTTAGGTTAAATTTTTGCTATTTAAACAAGTTTAGTCGGGTTTATATCATATTTAAAATCTTGTTTTTTTATTATTGACGAATTTGTCTAGAAAATAAAATGTTCAATTCTTATAAAAAATTTTTCATCATCAAACTAACATTTTAATTGAAATTATATTTATTCATTTTTTTTCAATTTTTATTTTTTTTTCAATTAATTTAAATTTTTTTGTAATTTAAACACCGCTTTGAATAAAAATATATAAATATTTTTTTTCTTAATAATCAAAAATTTATATTTATTAAATTAAAATTTTATTTAAATAAAATGCTTAAATTAAAACTAAATTTTTTATTTTTTTTTTATTTGGTTTAATCTAAAAGCTTATGTACAAATGAAAAAAAATCTAAGAAATTAGAAATAAAAATATTTTTAGTTAAAAATAGGTTCTTTGAGCAATTGCTCAGCACTTGGTCTATCGTCAGGATCATATTGAGTCATCATTTTGAAAAGTCTGTCCAAATCCCTGCTATAAACTCTTGGTATATCTGGTCTTCTCCATTCATTGAAATTATCTACATCTTGTAGAACAAAACGTCCGTCTTCCAAAGCACATAAATTGTACAAGGTCCAGCCAGCCGACCATATATCATACTTTAGTCCAATTTTTTTGGACAAATCATGTTCTGGACATCTATACCAAGTCTGCTTTTCTTCTACATAATCTTCTTTTGAGTCTAATATAGCACTACTTGCTGGTATGAATAATTTCAACTGGTCTTTTTTGAAAGATATCGATCTTTTAATTGTAAATAAATTAATTCAAAATTATGTCTTTTTTTTAAACATTTATTTTACTCTGGTATTATAAATTTGTGAAGAATATTATTTTCATGTAAACATGCCAAAGCAGTTAACAATTGTTTGGTCCAGTGAACAATCTGCTCTTCTTCAATTTCGATATTTTTCTAATTGATCAAAGCTTGTAAAAAATTAAAGCTTAAAAAATTTTCTAATAAACAACAACTACTTTATAAGATTGAAGATGTCTTTGAATTTGAAGACGCCATGCAAATGCATACTTGAAATAAATGATTCTTGTTTAAATAATAAATAAAAATATGCAAATTTTCATCAAATGTTACATAATCGTCATCATAAGTTCTAGTAACGTAAAAGAGCTCATTATCGATAAAATAATGAGGCTTAATTATGTTCGGGTGATTAAGCTCATTCACAAGTTTAAAAACTCTTTGAGCCATTTTATCACTTACCAAAACAGGCTCGCATGTTTTCCTAAATACAAAAAATAAATAAAATAAAATAATAATTCTTAATTTAAATTAAAATAAAATCATCTGACTTGATATTAAAATCTAGCAAATCATTACATTTGAAATAGTCAATTTTAGACAAATTTTTTATTTTGTAAATATCATACCTCAAGTCAAGAGTATCACCAACCATTAGATTATTTAAAGAGCTTGTTTGTAACCCCATCTTATTTTTTTTTTTTACTATTTAAATAAAACACAAAATAGAATAATTTTTTTTCTTACGCAATTTGATTGAAAAGTAGTAGTAATTTTGAATGAAAGATTTAGAAAAAAAAAATAAAATAAAATAAAAATAACTCAAGTTTATTTTAGAAGATTTTTATTAGATTTTATTTGAAATATAAAGGTAAAATTCAAATAAATTAATATTGAAATGTCGTCTAATTTAATAAATAATGTTATTTTGAAATCATAATTTTAAAGTTTTTTTATTTTTTTTTTATTATTTTTAATAGAAATTTTAGTTTATTCTGGAATTATGTATTTTTCATAATTTGAAAAAAAAATTCAAGTTTTATAAAATTAATTACATTTAAATTTTTCTATTTTTTTTTTTTTTTGTTAATTTAAAACAAGTTACATAACATAGAGCATCTCATTTATTATTTTATATAAAAGTATATATTCTAAATGATCTATAAAATAAATATTTTCATTTTACGAAAATTCAATTAAATACAGTTACTAATTTGCAAACGAACATTTGCTTTTAAACACTTATTTTATTTAATTATTAATCTTTTAATTAAATTAAAAAATGAATCACTTTTTGAAGTATAAAAACCTTTTGAAATTTGAAACATAAAAGACTTGAAATTTGTCCTTAGAACATTTACATATTTCATTTTATACCTGTATAAAAAGAAAAAACCATTTAGCAATTCTATTCAGGTTAAACATATTTATAAATATTTGAAGAATAGACATTTTGTTTTTAATGTCTATATTCGGTATGAAATTCAAATACAAAGTCAAATTTTTTTTCCAACTTGAAATATCTTTTTAAAAATTTAATCAAAAATGCAATTTTTTTTTTCTAATTTTTTTTATTTTATGCAACTAAAATTAAGAAAATAATTACAACTTTTTCAAATACAATGAAAACTAATTTACATTTCATTTTTAATCAACTTTTCATCAAACAAAATAAAAAAAGATAATTTCAACAGTAAAAAAAAAAAAACAAAATTTCAAGCTTTTATTTTATTTTTTCAAATAAATTACTTGAAATAATTTATTATGAAATAAAAAAAAAATCTATATTTTCTAGAGAAATAATTGAATCAATTAAAAGACAAAACAAAACTAATTTAAAATGTCTATGCCTGATAGAAATTACTTAATGCAATTATTTCAAAGAGTTGACAAAGATCGAAGCGGTTCAATAAATGCCGTTGAATTGCAGTCGGCTCTTTCGAACGGTACATGGACACCATTTAACCCAGAAACAGTCCGCATGATGATCGGAATGTTCGATAGAGATAACACGGCTACAATCGATTTTGAAGAGTTTGCAGCACTTTGGAAGTACATAGACGATTGGCAAAGATGCTTTAGATCGTTTGACAAAGACAATTCTGGATCGATAGATAAACAAGAGCTTAAAATGGCGCTTACTTCATTTGGTATTTTTGTTTTTTAATTTTTTTTTATTTTATATAGAAGAAATACACGAACAATTACTTTTTCTACTATTAAAATAAAATCTATTTTTTTCAATTTGGCTAAGATTGATATAAATAAATAATTATTAAGGCTATCGCTTACCGGAGCAGTTCTATGATGCGTTAATAAATAGTTTTATATTTAGAAATAATAGCCAATCTCAATCTAAGAATCTTTATAATAATTCTAATAGTGATAAAGTTTTGTTCGATGATTTCATCTATGCTTGTGTCAAAATTCAGGTAATTAATAAATTATTTTTTTTCTTTTTTTTTTTTTATATCCAATTCTATCCTTGTTTCTACATACAAACAATCATCTTTGCTTTATATTAAATTTGTATGCTTGCTAAATTTTTAAATAATAATTGTTGACTATCAGGCTATAGATTAAGCGATAGGTTTTATGATTTAATTATACAAAAATTTGATCGACACGCCAGAGGTACAATAGCTTTTGATGATTTTATACAAGCTTGTGTATCGATTCAAGTAATGTTTTAAACACTTTGGATATTTAATTGTTGTTGTTCTTAATTAAAAATTTACTTTAAATATTTTTTATATTTTGAAAAATTTCTAATTAAATAAACTAATATTTTTTTTTAAATATATTTTTAGACTCTTACACATGCTTTTAGACAATTTGATTACCAACAAAATGGTGTGATTACAATCAAATATGAAGATTTTTTGTCATTAATTTTCAGTCTTAAAATTTAAATTTTTCTATTTTTTTTTTTTTTTTATAACAATTAATTAAAAGATATAAACTTTTTTTTTAAATTTTATTCTCAAACAAATATTGAATCTAAATAAATTTATTATTTTAAAATAAAAATAGCCTTTTTCATTTCAAAAAACCTAAAAAAAAATTTCCATAGTAACTAGAAAAATAAAGTCAGTAGACGGTCAATGCCGTTTCTTTGATTTTATTTGAGGCAAGATAAGAAATATTTCAACTAATTATGATTCTACTTTATTAAATTTTGTTCAAATTAGACTTTCTATTTATTAAATATATTAAATTATATTTCTATTAAATTTAATTCTTTAAAAACAAAAACCTCAACATAAAAATAAAACAAAAAACAATGCATTCCGTATCGCCCGTGCACATACGAATCGAAAACCATGTCAAAAATCCGATGATTTCAACTAATTTTGTTAGTAACTTTATTTTAAGTTATAATTATTTATATTTTAAAAAAGTCTAAAATTTTATTTTTATATTTTTTTATTTAGGATTTAAATAAAAATAAAACTAAAAAAAAAGTTAAAATTGGACCATCTAGTTATATAAATAAAACTACTAAAAAAGAGTTGAACACAAACAAAAAAAAATCTTCTAAATCAATTAGCCCGAGCTGTAAAAGCAGAACAAACTCATTGCTACGTTGGTGTCCTCCGCCTGCTAAATCTACTAAAATGAATCATAAAATTGATTTGATGAAGACACTACGACTAAGTGATTATGAAATTAAAATACCAACATGTGAAGTGTGTGTAGATTCGAGATCTAGATCGAGATCGAGATCATTTGATGCTAAAAATGATTATATACATGATGATCTTTCAGTAAATTTTGATCATTCAACTAATGGCTTAAACTTTAACAATAACAATAATTCTAGACGAGCCACGTCTCTTTCTCCTGTCTCTATGAATCGCTCTTTGGATCAGACAGATATGAATGGCACCTACACAATGCCATTTAGGTCCAAGAGTCATGAAAGTGTTCTTAAAACAAATGATTACGAGTACGATAATAAACCTGTTCGGAACTATTTTGAAAGTGATCCCATGGCCAAAAAAGAATTTTTAATTAACAAACTTATCGATTCCGAATCTTTTCTAAACGAAATATTAAAATCTTTATGTTTGTTAAAAGACTTTTTAAGTATTGAATGTTCAAACACAAGTAATGTATTATACAATTCACCTCAAATAATAAAACAATTTGAAAAAGACCGTAATAGTTTAATACAATTGATTGATCTTTTTCAATTGACAAACAATGACTTAAAATGTATTTTGTACGATTTCAATTCTTTGAATGATCTGAAAAGTTTTCAAGATAATGAATTCTTGTTAAAGCAGGTTCATAATTTAGAAATTGAAAATAATGTAAATTTAAATATTTTAGAAAAATCTTAATTTTAAATTTTGTTTTTAATTTTTAATTGATTTAAAGAATTTTAAAAAATTAATTTTGGATTATGAAAAAAATTTGAATAGAACTGGATCTACCAATGAAGCTCTTAATGTAAATTTTGCTATTAAATTTCAAAAATTTGTTTAAAGCATTAAAGAAAAAAAAAATTTTTTTTCTAGCTAGAAAACAACGCTTTAGCTAAACTTAAACAATCTTTGGAAGATAATCGAGCACATTTAAGACGGCAGTTGATTGCCCGAGAAGCAGATATTAATAGATTAAATGTTCAAATAAAAAATTTGAACCGCAAACTTGACGGGTCTCAGCTCGAAATAGAGCTATTGAGAGAGAGCAGAGAAAAAGCAGGTCTATCAACTTTAAAATTTCCAGCTACAAGTACTATCTCTTTGAATCAAATGCCATCTAAAACAAGCATCAAAAACATAAAATTAAGCAAGAACCATTTTAGTCTAGAAGAAGTTCTTGCTGATCCGATCAAGACAAGACTTTATATCGAAAAATTAAACTCCAAATTAAAAGAAAAAGATTTAGAAATAAAAAATTTTACTGAATCGAAGCAAAGCAATTTAGATAAGATTACTTCTAATCATGCTAATAATGCTAATAACAATAATAATAATAATAATAATAATAATAATAATGTTTTGGTCAATGAAGAAAAGAATGCAAATAACACTCCTAGTTGGCAATCGAAATCGGATAGAAATGAAAAGTCAGAACTTGAACGTATTCGAAAAGAAAACGATAAACTTAAAGTTAACCTCAAAGTCAAAGAAGATAAATTAAAACTAGCTGAATCAAAGCTAAAAATATTACAAGAAAATTTGGAAAAAACCAAAACATCGTCTTCTAATAGTTCTAAAAAGAACACAAAAAGCAAACAATCTAATTTGAATAATGAAAGCAGTGACGACGCTACATCTAATTTACATACACAAACTCAGACTCATAGGTCCAACAGATCAAGCAGTCCTAAAAAGCATATCGAACAACATTCCGATTTGAATCAGGCACACAAAAGTCCTGATAACTCATCGATTTTACGAGACAAAAATTTCAGTCAAGTTGAACTTAACAATGTCAGATCTCGTTTACAGCAACGTTTAAATGAGCTCGAACCACTGCCCGAATTGCTAAAATCAACTGAGCTCAAATTACACGACGCTTTGGCAAAACTAAAAACCTACGAGTCTGAAATAACTGAAAACAGAAAATTAATAAGCGAGCTTAAATCACAGCTCGAGATGACTCATATAAAGCTATTAAATCGTAATAAAGACGCCAAATTATTAACTGATGTGCAAAAAAACACAGTCACAAACACTACTACAAATACTACTACAAATTTAATCCAATCCGAGGTGTTTAATCAACAGCAAAAACATTTTATTAATAACAATAAATTTGAATCAATTGAAAGACGCTTACAAAGTTTGGACGAAGAGAACAAAGAATTAATAAGACAATTGGGCCAAAAAGATGAACTAATCAGAGACATAACTGTTTATATTTTATTTTATTTTTATTTTCTTAAATTTTAGAAGAATTTAATTTTAATTAAATTTTAATTTAAAGAACAAATTAAGCATTAAATCAAATGAAGCATCAAGCTTTAGCAGACAATTGGACTTAGCTTTAAGTGATTCGAATATAAGAGAGCATCAAATTAAGGAAAAATTTATCTCTAAAGCAAGTTTATTCGATCTTGGATTAAATATTTATTTTAATTAAATAATTATTTTTTTTTTAATTAGGAAAGATCATTACAATCAAAAATAACTGAGCTTGAGTCAAAAATGAGATCAATCGAGCTTCATTCAAGTGTTGACAAGAGAGACAAAGACGAAATGGCTCATGATTATTTAACTCAAATAAGAGACTTAAAAGCCAAATTGGAGCAAACGCAGCTTACTAATAAACAAATGCAAGAATATGTGAATTTTTTGAAAAATTCTTATATATCTTATTTCAATGATAATACTCTACAGAGTTTCGAATTCGGCAGTGGCATGAGTAGTTCTAATTTTCTTAATGGAAATGGTTCAAATAATTTTTTCTAAAATAAAAAATTTATTTTTTTATTTTTATTACTTAATAAATGTTTTATAAAAAAAAACAAAAAAACTTCATTTTATGAATAAATTTTTTCTTTTGAAATATTTTATAAACAAGTAAATAAGAATATGATTCAAAGTTAAAAAGATTAAATTTAATAAAAAAAACATTAAAATTAAACTTGTTAGATTACAATTTTTATTTGATTCAAAATCGTAATAATCGAAATATGAATAGTTGAATGAGCAATTAATGAGATTATTATCTTTTAGATTAGATGTAGTTAAAATCGGAGCATTGGTTGCGATGTATACTAACGTACTGTTTGATGAAATCAAAAAATTGTTAGTTAGTTTTTCTGTTAATTTACTAGTTAAAATAGCAGTAGTAGTACTAGTTGTAGTAATAGTAGTAGTATAAGGTCTGATAGTGTATGTAGAAGTATTATATGATGTAAATACTTGAGCCGATTCAGTATATATAACGGTAGTTGTAGTTGATGTTGTTTGCTGTGATTCAGATGAAAAAGCTTGCTTTTGAGCTATTGTTGTTACAAAAGTTTTCCCAGTGATAAATTTTTCTTCTAAAGTCAATTCTTGTTTCAAACTAGTAGTCTCTTCATCAATAGTTACAAAAATTTTCTTTGTAGTTATCTTTTCTTCTAAATTAGTTGTTTCTATGTCTAATAAAGTTGCCTCTAGTTGATTTGTATTAAAATTTGATGAAGAAAAAATTTCATTTTTAAAATTTGAAACTGTTGTTTGAATATTATTAATTGTTGTTATCATATTCGTTGCTTGTGTTGAAATAAATAAGATTGAGTCTTCGTATTTTGTTGTTTCAGGATTATTATATTCAGTTGTTTGTATTTCGGGTGATTTTATAATGGTAAAAGCCCAAAAATCAGTCTCGAATATTTTCTCAGAAATTGGTTTGCAATTGTCAAGTCCTAAAGCAACACCTTTTTATATTAAAAAATATTTTAAATACAAAAAAAATTAAATTAGTTTTTAATAAATTTACCATAATCAAAAGTTATGTAATATTGACCAAGAGTAAAATTTAAAGTTGAAATGGTAAAATTAAAACGAGATGAATTAGTAAAAAATTTTGTTGTATTTTCTAAACTAGAGTCAATCGAATAAATCAGATTATCATTTAAAGAATCTCGAATAGAAATTAAAGCTTTTTTAGCAGGTTTTTGAACAATTTGATCAAATTCGGCATTAAAAATAACAAAATTATTAGATTGGAAGATATTTCCGGTTGGATAAAGACTGTGTTTAATTAAACTGGGCATTTTAGACCCAGATATGATTTTAAAACAATTGTTTAAAGAAGTATGAGAAAACTGATCTATTGCTTTAGAGCATATTAAATATTGTCCATTTTGAGTCGGTGTCCAACTCAAATTTCGATACCAAAGTGTTTCATTCCCAATTTGTAATAAATCCATATCAGACAAGTTTGTTCCAGGTGGTCCAATTATTTGAATTTCTGTTATATTTGTCAACAAACAATCGGTTCTAGCATAAATAGTCATATTAAATGTTTGATTAGTTGCCAAGCATGAATTATCTGGATAATTGTTTAAAATGATCGGCATTTGAGTACATTCTTCGGTTTTTTCGATAACTTCTATTAAAAATTGTAATGGTACAGATGACATGGCATAAGAGTCGTTACTAGTCTTGAAATCTTCTAATTGTATTGCTGCTGCGTATAGGCCTATATCAACATTAGTTGTATTTAAATACATCTCGCAACTAGTTTCATTCAAATAAGCAAAAGGAACTGCTTGACAAACATCTTTGAAAAATAATCTAAATAAAATTAACTAATTTAAAAGTTTTTTTAAATAAAATCAAAATACCAGAACATTCATTTTTTGACCAATCGGACCATCTACATTTAATTATATCGTTATCATCATCAGTTGATGGTATATTTAGAATGTAAAATTTGTCTACTGCTAAAGTAATAATTGGAGCCATCATGGTCACAGGAGATGAGTTTATTGTATTTGTATCAGTACGTTTTGTTGAATCAATTTTATGTCTTAATTCCCATAGAGCTCCAGTACTATTGTAACCAAATACTACTAAATCACCCCAATCACTACCTCGATTCATAACCTCATAGTGATTTATCTTGGGTATCGTAAAATTAAATGTACGAGAGCCATAGCTCCAATCGTCAACAATCGAATAAGATAAACAATAAAGACTTGTATTTGAAATTCCTTCATCATTTAAAATACAACCTGAAACACAGTTTATATATCCTCTTGGTCCAAACAAGTGTTTATTTCGTATTGTTACATCGTCGCAATATGTGCTAGATGAAAAACTTCGCCTGTATGAAAATCTTATGGTAAAATTAATTTCTACTGTTTGATTATTGTCTTTAATTGGCTTAGATGATATAGAGCCACCATAGAAATGACTTGCACTAGCAAATGTCAAAGTATACAAAATTTCAAAAGTTATAAAAACTATTTTTAGCATTTTTTTTATTTTAAATATTTTCAAATATTTCAAAGGTTTTTTTTTTTAATAATTACAATTATTTACATAATGATGATTTAAATTTTAATTAAAAAAAAAACAAATTTTTTTCTATTATTTTTTAAACATCAGCTGGATATTAATTAATTTCTAATTTTTCACTTTTATGTAAATATTATAATAAAAATATTTATTTTATTTAGAAATAAATTCGATTGTTTCAAATGTATTTCAAATATATTATAAAGTAAGTAATATTCTAAATTGAAATAAACTAAAAAAGAGTAATGACCAATTGAGTTATTAGAAAAATTTTATTCAAATATTATTAAACAAATATCCAAATGAGTTAGAATCGTTTTCAAGCACAAATAGTTCAGAATAATTTAATAGAATATTTACAAGTCTATTAAAATTCTTTAAAGACTTTAGTTAAAGTTAATAGCAATCAATTCAAATAGGAATTTATTTAACTTACTATTTTATATTCAAAAAATAAATATATATATTTCTATTTATAATGCTTCATTTATTAAAAAATTTTATTTTGATTAAGCTTCATTATTTATAAATAATACCTATTCAAAATTCAGCAAACAATAAAAATTAAAATTACTACAAGTCTTAGATTCAACAAATTATTTTAATCAAGTTTAATTGTATCATGTGCATACACTCGAAGACAACAAAACAAACCTTTCAAAAGGTACAACACCATAAGAATATTTATTATTGAATAAAAACTTTATTTTGATGAAAAAAATTATTACAAATTTAATTTTTAAATGTAGAATTTTAAGTAGATTCAATTTTAATTTAAATTTCTTGATTGTACAGTATTTTATTAATAAGAAAATAACCTCAAATTAAAACAAGAATAAACATTTTTGTTTAAATTTAAAAACTACTAGTTTAATAAAAATAAAATAAGTTTTAAATATTTACAATTTTATTATTTTATTAAAGAGCTTTTTTAACGAAAAAAATAAAATTAAAAAACTCTTACTAATTTTTCTAGTGTTAATAACTTTATTTGTTAACAGTGTTTAAAGGTAATCACAAAATTCTATGAGAAAATCAAAATAAACATTTATTAATCTTTTTAAAAATTTCGATTTCAAGTTTTATTTTTTTTCAATTGTAATTTAAAAATTGTTAATTAAATATTAATAATAGGACATGATCATGATGATGATTCGATTAGTGAAATAAAAAAAAATTATTAATTAGGAAAATAAACTCTAGATTTTTAAGTGTTTATTTTTTAACTTAATCATCCAAAATTTTATCTTGACCATATCATCAGGCATATTCCATAAATATTGTCCAAAACAAACTTTAAAATAAAAATCAATAAATTTATCTTGACTTGACTTAATAGACTCTTAATTTTTATTGCTTTTTTTTGTTATACTAATGATAAAATTTGATAGAAATAATAATAAATTTTTTTTTATTACTTTTTTATATATTTTTTTTTTTTTCTAAGAGAGAGAAAGAGAGAGAAAAAGAAATTCCAGCTGAATTTTATTAAATTTTTTTTTCTCTCGAATTCATTGAAAACAAGTGTCTGGCATGAAAATTAAAACACCTTTTTTTTTTTTTAATATTTATTAAATTTTTTTTTTATATTTTTTGTTTTCAAGAATATCTTCCTTTTTGATAGGAAATTTGAAATATTTGAATTTTATCAGGAAATTTTGATTTTTGAAATGTGTTAAGTTTAAAAAAAAATTAAATAAATAAAAGCACTTATTACTGATAGCCTTATCATTTTTAATTTTTATTTAATTTTCAAGTGGGCTTTTTTTTCAAGATTGAGAACACTTCTGAAGATTATGCAAACACAATAAATTAAATCTCAATTGAGAATTGAGAATAAAAGATTAACTCAAGTAAAAGATAATTTTGTTATTTTTTGTTTAACAAGTCAAATAAGCATGAAAATTATCTAATTTTAATGTAAATAAGTTTTAAACAAAGCGCTTTTTAGAATATTATTAATAATAATAATAATAATAATAACAATAATAATAGTTCATAAGCTTTTATTTATTACTTATTTACCAAAAGGATAAGACCGGCTTTTACTTTTTTATTTTATTATTATTCAAATTTTTAGTTTGTATTTAAGATTTTAACACATTTAATTTTTGATTTTTCTGTTGCTTTTTCTTCTTCTTCTTCTTCTTTATCCAACAAAATAAAAATAAATGGATAATATTTTTTTTAAGGATTTAAATCTTTAGAACTTTAAGCGTGTGACTTATTGCAGAATATTGTAATTTAAACACAAAACGTTAATTGACTCATAAATATTTACCTAATCTTTTTTTATTTTTATTTTTATTTTTATTTAGAGACTCGAAAATCGGTTCTATTCTGATTTTTAATAAAAAACCAACTTTTCACTCTTGAGTGTTTGTTTAAGCGAAAAATCACGTTTTAGATAAAAATCTACTTTTTTTTTTTTATTTTTATATATATATATTTTTTTTTATTTTACTTGTTAATAAGATAAGCTAATTTATGTTCTTATGTTCTTTTATTGTTTCATCTGATACTTTTCTAACACTGATTGAAATTTGAAATTTTTCTTTTTGATATTAAAAATTTAACACTTTTTGAAACTATAAGAAGATTAGTTTTGTATTGCTGGTATTGTGTTGTTGTTGTTGTTGTTCTTTGAACAAAAAAAAAAAGATATCGTTTTACCTTAAAGAAAAAAAAATATTTTGAATTTTGAAATTTTTAAACTTGAAATATCTCTTATCTTATTGTTGCGAAATAAATTACGTATCTTTCCAATCAAATAAACTACCAATGGCGCAATTAATTTTGCAACATGATAAAAATTATTTTAATTATTATTTAAATTAATTAATTAATTAATGATTTTGCTTAAATCAACAGATGTAAATAAAATAAATTTTGAATAAAAAAAATATAAATAAAATTTGAATTAATTTAAATTTATTTTATTTAAATAATTAAAGTACCATAAAAAAAAATAATTTATAAAATTCTACTAATGTTAAATAAATTACAAATAAAAAAAATAATAATAATAAGAGAAGAAAACAAAATAATTAAAAAGAGTAATTTAAAGATAGAAAAAGATACATGATAAAAAGGCCCAATTATTGGAATTTTTTGAATTTTTGTTTAATGGGAAAATAAGAATCCCTAAATGCTTTAATTAGAACACACTAATTTTGACTAGAAATTTTATTAATATTTTTAGAACTTTATTGAATTTTAACTAGAGCAAAAATATGAATTTTGCATTGAATATAGCCGATCGATTGGATTTATTTGATGCTGTGCTTGTTGTGCTTGATGTTGGTGAATATGTTGTGTATGAAGTTGATTGCTAATTAAATTATTATATTCATTTTCCTGTGTTTGATAATGTTCTTGATTAAACAAATTCATGTTTAAATTGTGTTTGTAATTATCAGCTATTTGATTCGGAACAGGCATATTGGTCAAGTTATTGTCGAATTGGTTTAAATGGTTTGAGTTTAACAAATTAAAATTATTCGAGTTGTTGTGCGGCTTTCTTTTGTTGTTGACAAAACTGGGCTCTAATTTAGAACTATCTTCATCAGTCTCATTCTCGTCCATTTCTAAACTTTCATCTTCATCTACTTCGTCATCGTCTTCGATGTCGGACTCATCCTCGTCCATACTATCATCTTCATCATCATCCGAATTGTTCTCTTCATCATTCTCGTCTCTGTTCTTTTTCTTCCTCTTTGCTTTATCCAATTTTGTTTTTATACCACCGTTGCTCATTTGCTGTTGTTGTTGTTGTCTGCGTTGCATTTTTTTCATTTTGGCTCTCTCGTTCTGAAACCAAACTTGAACCACACGAACACTCAAACCAGTCTTGTCTGCCAAATGTTCTCTTACTTTTCTACACGGCTTTGGGCTCTGTTTAAAAGCTTCACGAAAATCGTATCTCTGTGCTGCATTTAAGATTGTACGAGGTCTTTTGGTAATGCGTCTAGAGCTACTAGATTTTTTTATTATTTGTTGATTCATTGACATAGCCGGTTGAGCAGACTGATCAACTTGATGACCAAGTGTTATCATTTGAGATTTGTTCGTGTCCATATCGAGACTATTTTCTTCTTCGCTAGGTCCAGAAGCATAACTCGAATTAGAATTATTATTCAATTTTTTACTCAACAACGGATTCAAATGCGGACTAAATGATTGACTATTATGCTGTAGCTGTGCTTGCTCCATATTAGTCAAAAGACCGGGCATGTTTGAGTATGATAATGAAGTGGATGATAAAGAAGATATGGTTGATGTTGGCGATGCCGAAAAAGAACTATTAAAACGTGTTTTTGAATTGTTTGAATTGGATCGAGAAAGAATTAGATTTAAGTTTTTCTCAAAATCGTATTTGCAGTATATTCCTTCTGGTCTAAGCACATACTCGTCTCCTTTTTGCAATTGTTTATCACAAAACAAACACTTAAAACAATTTAAATGATAATAACATTGTTTCTGTTGATATGTATGTGGCGTATCGATTCTCATCACAAGCTCATTTGGTCCTATCAAGTCCATACACGAGTTACATCTTGATCCAAAGTTTCTATTAAAAAAAAAAGAAGGAATTAATTTAAAACTAAACAAAAAAAAGTTTAATCATCTGCATAATTTTTATTTGTTTTTTTATTATGGAAATTAGAATTGAAACCGGAATTTAGTTTTAGAAAAAAAAAAAAAAAGAATTCTAGGAAATATTTTTTTTTTATTTGAAAGGAACAGATGGAATATAGAATTATATTTCAACAACAGCAAAACAAAATAGGTATTTTTAATTTTTATTTTATATTTATTTCTAAATTTGATTGGTAGAAAATACTCTAATCCTTACAATTCAATTTTAAATCATGAAGTTAATAAAACTAAAATTCAAAAACTGGAATAATCATGAGAATTCTTAAAATTTTTTTTTATTACTTTATTAAAATAATCTTATTAATAAACTTCTCTTCTAAATTTTTTTTTATTTTTTAATAAAAATTGATAAAATTAAATATTTATCAAACAAACATAGTGAAATTGAATATCAATCAAAAAAAAAATTTTTTTTTTTTTTTGAGTTATACCTTGAATACCGTAAAGCAGGAATAAATAAATCGGGTTTTTAATTTTTTTATGATTAAATATAAAATATTCCGGATGTATTTACTTGAAATAGTCATCTTTACAAAATAGATTTCCATTTTTGAAAAAACAGCTTTGATTTAACAATATAGAACATTGTGAACATGATAGACACTCTTCGTGCCAATACATGTTCATCACATTGAATATGTATTTGTCGTCTATGCCCAAATGGCAACTAGCACAAGTTGGAACTTGTTTTGTCAAAACTTGATTCTCTTGTCTTTTAGCAAATTTTGACTTGAAATCAGACTGCTGATATAACATGGAAACACTTTTTTTTATTAAAGAAATTATTTTTTTTTATTAATTAGATAAATGTGACTTGATATGAAAATATAAATACTTTTTGTTTAATAAACTATTTAAATTGTTGTTGCAATCTTCCATTTTAATTATAAATTCATTATTCAAATCTTGATTATTATTCGAATTTGAATTTATTATCATTTTATTCTTTTCAATTCAAGCTCTTATACAATCTTAGGCTTCTGGCTCTTTGTTTTAATTTAAATCTAAAATTTTAATAAAAAAAATAAAAAAAAAATTATTCCAAGAATACTTAACAATTTCGAAATAAAATTAAAAATTGTCACATTTATTTTTTTTTGTTTTATGCCAATTAAATAATTCTTTGTTTCAAGAGTAGAAATAAAAAAAATGAAAAATCAAAAATTTTTTTTTTTATATTTTTTATGAAAAAATAAAAAAGAATCAAACAGAGAAGAATATATGAGCAATAAAATTAATCGCTCTTTTATTTATTATTATTTTTTTTTATTTTTATAAAATTCCAACTATTCTCCTCCTTTTCTGTGACTATACTCAGTAAATTATTGGTTAGAGAGAAAATATTTTATTGGCTTAGTATTTATTCGAACCAATCAAGACGAGAACAAATAGAAAAAGAAAAATCTTATTTTGATTTTGTTTTTCGGTGTTTTTGTGTTTTCTAACTACCTGTGAATTTAGATATAGGTATAATATAGTCTCTATTTAACAAGTCTTCATATTACTTTTTCTTTTTCTTTTTTTTTTTAAATTTTTTTTTTTCATTGATTGATTTAGATAATAGGTTTAAATAAATAAACACATATCTTAAAAGTTTTCATCTTTTTAAAATTTATTGAAATTAATATAAATAAAAAAAACAACTACTTTATCTTAATCCGCTTTTATTATTGAAATTTTAAATTTTAATTTTTGATTTTAATTCAAGATCAGGCTGAGTAGATATTAATAAAAATTAAAATTTTTTTTTTTTTTTTTTGATATTCACGTGTTGTTTGTAGAAAACTTATCAATTATTGCACCAATTATTTAATCTGCTTTATTTTTTTGTTTTGTTTTGAAATAAACAAAAAAAATTTTTTTTTTATTTTTTTGAATTTTATTATCAAAAATAAAAATAAATATTTGTCATTTATATGACAGTAAAAAAAAAAAGTAATAAAAATTTAATCAATAAAAAAATTTATATATAAAAAGACAAATTTGATCTTGGAACTTGTCACCCCTCCCTGGTTCGTGTTTGAAATAAAATTTAAGCTAAATACTATAAATTTGAAGAAGAGAATATTTTTAATTTTTTTTTTATTTTTTAATCTTCTAAAAGCTTATGTTATTTTAAATTGAAAGCAAAAATGTTGAATTTAAAATTATTAATTGTTCTTTTGTTGAATCCAAGTAAAATTTTAAAGCTTAAGTGTTTAATTTTAAATCTAATTTGGGTTTAAATAAAGTAGCTTTGTTCGCTTGGCCTTTGATTTCTTTTGATAAAAATGACCAAGAATCAGTTAGCAATGGTCTTGTAAAGAACCAGTTCAGTGCTAGTTTTTACCAGCAACAAACACCCTTTGACAAAATATTCAAACTTCAATCGGACATGTTTAATTTACCAAATCAAATGTTCAATTTAGATCCGTTTTTCAGCCCTTTTCCAACCATGTTTCCATTTGGACAACAAGTTATTATCAGCGATTTTGATAGGCCAATATTTGATAAAGAAAAAAGTCTAGAACTTGAACCAGCAATCGACTCTTGCGATAAAGAATTGAAAAACCAAAAATCAAAAAAATCTCTAAAAACTTTTTTAAGTTTTCATTTTGAATCTTCCACTTGTAATTGTAACAAGACTAGTTTATGTAAATTTTCTTATTCTAAACCAGACATGAATTATTGTGTTAAAAAAGAAATAGTTTCTGAGACACCGATTAGTAATTGTGAATTGGTTGAAATGTGCTCTAAAGACCAAGACTCGTGCGAAGGTGTTTACATTGATTTGATTAAAAATCAATATTTCAAAATAACTTGCGAACCTGAAGAACTCGAAAACGAAGAAACAAAGCAGCTAAGCAGAAATATACCAACTATTCAAGGCAAATCAAAACAATTTGTTATTCAATTAAAAAATTGTTTTTAAATAAATTGAATTTTTAAAGCAAATCTTTGCATATTTATTTAAAGTCAATTTTTAATTCACCTTTTTGAAATTTATTTCAAATTATGAAATTACCTGTTTTAAGTTAATTTAATTTTTTAAATAAATTTAGGTTTTATGATTAAATATAAAATTTATTAATAATGGTTCTTAAATTAAAAGAATTATGTTTAAATAAAATAGCTAAAGAGTTTAATAATGTTTCCAAATTTGACCACACACTTCTCTGTTCTAAGCACAAAAGCATAATTATTCAAAGAATATTCAACTTAAACTGGTTCCAAGACTCATTTGCTGATCAAAATTATCAATTAAACCTTGTAAAATACTTTTTCAATGGAAATTTAGACACACTTTTGTTTAATTCTTCCATACAATTGAACGATTCTTTTTTGAATTTAATTACAAATAATTCAAATAAATTCAATTTCAAATCTATACTTATAAACAAATGTACAAATGTAACTGGTAAAATAATTTAAGATAAAACAGTATATCTAAATTAATTGCATGATTTTATTTTAAATAATAAAAATAAAGATCTAGGCATTCAATCGTTCCTAGTAAAATACTCAAACAATTTAGAAGAAATTAAATTGAACAATTTGAATATAAGTTTTAGCTTAACTTTTAGCTCTATTAAATCTCTTAAGCTAACAGTGTTAGATCTATCCTTTTGTAGTCAAGTATCAGATAATGGTAATTACAGTATATTCTTTCCTTAATTAATTTTTAAATTTTTTTTCTATGTTAAAGATCTTTGGCATATTTGTAAAAATAATCCGTATATCAAAAATTTAATATTAATCAACTGTAGTTTAATCACAAACAAAGGATTAAGAAATAGCTTAAATTTGCTAAAAGCTATTGAAATATTAGACATAGAAAATATAAAAGATTATGGAACAGAGTTTTTTATAGATAAAAATAGTACTATAAATTCTTCAATAAATTTTAAACATCTTAAAAAGTAAACAAAAAAAATTAGTAATATATAAAAAATTTTCTTTTCTTTTTATTAATAAAATTATTTAAAAGAATCAATTTCAATGGTTCAAACGAACTAAGCGATTCAACATCGATGGTTAAGTTATTTCAAAATTGTAAAAATTTAGAAGAACTAAGCATTTTGTTCTCGATTATACAAGACCAAACTCTAGAACCAAATAACAAAATAAGCGCTTTAAATTTTTTACCTGAAAGTCTTATAACATTATCGCTGTATCGACCATATGTTAAAGATGTAAATGTATTAGTTAAATGTATTAAAAATTTAAAAAATCTAAAAAATCTTTCATTGAATTGTGTCGAGTGTTTGAATGATTCTAGTTTAATTGAAATACTAAATTCAATCGGCTCTAATTTGGACAGTTTAAACTTAGAAGGTTACATGACAATAACACATAATCGACTGACAAATAAATCAATAGAATCAATTGGAATAAATTGTAAAAATCTTTGCAAGCTTAATTTAAATTTGTTTAGTTTAAAAGAAAATTTAGAAATGATTCAAGTTTTATTCGGACCAAAAATTACAGAATTAAATTTAAGCTCATGCAGAAGCGTAAGCTATGATTTACTCGTTAATTTAAGTATAAAATGTAAGAATTTAATTAAACTTGATTTGTCTGGTTTGAGTCAATTGGTAGACGATAACTTGGTAAATTTGTTGGCATTAAATTGTCTCAAGTTAGAATATTTAGACATCAAAGGATGTGTTAAAGTAACAGACGATTCTGTTTGCCTATTAACAAAAAATTGCAATTTTATAAAATGCTTGGTATTGTCTGGTCTATCGAGTTTGACTGATAGAACCATATTTTCGTTTGCAAATCATCTACAAATGAGTCTAAATGAAATTTACTTATCTGGATGCTACAAAATAAGTTCTGTAGCTTTGAGATATTTAACTGACTGCTGCACAAATCGTTTATATTATCAACATCATAATCCCAACTTGGACCCGAACTTACTAATGGCAAAAAATTTAGACACTGGATACTTCGAGAGAGTCAGTTAATAATAAAATTATGTTTTTATTAATATTTTATTTTGTTAAAAAAAAAAAAACATCAAAAAAAAATATTAAATAAAAATAATTTTACAAATCAGCTTCAGCCTTGTTAACACCAGACTTCATCTGAAACTCGATTATTCTAAACAGTTTAATCCATACTTTTTTTGTTTGTTCATTCCAGTTCTCTTTCAAAGCATCACTTAAAGTGCTTATCAAAGCTTCGCCCATAATCTAACGAAATTAAAAAAAAAAATATTTTTTAAAAAGTTAAATTAAATTTAACTCTAAGTTTACTTGGTAATGTTCGGTTCTGGTTCCATAATTAAAATGTTTGTAGCCCAATTCATTCAATTGACTCGCCATAGTGGTTAAATCATCTATAGTATTAATTGCTATTTTTATTATATTAAAAACTTTTTCACCATGTGACTTGATCGAATGGTTCGGGTTCACAAATTCTGAGTTAAAATTTAAATTATTTTGTTTTCTGAACATACACTTCAATTCTTTGTTTTCAATCATAATTCTAGTCATGAGTCCTAAGCCCAATTCTGACAAACCTATTTTCATTAATAATTGCCAATTGTTTCTCAATATTTTAATCTCAGTTCGGTTAAAAGCAATCATCTCAATGCTCTTTGAATTTTGGTTGTTACCCATTTTTTTTAAGTTTTAGACAAAAAATAACAAAACAAAAATTTTCACAATAAAAAACAATAAATAAAAAATGAATAATCAAAAACACTTCAAAAAACTCTCAATAAAACAGATATAAATTTAATAATAAAAAAAAATTTTTTTTTTTTTTTTAATTATCTAATTCAATAGAGATATTAATTTTTATTTATTTTTGAAATAAAATTTGACATGAAAAATATTTAAAGTTTAAAAAATATGAAAAAAAAAATGAAAAATAAAAAATAAAATTTAATTCTTTCTAAAAAAAAAATATTGATACTAATAAAATAAAATAAAATAATTTTCATTTTCATTATTATTATTATTATTATTACTGAATTTTCGATATTCTAGTTTTTGAAACAAAGACTTAACAATATATTTGGATATTATAATCTAGAAATTCTAATACCTGTAGTCAATATATGTTCTATTCCGGATTAGATTTAATGAAAAATATATTAGCAGGTATTTTAAAACTAGTAGAACATGTTTATTTTAGATAATTTGAGCAAAAATTATTAAAATAATTTGATTGATTTTAAATGTCACTATTAGTTGGAAAAGCCTGAAAATGAACCTGAAAAATTCTCTAAATTTATACTAGGCAAAAAGATAAAATATAAAATAAAACATATATATATATATATATATATAAAATATTTTGATTTAATCGATTTTTTTTTTAATATTGTATTATTGTTAAATATTTTCATGCAATTATTAAATTTAATTATAATTGAGACTCCTACTAAATATTTCAATAGCATTTTTTTATTTTATTTATTTCAAACAATACTAATAAATAAATTAGAAAGCTCAATTTTAGAACTATAATAATATTAGAAGAAAAAATGCAAATTATTTTTAATTAGGTTTATTTTTTTCTATCTAAAAGATATAATCAATAAAGTAGTTAATTGGAATAAAAATTAAAGAATTGTTTAAAGTTTATTAAAAAGTTTTATTTAAAAATTTTTCTTATTATTTCCTTTTTTTTTAAATTAAAAAAAAAGAGATTTAGTTAGATCTGATTTGTCCTAAGATCCAGTTGTAGTAATAACTTGTTCTGGTATATACACCACCATCACCACAACCATAACCCCAACTGGTAATACCTGATACGTACCAACGTTGATCGGTGTTGGCATGTTGAACAACTAATGGACCACCTGAATCTCCTTGGCATGTATCTTTGTTTTGATCAGTTTCACCAGCACAGACAGCTACTAAAGTGTTGACTGTGGTGTATTTTTGTTTGCATCTGGCATCAGTTAAGAATGGCATTTGGACTTCCATCAAGTATCTTGATACTGAACCACCGCTTGACAAAGTACCCCAACCAGTGGCCCAACTTTGTTTACCAGCATAGTCGTAGCTACCATCTGGTACACATACTGGAACTATTTGTCTTGAATATGTAACTGGTGACTATTAAAAAAACAAAAAAGTTTATTAAAATAATTTAAATTTTTATATCTGTATTGATTGATTAAATTTACTGATAATTTCATCAAAGCAATATCGTTTTCTAATGTTCTGGTATTGTAGTTTGGATGCATAATGACTTTTGATACAGTTCTTGTTGTAGCCCAGCTTTCTAAGTTGGCTCTATCGTGATGACCAATATCGAATGAATAGAATGTTGGTGTGAGACGTCTAAAAATCAAGCAATTAAAATATTTTTAATTATTTCTTATTTATTTGAATATTTATTTTACCCATAAACACAGTGAGCAGCAGTCAAGACCCATTGACTGTTGATTAAAGAACCACCACAAGTAAATCTACCTGAGTAGTTCATAGCTACTTGCCAACCCCAATCTTCTGGATTAGCTCTGTTACCGCCAACAATTTTGTCTGAATCTGAATAATCTTTCAATTGATTTATTCTTCTACCACAACCTGATGGATTCAAATTTGTGGCATCGCCTGCTAATTGTGAATATACATTAGCTACTAATAATGTCAATAAAATTAAACCTCTCATTTTTTCTTGTAATTAATTAATCAATATTTTTTGATTGATAATTTCAATTTTGGATACAATGTATTTATAATATATTTTATGAGAATAATCAAAACTAAGCCATAAGTTTACTTTTTTAGTTTATTTTTGATATCTAGCAATTTAACAAAACAAAAAATAATAAACTACCAACGCAAACAGAAAAAAACAAAAACAAATGTTTTAATTTAAATTTTTCAATATCGATTTTAATTTATATAATTACTATTGCTATTCTATTAAATCTTTAATAACATTATTTTTAATTGATGAAAAAAAGCTTGAATTTAATTAAAACACGTTTTATTAAATTTTTTTTTTTAATCTTATCGTTTTTTTTTCTTTTTTTTTGTTTAGCTCATGTTAAAACAATAAGTAATCTTTAGAAAAATATTTGAAATATCAAATTTGAATTTAGTTTTAAAAAGTTTAATGCAATCAAGTGTAATATCAGCTGTTAATAATATTGATTAATAAAATATTTATGCTATGAAGTATGTAAAATTGTGTTATACGTATTGGTAAGTTTATAGTAGAATAAGATATTGTTTTTACTCATGAAATATTATACTGTATATTTCAGATAATATACTATAAGAAGAAAAAATATAATATTTTCTAAACTAACGAACAAAAATTGTTGGTAAACGCAAAAGGAAATAAAAATAATTCTTCTGAAAAATTATTAAATTTATTCCAAAATTCCAGCTTTAAACCAAATGTACAATTATTAAGCTAAATAGAAAAAATATTGATAAAGATTTGATAATCAAAATTTTTTCTAGATGAAAATAAAAAATAAAATTGATTAAAAACGGATGCTAAAGATTTTAACTCAATAACTATTAGAAAATTGTTAAAATTATTATTTACTAGGATTTAAATTTTCTGACTGAACAATAGAATTTATATTTTTTTGAGAAAATTTGCTAATGGTAAAAATAATTTGTAATAAGAAAAAATTCTTAATATTAAAAAATTTTATTTAAAAATTTTTCTTATTATTTCCTTTTTTTATTAAAAGAAAATTAGATTTAATAACGTCTGATTTGTGCTAAGATCCAGTTGTAGTAATAACTTGTTCTGGTATATACACCACCATCACCACAACCATAACCCCAACTGGTAATACCTGATACGTACCAACGTTCGTCACCACCAACATGTTGAACGACTAATGGACCACCTGAATCTCCTTGGCATGTATCTTTGTTTTCACCAGTTTCACCAGCACAGACAGCTATTGAAGTGTTGACTATGCTAAATTTTTGTTTGCATCTGGCATCAGTTAAGAATGGCATTTGGACTTCCATCAAGTATCTTGATACTGAACCACCGCTTGACAAAGTACCCCAACCAGTTGCCCAACTTTGTTTACCAGCATAGTCGTAGCTACCATCTGGTACACATACTGGAACTATTTGTCTTGAATATGTAACTGGTGACTATTAAAAAACAAAAAAATTTATTTCAATAATTTAATTTTTTATATCCGTATTGTTTGATTAAATTACTGATAATTTAATTAAAGCAATATCGTTTTCTAATGTTCTAGAATTGAAGTTTGGATGTATGAGGAATTTTGATACATCTCTTGTTGTAGCCCAGCTTTCTAAGTTGGCTCTATCGTGATGACCAATATCGAATGAATAGAATATTGGTGTGGCGTCTAGACGTCTAAAAATTAAACAATTGAAATTTTTTTAGACTTTCTTATTTATTTGAATATTTGTTTTACCCATAAAGACAGTGAGCAGCAGTCAAGACCCATTGACTGTTGATTAAAGAACCACCACAGATAAATCTACCTGAGTAGTTCATAGCTACTTGCCAACCCCAATCTTCTGGATTAGCTCTGTTACCCCCAAGAATTTTGTCTGAATCTGAATAATCTTTCAATTGATTTATTCTTCTACCACAACCTGATGGATTCAAATTTTTGGCATCGTCTGCTAATTGTGAATATACATTAGCTATTAATAATGTCAATAAAATTAAACCTCTCATTTTTTCTTTTTTAATTAATTAATCAATATTTTTTGACTGATAATTTCATTTTTGGATACAATGTATTTATAATATATTTTATGAGAATAATCAAAACTAAGCCATAAGTTTACTTTTTTAGTTTATTTTTGATATCTAGCAATTTAACAAAACAAAAAATAATAGATTGCTAACGTAAACAGAAAAAAACAAAAACGAATTTTTTAATAAGAAAAAATTCTTGATAATTGTTCTATTTATTATTGAATCAAAGTAAAAATGGTTTCAGATATATGAAACCAGGAAATGTTTTTTTTTTAGTTATTTTTGATTGTTTGTAAGATCCAATTATAATAAGTACTAGTTCTAGTATATACACCACCATCACCACAATCATAACCCCAGCTAATAATACCAGCTACATACCAACGTTGATCGGTATTAGCATGTTGAACAACTAATGGACCACCTGAATCACCATCGCACGGATCTTTGTTTTGACCAGTTTCACCAGCACAAAGAGCAATTGTTTTATCAAATGTTGAAAATTTTTGTTTGCATCTGGCATCGGTTAAGATTGGTGTTTGTACTTCCATTAAGTATCTTGAAATTGAACCGCCGTTTGATAAAGTACCCCAACCAGTAGCCCAGCTTTAAAATAAAAAAAATTGAAATCAAATAAAAAACAAGGAAACTTTTTTTTTTAAAATATACCCGTCTTTTCCAGCATATTCATATGAACCATCTGGAACACAAACTGGTACAATTTGATTTGAATATGTAACTGGTGACTATTTAATTAAGAATTTATTTAAAAAGATAATAATATTATTTTTTTAAGTATACTGATAATTTCATTAAAGCAATATCATTTCTCCAGCCTGATTGAGAGTATGATGGGTGAATAATAACTTTTGATACAGATCTTGTTGTTGCCCATGGTTCCAAAATGGCTCTGTCATGGTGACCAATGTCAAATGAGTATGAAACTGGGTTAGGGCGTCTTTTATTTTAAAATAAATCATTACTTTGTTTATAAAGGCATTTCCTAAAACCCTAATACTAGATACGAAATATCTTGATTATTCTATTTTTTTTAATCACCAAAAAAATAAATACAAAAAATTTCCTTTTTTGACTTATAGAGCATTTTTTCTTAAACAAGATTAAACGACTTCGTAAAAGAAAAAGTTTAAATAACCTGTTTACACAGTGAGCAGCAGTCAAGACCCATTGGCTGTTGATTAAAGAACCACCACAGATAAATCTACCTGTGTAGTTCATAGATACTTGCCAACCCCAATCTTCTGGATCAGCTTTGTTTCCACCAACAACTTTGTTTGGTCTATTTGGGTCGATTTGATTTATTCTTCTACCACATCCAGATGGGTTAATGTTTAATACATCATCATCGCTTTGTCCATAAACACAAGCAACCAAAATTGCCAAGAATACTAAACCTTTCATTTTATTTATTATTTTTTTACTAATTAATTAAGAAATTAATAATTAAATTTAAATAATTTATCCGCTATATATACTTTTTTAATTGAGAAAATGGTTCAGTCTAACAAATGGAAACCAGAAAACCTCGATTACTATAATTATTTAAATTATAAAATAAAAATTTATAGAGCAAATGTGAAAATTACATTTAAAAATATTTGATAAATATTTTCTTTTTGTATTTGAGTATGAAATCTTTTAAAGATACAATAATTTATAATTTTTTAACTCAAATTATAAAAAATTTAAGTTTGATAAATATTTTTTTTTAATTATTTAAGTTTATTTTATTTTTTCTTACTTTTTGTTTTAATTAAAATACTTTAAATCTTTTTTTAACGGGCTTTTAGTAAAATTTTTTTTAGAAATTTTGTCAAGGATAACATTTAATTGTAATTTGATAAAGATAAAATTCCGTAGATTTTAGATAATTAAAATAAAGAAAAATTTTAAATATTTGATAAATTTTTTATTTATTCAGATTCATGAAACTAGAAAATTATTTATTGGTTATTTTGAATTGTTTGTAAGATCCAGTTATAATAAGTACTAGTTCTGGTATATACACCACCATCACCACAACCATAACCCCAACTGGTAATACCTGATACGTACCAACGTTCGTCACCACCAACATGTTGAACGACTAATGGACCACCTGAATCACCTTGGCATGTATCTTTGTTTTCACCAGTTTCACCAGCACAGACAGCAATTGTTTTATCAACTGTTGGATATTTTTGTTTGCATCTATCATCAGTTAAGAATGGCATTTTTACTTCCATCAAGTATCTTGATACTGAACCACCACTTCTTAAGGTACCCCAACCAGTAGCCCAACTTTAAAATTTATTATTAAATAAAAAGCGAATAAAAAAAAATTTTATTTTTATATATACCTGTCTTTGCCAGCATATTCATATGAACCATCTGGAACACAAGCTGGTACAATTTGATTTGAATATGTAACTGGTGACTATTTAATTAAGAATTTATTTAAAAAGATAATAATATTATTTTTTTAAGTATACTGATAATTTCATTAAAGCAATATCATTTCTCCAGCCTGATTGAGAGTATGATGGGTGAATAATAACTTTTGATACAGATCTTGTTGTTGCCCATGGTTCCAAAATGGCTCTGTCATGGTGACCAATGTCAAATGAGTATGAAACTGGGTTAAGACGTCTTTAAATTTTTAAATTAAACATGTCTTTAAAATATTTTAAGAAAAAGTTTTAAAATTTACCCATAAACACAATGAGCAGCAGTCAATACCCATTGGCTGTTGATTAAAGAACCACCACAGATAAATCTACCTGTGTAGTTCATAGATACTTGCCAACCCCAATCTTCTGGATCAGCTTTGTTTCCACCAACAACTTTGTTTGGTCTATTTGGGTCGATTTGATTGATTCTTCTACCACATCCAGATGGGTTAATGTTTAATACATCATCATCGCTTTGTCCATAAACACAAGCAACCAAAATTGCCAAGAATACTAAACCTTTCATTTTATTTATTATTTTTTTACTAATTAATTAAGAAATTAATAATTAAATTTAAATAATTTATCGGCTATATATACTATTTTAATTGAGAAAATCGTTCACTTTAAACAAATGGTAACAAAAAAAAATATATATTTATCATTTTAGTTTTTTTATATTATAAAACAAATTTGTAAAGCAAATGTGAAAATCACATTTAAAAATATTTAATAAATATTTTCTAATTGTATTTGAAAATTAAAATTTTTAACATAGTATGTTTCAAAATTTTACTTTTTACCAGCTAATATTAACCTTTTACAACCAACATCTTATCAAATATTTAATTAAGCAAAAATAATCGATTTTTAAGTATTGTTATATTGATATTCATCTGTTATATAACCATGTAGAATGTATCCAAAATGACATTATATTTGAATAATCTGAAAAAAAAGATAAATATTAAAATGGATCGTACGACTTTCTATAAAATATAAAACTTGGAAGAATTTTTAAATTTACAATTTTTGTTAACGTTGGGTTGTGGTTCGTACTGAATTTTCGTTCCTTTCGTTTAGTCATGTTTAAGATTGAAGATATGAAACAATTAGTTACAGCAGTTTCTTTAATATATTTATCAGAAATTAGCTTATAAGTATAGTTTAATATAATTTTATTTTACAAACAAAAGCTTACATATGGCACCACATTAGGAGAGAAACTAATATTATTTTGCCATGTAAGAAACAATATATTAAATAAAAGGTTTTTTTTTAAGTTTTTAATATTTTTTATTAATATTTATTTTGGGCTTTTCATGATTTGTGAATGTAAAAAGTATAATATGAGATGAGTGGATAAGGTTTTTTGCGAACTCCAAAACAAATTCCTTGAGATTCGAATACCATAAAAAATTATACAAAATAAATTTTAATGCAGTTTATTGAAAAATTATTAAAGGTAACTTAGTATTAATAACTTTATTTAAACCAATATTTAAAAAAAACTAATCAAATTTATAAATTCTTTAAAAAAAAAAATCTAAACTTAAAAAAAAATTTTCAAAATTTTTTTTGTAATAATTTTATTTAGTAAAATTTGTAATTTTTGAATAAAAATTTTAAATTTTAAATTTAATTTTTGTCTAAGATAAATTTTTTTAAAAAATTCTAATTTGGTGATTGTTTATTTGCGTATTAAATCGTTTAAAAATTATTTATTATAAAAAAGAAAGTTATGTAAAAAAGAAGAAAATAATTAAGAATTATTTTTTTCAATAGAATAAAAAGATTAAGTTTTAGAGAAATTAGTATTGGAAATTTGAATTTAAGCATTTTCGGCTTCTTCTTCACCAGTTTCTCCTTCTTCATCAGCTGTAGCATCTTGATATTGTTGATATTCGCTGACTAAATCGTTCATGTTTGATTCAGCTTCAGTAAATTCCATTTCATCCATACCTTCACCAGTATACCAATGCAAGAAAGCTTTACGTCTAAACATAGCAGTGAATTGTTCACTAACACGTTTGAATAATTCTTGAATGGCAGTTGAATTGCCAATAAAAGTAGCGCTCATTTTAAGACCTCTTGGTGGTATATCACATACAGCTGTTTTGACATTGTTTGGTATCCATTCGACAAAGTATGATGAATTTTTGTTTTGTACATTTAACATTTGTTCGTCAACTTCTTTCATTGACATACGACCACGGAATATAGTTGCTACAGTCAAATATCTACCATGACGTGGATCACATGCAGCCATCATATTTTTGGCATCAAACATTTGTTGTGTCAATTCTGGTACAGTTAGAGCACGATATTGTTGTGAGCCACGTGATGTTAATGGAGCAAAACCAGGCATGAAAAAGTGTAAACGTGGAAATGGTACCATGTTAACAGCCAATTTTCTCAAATCGGCATTCAATTGACCTGGAAATCTTAAACATGTAGTTACACCAGACATAGTAGCCGATACTAAATGATTTAAATCACCATATGTTGGTGTTGTTAATTTTAATGTTCTAAAGCAAATATCATATAATGCTTCATTGTCAATGCAATATGTTTCATCTGTATTTTCGACTAATTGATGTACTGATAAAGTAGCATTGTATGGTTCTACTACAGTATCAGATACTTTTGGTGATGGTACTACTGAAAATGTATTCATTATACGATCTGGATATTCTTCACGTATTTTAGATATTAACAATGTGCCCATACCAGAACCAGTACCACCACCTAATGAATGTGTCAATTGAAAACCTTGTAAACAATCACATGATTCAGCTTCTTTTCTAACTACATCCAATACTGAATCGACCAATTCAGCTCCTTCAGTATAATGACCTTTGGCCCAATTATTACCAGCACCTGATTGACCAAATACAAAATTGTCTGGTCTAAATATTTGACCGAATGGACCAGATCTAACTGAATCCATAGTACCTGGTTCTAAATCGACTAAAACTGCTCTTGGTACATATTTACCACCAGTAGCTTCATTGAAATATACATTTATTCTTTCTAATTGTAAATCTGAATCACCATGATAAGTACCAGTAGGGTCAATACCATGTTCATCTGAAATTACTTCCCAAAACTTTAAAATTTTTTCAAATATAATTTATTATTATTATTTTTATTTTAATATATTTCTATATTTACTTTAGCTCCAATTTGGTTACCGCTTTAATATTATTATTATTGAAAAAGATTAAAAGAAAAAAATTTTTTATTAATCTCAAATATTTTTTTTATTTTAATCATTTTAAAAAATATTTACCATTGACCAGCTTGAATATGAACGATTTCTCTCATTTTTAATTATAAATAATCTTTTTTTTTTTATTCTTTTAATTAAATCTAAAATTATAATATTTAAGCTTTTATTAAAAAATGTCATAAGCTTTCAAATATTAAAAAAAAATTCTTTTTTTTTTTTATTAATATAATAAACTATTTCTTCTAAATCGTGCTTTATAAATCGCTTGTTTGAAATACATGAAATATACATAAAATAAAAGTATATGCTTTCAAATCCTAAAAGTATTAATAATAATTAAAATAAAAAATAAAAAAAAAAAAACAAAAGTAATTTCTTATGCAATATAAAATTGCATGCAAATTTTTTTAATTTAAAATTAAAATTTTTTTAATCTGTATTTTATTTAATATGTATTTTATTTGAAACTAAAATTTAAATCTCATATTAATTTATACTATGTTTTAGCTTTTAAATTAAATAAAAACAAAGTTTGGTCGATAAGAACAACAGTTCTTGACAACACAAATAAAACAACAAATCTAAACAACAACAACAAAAACAACAATAATAACAACAACAACAACAACAACAACAACATAAGCTTTTCTTATTTACTTGTGACCATGCAACAAATTAATGAATCATTTTAAAATTTGCTTTATAATTAATAAGGATCGTATAAACGGTTGGGAAGGAAAATAGAGCTTTTAAAATTTAAAATAAAAAACTTAAAATCTAGAATTTAACTTAACAACAAAATTAAGATGATTGTTGTTGTTGTTGCTTAAATTTTTTCTTTTCTTTTTTCTTTTTTTTCTTTTTTTATGAAAATATAAAAAACACTAGAATTTATTACTTTACTTGAAATAAAATCTAAACTACAATTGTCTTGAAATAAACAACTTTATTTATATACAAATAAACTTAAATATTAACCTTAATCTAAGTGTAAATAAAATATTAATTTTAGTTATTTACCTTTAAAGTGTTTTATTATTTATTAAGAGCCAATTGAAACATGAAAGCATATGTCTTGGTTATAGTTTGAGTTGCTATAGTAATATAGGTTAAAACAAGAGATATCTACTAAAATACTTTCATATATATGTATATATGTATATTTATTAGTTTTTTTTATTTAACTAAAATAAAAATCTATTTATTTGAAATGAATATCAAATTTTTCAAGCTCTTTTATATATAAAAAATGACCATTCATTAATCATTTTATATTTTTTTTTCTTTTAATCAATTCAATATTGTTTATTTAGACCTAAAAAATGAAAAAAAAAGAAAAAAATTAATTAAAAAAAATAAAGAATTTACTGTATTATTTATATTATTTTTATTGATATTTAGATATAGATCAAAAATTTAAATTAAAACCATGTTGTTAAATTTTTCGAAAATTTTTTTAATTATCTTTTATTTTTTGATCTAAATTTATCAATAAATCAATTTCTTTCTACTTCTACTACAACTACTACTACTACTATTACTACTATTCAAACAGCCTTTAATAATTAATAAAAGTTCAACATTTCTTATTAATACAGTACAGTTCCAGACTATTTGATATTTTGAATAAACAACTCAAAATGTAGTTTATTCTTTAAGAGGTTTTTTAGTAGAAACAAAATATAACTTAATATACTTGCATAATCTATCGCTACTGTTTAAACCAAACTGAATAAAAAATATAAATTTTTTTCTATTTTGCTCAAGTTTTAGCACAAAAATTTTAATTTAACATTTTTATAGAAAAAAAAATTTTTTTTTTTTTTAATTAAATTTGTAAAAAGGTTAAAATTAGAATTTTTATATGCTTAATCAGAAGCTGAACTTAAACTTGTATTTATTTTAAGAAGCTGATTTTGAGAAATGAAAATAATAAAATTTATACAAATCAAATTTTGTTTTTCAATTTTGGTTTTCTTTTTGTTAAATATTTTATTTAATTTTTGGTAGAAACCATTAACACTAAGTGCATCAGTTTGAAATTTTTTTCTAAACACACGGCTCATTAAAAATTATCAGAAAAAAAACAACAAAAAAAAACTAAAACCTTACAATTTAAAATTTATTAAAATCAAACTAGAAAATTTTTATTTTTTAATATAAGACTTCTGAATCTAAACTAAATTTGTCAATTTTTTTTAGTTAAAAGCTAATTTAATTTTCAGGTATTATTTGTAAAACTATAAAAGTTCCAATACCAATAGAATCTTGAAAAGTTCTGTTTTGTTTAATTCACCATGACAAAATTGTTTTGTACTCAGTCTATTTTACTTGAACTAGTTAAAATAAAGACAATCAAGAACATCTAAAAAAATCTTATCCAAGACTTGAAATTAAATATTCTAGTTTTCTAGCAGCATTAGAAAAAAGTTACCAAAATACTTTATTTTATCTTTAAAAAATTTCTTTACTAGTTAATGAATAATGAATGTAAAAATATTTTATAAAAAATTTAATATGGCTGTTGAATTTTTATTATTTTTTACATCTACATATTCATAAAGCAAATAAAATAAGCAATAAAGTGATAAATGGAGTTAACACTTTTAAGTAATTTTTTTTGCTAAAAATATTTTTCTAAACATAAAATCACTTGAATTAAAATTTTCAAATAACTTTTAAAGATAATTTTTTTTTTAGAAAATAGAATTTATTTTAAACAGGTTTAAATAAAAATTTAAAAAAAAAAATTGTATTCTTTTTTATTTTTATATTCAATGATCTTTGAAATAAGCAAAAGCACTTTAAAAATTTTAGTTTAGTTTTTGATAAATATTTGTTGAAAATTTTCAAAAATTTATTTATTTTTATTTGCTATCATATTTCTAAGCCTTAAAAACAAAGACAATAATCATAAACATATATATATATATATCACTAATCTTTTAGAAATTAAGCTTATCAAAAAACTATCAAACTTTGATTAAAATCCAAAACAAAGCATTTGAAATTTTATTTTAACAAAAATATCTGACAAACAATCAAAACTCAAAAATCTTTAAATTTCCAATTAATACATTATTGTGTATTAGATCAAAATAATAATTTATTATTACATATTTTTTTTAAGTTTTCAAATCAAATTTAAATCAAAAAAAAAAGTATTATATTACTAAATAAATATCATATTTTTAATACTATTTTTCCTTTGACACAAAATCCAAATTTAGTTAAGAAATACAAAAAAAAAAAAAAATGATTGATTTGTTTAACTTGAGATGTAAACTTATTTGGGAAGATATAAAACAAATAAAGCATTATTGAATATGTTTGTAACAATAATATCAAAATGATCAAAGAAGATTAAGAATATATCATAAATTCATTGTTAAGCCTCTTAAATTTAAGTTTATATATAAAAAAAAAAAAATAAGAAATTTTTTTAATTAATTTTACTTACTTGAACTAAAAGCTTTTATTTTTTTTTAAATTCAATTAATATAATTAAATATTGCAATTAATATTTTTAAAAAAAATATATATATTTTTATTTTAATAGAGCTTTCAAAACTTAAAAATAAAATATTTGAAATTCAAATAAGAACTAATTTAATATAATTTAAATTCAGCAAAAAGCAACTCATATTATCATATTTGACAAAATCATGCCACAAAATAATTCAGAAGAAATTAAACAATTATTATATAAAAAAATGAGAACAAGTTTAATTGATTTAATAGAAAAAAAAATAATTGAATTAAAAAAAAATTTTATTTTATTTTTGAAGAAAATTTATTGATGTCATTTTTATAATTTGTTTAAACCGATTAAAAAATATTTTTAATACAAAAAAGCTTTATTTTAGTATTGTCTAGTGAATATAAAAAATTTAATTAATTGTTTAAGATGTTAATTGTAATTATTAGAACTTTATTTTATTTTATTTTATTTATTATTATTTGTTGATGTTGATGTTATTTAAAAAGAGTTGATCAAATCGTATTAAAAATTTTCATACAAAAAAAAATTTTACAAAAAAAAAATTTTTTTCTAACTAATAAAATTAATAAATGCATTGTTCATCTAAATTGAACTAATATGATGTTTTAGAATTTTGTAAAAGTTGTTTTGTTTGAAATGAAATGTTGTTGTGTCTAAAATAATTGAATTTAAGCATTTTCGGCTTCTTCTTCACCAGTTTCTCCTTCTTCATCAGCTGTAGCATCTTGATATTGTTGATATTCACTGACTAAATCGTTCATGTTTGATTCAGCTTCAGTAAATTCCATTTCATCCATACCTTCACCAGTATACCAATGCAAGAAAGCTTTACGTCTAAACATAGCAGTGAATTGTTCACTAACACGTTTGAATAATTCTTGAATGGCAGTTGAATTGCCAATAAAAGTAGCGCTCATTTTAAGACCTCTTGGTGGTATATCACATACAGCTGTTTTGACATTGTTTGGTATCCATTCGACAAAGTATGATGAATTTTTGTTTTGTACATTTAACATTTGTTCGTCAACTTCTTTCATTGACATACGACCACGGAATATAGTTGCTACAGTCAAATATCTACCATGACGTGGATCACATGCAGCCATCATATTTTTGGCATCAAACATTTGTTGTGTCAATTCTGGTACAGTTAGAGCACGATATTGTTGTGAACCACGTGATGTTAATGGAGCAAAACCAGGCATGAAAAAGTGTAAACGTGGAAATGGTACCATGTTAACAGCCAATTTTCTCAAATCGGCATTCAATTGACCTGGAAATCTTAAACATGTAGTTACACCAGACATAGTAGCCGATACTAAATGATTTAAATCACCATATGTTGGTGTTGTTAATTTTAATGTTCTAAAGCAAATATCATATAATGCTTCATTGTCAATGCAATATGTTTCATCTGTATTTTCGACTAATTGATGTACTGATAAAGTAGCATTGTATGGTTCTACTACAGTATCAGATACTTTTGGTGATGGTACTACTGAAAATGTATTCATTATACGATCTGGATATTCTTCACGTATTTTAGATATTAACAATGTGCCCATACCAGAACCAGTACCACCACCTAATGAATGTGTCAATTGAAAACCTTGTAAACAATCACATGATTCAGCTTCTTTTCTAACTACATCCAATACTGAATCGACCAATTCAGCTCCTTCGGTATAATGACCTTTGGCCCAATTATTACCAGCACCTGATTGACCAAATACAAAATTGTCTGGTCTAAATATTTGACCAAATGGACCAGATCTAACTGAATCCATAGTACCTGGTTCTAAATCGACTAAAACTGCTCTTGGTACATATTTACCACCAGTAGCTTCATTGAAATATACATTTATTCTTTCTAATTGTAAATCTGAATCACCATGATAAGTACCAGTAGGGTCAATACCATGTTCATCTGAAATTACTTCCCAAAATTTGGCACCAATTTGGTTACCGCATTGACCAGCTTGTATGTGTACTATTTCTCTCATTTTTATTCTCTTGAATTATTTTAAAATATCAACAATAATCTCTAAAATAAAAATTTATTTTAAAATTAAGCTTTAGAAATTTTTTCTCTATTTTAAAACTATTTATAAGCTTTAAGAAAATGATTCATCCAATTTTAATTTATTTTTTATTCCTAACAACAATCAAATAAAAGCTTTTTTTTTTTTTATTTTTTATATATAAACTGAAATCGTGGTTTCAAAATTTTAAATTAATATACTCCTTCTGTCGTAGTCATTTATTATTAGTTTTCATTTTTAATATACATATATTTATTTTCTAATTAAACAATAAAAATCAAGAACTTTCTTTCTTTTATTAAATACTTTTGAAATTTGCATTCATAAAAATTATTAAAATTATTTTTTTTTTTTTATTTGTGTTCGAATGTTAGAACAAAGTGTCTTAGAAAAATTCTTAAAATATTTTTATCCAATTACTTGACAATTTTATTAATTGCTTAATAAAAATCCAAATAACCAATAAACATTAACCAATCTGTCATTAAATTTAATTTGAGTTAATTATCTCCAATGTTTATAAACAAAATATCTTTATTTTTGAATTTAACACTTCTAGCAAAAAAAAAAATAAAAAAAATTTTATAACTTTTCAAATTTTATTATCTGACCATTCATAAAGAACCTGGAATATAAATATTTTTTTTTTCTACAACTCTGAAATAAATAAAAAATCGCCTCGGGGAACTATAAAATAAATTGCTCATTAAAAATTTCCATACTAAATTGGTTTATTGAGTCTAAATTACATAACTTTGAAATAAATAAAAAAAAAAATTAATTATTTTTTAAATATCTCAGTTTAATTAATCCTGATTTGGTCAATATTCTTTTTTATTTTCAGATATTTTTCTTATTAAAAAACAAATTCAAGTGCTTTCTTTTTTTTTTTAACTTTACGACAAAGCAAATTGAGCATTTAATACGGCAAATTTGTATAAAACGATAAATCTCAGCAGTTAGTCTTTTTCTAACTATTTTTTTTTCTTTCTAATATATTTTAATTATTTAACTTATTAAATAGATGAGCGTAAAGCATTGATAATCATTAGGATTAATAGACCCGTTTTCTTCTTTATTAAATAAAATTATTATTTGAAATCTATAACTGAGTCTTTAGCAAGTACTTGAATCAGACTCTTCACACCTTTACTTCAAACATTTGGCTTTAAAAAAAAAATAGAAAAAAACTTCAATTAAAGAATATTTTAATTATATTACAGATATATATAAAGTCGAAATATATTTTTATTTTTAAATAAAAATTTTAAATTAAAATGTTTCCAATTGATGAGCAAAAATCGAATAAGCGCAGAGGCAGACCATGTGCTTTGGAAAGATACAATAACGAATTAATGCAACAAAAGTTAACTAGTTTAATAAACTCAAACTTGTCAATGAATGACGAGTTTACCAAAAGCAACATAATGCCTTTTATAATCAAGAGACAGAGGCGAGCTAGAGCAAACGATCGTGAAAGGAATAGAATGCAAACTCTAAACGAGGCTTTAAATGTTCTAAAGCAACATTTGCCAATAGACTTTTTGCTTGAAATAGATTCAAATTCTGATTTAGATAATTCAAATTCGACTGAAAACGGCCTTACAAACAAAAAGAATAAGAAAAAATTAAACGAAGATAAATTGACCAAGATTGATACATTAAAATTAGCCACCAGATACATCAATTTGTTGACTAGTATGCTCAAAGAAGACCAATCACTTGGACACATTTCAAATTCATCTTATTCAAATTCTTCATCACCAATCAACTCTTATTGTTCCGTCCAACTTTCAAGCACTTGTTTTAACAACATAAATCATCAAGGGTATCATAATTACATAATTCACGACAGCAACAATAATAACAACACCAGCATTCCGTCAACATCATCGAATCAAATTTCTAATATGCAAAATTTAAATAATAATAATAATAATAACAACAATAACAACTTTTATTCAAATTTTATTTCCAATTCAAATAATTTTAATTATTTTTGATTAGAAATTCTATTAATTTTTTCTTTTTGCAATATTGTTTAACCAGTTTTTTATTATTATTTTTTTTTTCTTCTTGTTTATACTTAGAATAAAATATAAGCTTTTTCAATTTATTTTTTTTTTCTTTCTTTTTAAAATAAAATAAAATAAAAAATAAAAATAAAAAAGGTATATAAAAGAAATAAAATCTCTTAAAATCATTTTATTGATTAAATATCATAGTAGTTATTTTTAAAAGAGAAATATCAAACTTAAGAGCTTTATTTACAAGATGAGAATAAGAAAAAGAAAAAAATATTGATTGATTTAATCGACATTTTATATATATAATATTATTTTGATAATATTTAGAGAATGCAAATTTTAAGTAAATAACCCTTATTGTAATTTGCATTTATTTTTTTTTTTTTTTATTTATAATTATTTTAAAACAAACACTTGAAATTAGATAATTTTTTTTTATTTTTTTTGATAAATTAGCTCTCAATAAATTGTTTTTGATGCAATTATATAAATTTAATTTATTGAGAAATATTTTATTTTCAAAAATAAAAAAAGAGAAAGAGAAATAGAAAATTCTTTTAAAAAAAAGCAACTCAGAGTCACAAACATGATCTTGTTTTGAAAAAGGAACAAAAATATGAGAAAATCATTCATGTAGTTTAAATTAAATAATATAATATAAAAAAAAAACACAAAAATTAATTCTGATTTTTAAGTTTGCTTTAATTTACATAATCTTATTATATTTTTCTTTATCATAGATTAATTACCAAACTTGAGTTTTTTTTTTCTCATTTGAAAGAATTCTAGATCAATAAATAAAAAAAAAAAAAAAAAAAACGATTTCCGAAAAAAAATTCTCTTTCATTCTTTATAATTAAATAATAATAATAATAATAATAATAATAATAATAATAAATAGAAATTTCCAAAGAGAGTTTTAAAAATAATATTGTTATTGTTAATTTCTTCTTCTTCTTTTTCTTTATTTTTTTATTTATTTCATTTTAGAAATGAAATTATTTAATATAATATCAAACAGAATTTGAAATTTTTATTTTTAATATTTAATTAAAACGATTTAAGTATTTAAAGCAATAGAAATAAAAATTTTAAGATTATTTCTTTCTATTATGACATAAATAATAGTTTATTAATTTCATATTATAAAGCATAAAATTTCAAATTCGAAATAATTTGAAAAAATCAGGTGTTTAACCAAAAAGAATTTAATTATTATAAAATAAAAAGGAAAAAAAAAAATTTAAATTAATTTAAATATACTGTATAAGCAGTCGATTCTAATACGTAGATAAATCTTTAAAAAAAAATAAAGAAAAAAAAGGAAATAAGAAAATAATTTTACATGCAGTTTAGTTTCAATTACTTAAGTTTAATGTAATTCCTGGTTTAAAATTAATTAATAAAGCCAATTAACAATCATTTTTATATTACTAAATAATTTTATTCAATTAGATAAAATGAATAAAAAAATATATGATATTAAATAAATGATACTCAGAAAAGAAAATGAATATTACTAAACATGATTATTATATTATACCAGAGTCGTATGAGGACTATTTTGACCCGGGTTTTCCCAAGTACTTGTCGGTTATTTTGTTCATGATCGGCATATTTGGCAACACAATATCGATAATTATATTTTTGGAAAAATCAATGCGAAAAAATTCAACATTTGTTTATTTGGCAGTATTATGTATCATAGATTTGTTAGTAATAATATTCGGTCTCGGAGATATAATCTTAATAAGTTACTTTAAGCTTATACTTCGAAACAAGTCTTTGATATTGTGTCGATTGCACACGTTTTTGACTTATTCATTTACGCACTTGTCTAGCTTTATTCTTGCTTCAGTAAGCATCGATCGAGCTATAGCGACCAATTTGATCTCGTTCGCCAAATGCTATTGTAGACCCGTAACTGCTTTAAAAGTGATTATATTCAATTTTATTTTATCTTTTTCGATTAACTTTCATAGTCTTGTGTTCCTCGGCTATCAAGAGCCTAACAATAAAACTAGCTACTACTGTGCATCGCTATCCGGAACCTTATACGACAGCTTTATGAACCCATTCTTCCAATGGTTAGACCTAATTTTTTATGCAATTTTACCATTTATAATTATGGCAATATGTTCTTTTTTTATTATCAGAGTTATTTTTATTTCAACTAAGCGCCTTGGCAAGAATATATCAAAAACAGTTCTAGGAGAAAACGAAGAAAACATGAGTCTAAAGAGACGATTTAGTCGCAGTCGAATGTCTCGACAATCGAAACGAAGTCAAAACCATCGTTTTAACAAAACACTGCATTTAACTTATACTCTTATAACTATAAATGCCTTGTTTTTTTGTTTAGTAAGTCCATTAGCTATAGTTTTAGTATTTATTAAAGGAAAAGAAACAATTGAAGAGAACAAAATTCTAATAAATATTGTTTATTTGCTGGCCTATTCCAATCATTCCTTCAATTTTATTTTCTATGGTCTTTCTTCACCACCATATCGAGAACAATTGTTCTTTCTCATGGGTTTTAAGAAGAAGAATGAAACCAAATCAAATCAAGCAAACAATATTAGAAAAATTGATTTTAATAATAATAATAATAATTAAAAAAAAAATTTTTTTTTTTTTTTGAATTTTTATTTAAATTATTTTATTAGTCAATTTTTAAACATTTTTCTGGATATATTACATTACGACACAATCGGTTTATTTCTGGTGTCAAATTTAGTGTTTGAAATAATAAAAATAAAAAATTTAAATCTCGTTTGTTTGAATTAAATTCTGAAATTAATAGATTTGTATAATAATCATTAAGATTTTTTAAAAATTCTTTATCAATTACTTCACAATCTTTAAAATTAATAAAATAAATTAAAATTTTTAAAAAATTAAAAAAATTTAAAAAAAAAATGTTTACTTTTATTAGTTAAAATATAAGGTATTAAAAGAGCTGTTTCGTTTTGTGTTAAATTCAATTCATTCAAACAAGAATGATAATAACAAACTTTGTCACAGAGAAAATCACCTAAAATCTTAGAAACCCAGTACTTGCTCAATTGAATTTCATCATTAAGCATAACATAGAATTCGTCTCTAATAAACAATTTTATAATTCTTAGACCAAATACGATAAAAAAGTTTTTTCTTATAAGAGTCTTGAAATCAAGTATATTTATTTGGTCAAAGCCAGGTATTTGTTTTACATAGCTTAACAAATCTTTGGAATAATTATCCATCATTTTAATATATGCTCTCCATACTATTAGTTCATCGTAGTTATCATTCTGAGTAATATAACTATTCAGGTTTATTGCTCGCTCAAAATCTTTGTTTAGACTCTGTGTATTCTCTGAGTATAAATAAACACATTTTGATTTGAAATAATCTAAGCAATTTGTCTGCTTTTGATTTAATAATAGACTGCTATATAAAGAACATGTATTAGTTAGACTATCTTCATCTAATTGAGTTTCAGGTGAATTTAAGCTATTCTCTTTGGCATCGTTTGGTATCCGACCCATCTTTATGCTTTCAAACGACATACCAGCATTTTTGCATTTAGTCCATCTACAATATTTGCAATGTTTTCTCTTCCTTGGACTCATTTCACAATTTTGACCTAGTCTACATATGTAAGTCATACTTTTTCCAACACTTCTTTTAAAAAAGCCCTTAATAATTGATTCAAAATTAAATAATATTAAAATTATCTTTAATATTATTCTAAAAGTATTTATGTATAATAATTGAAACAAAAATTTCAATAACTGAGCTATGATTAATATGATATATTGAAATCAATAATTAAATATTTTACTTTACAACTCTCACAACTAGTTACACCATAATGAACACCATTAGCTTTATCATTGCAAATTTTGCATTTTAAAATTGAATTAGAACTTTGCATTTTTAGTTATCTTTTAGATTTTTTGTTTTAAAAATCCAGAATTTTCTTCTAATTAGTGTTTTATACTTCTTTTTTTTTTAAATTTTAAAATAGAAACAGGAGAGTTTAAGCTTTTAATTTTGCAATTAAAAAGAAATTAGTTTAATTAATTAAAAGAATTATATTACAGTTAAATTAATAAATATGTTATTTTTAAATTTTAAAAATTTTTATTTTAAATAAAACAAAATTTGAGTTTTTTTTTTTTTTATTTATTTACTTAAACGAAACAATTAAATAAAATTAAAAAAATAAAATAAATAATTTGATAAAATTAAAATTGATTAAATTTTACTAGTTTAAAAAAAAGAGAAGAAAGAAAGAATAGAGTTTAACTTGAAGAATTAAGAGAAGATGAAGACGATGAAGAAGATAAATTAGTGTTTTTGAAATTTCCATTAAAACTAGTCGAACCGTTGTTTGTTGCTTTTCTTTTTGAGTTAATTTCTTCAGTGTAAGACTTGGATTTATTTAAATTGTATTCATCATATTTTTTTGGCAAATTTTTATTACTAATTTCCAACTCGGGTCCTCCACCATATAATGCATACAAGTAATCCCACATTTCTTTGTTTATTTTAAAATAGTTTGATTTCTGGTTCAATTGGAACTCTTTTTGATTGCTATTTTTGGACACTGGTAAACAAATGGACAAATTGTTTATTTTACTCGGCACTTGATGCCTCATCGGACACTGAATCATTTGTACAAATTTTTCCCATTCTTTAAACCATGTAATACTGATTGCGAATACTCGAGTCTTATTTGTACCATTTAATTGCTCCAAATTCCATTTGTCTTTAAGTCTTATAAATTCGTTCTTCTCTCTGGTTTGTCTTTGTTTCATTTCTTCGTCATCCAGTTGACATTGTTTGCACGGAAACAAATAGTTCAATTCACTGTTTTTGTATTTAACACTAAAATTTTCTTCTAAATACAACCATGTCTCTTCGGAGCATGCTATAGCTAAATTGTCTACTATTTTCCAAAGATTGTTATTTACAAAATTGTGTTTGCATATGAAATCAGTGTTATCAATTGGTCCTGATTCGCCAAAATATTTCAATTTGTGTAACCACTGTTTGCTCACATAGTAAGGTCTTAGCAAAGAGTCGTTATTAGTCAAAGTTTTGGATGAGAATAAATTTCGCAGTTGGTCTTTAATCGAATCGGTTTTAATGTTTTTCTTTTTGTAAAAAAGCACATATGCCTGACTATTTTGAACAGTTAAAGAGTCTATTTGTCTACAATAGCTATCGTCATACTCGTACCATTCTTCGTTAAAGTAGTTCCTACCATAAGATATATAATGACCTCCGCTTGAACTGCCGTAATGACATATAACCGAGTTTAAATCATACTGAGTTATTTCGTTTCTACATTCATTATGCACAAATGGTTGCATGTTTAAATTATCGGTCGGGAACGATATAAACGAGTTTATTTTACCGGTTGAAAACATCGAGTCATGACGAAATCTTTTCAAATGTATTATCAGCACTTCTGGAAGGTTCAATATTTTAGAATACTTTATCCCATTAGTCAATCTTTATAAAATTAATTAAATTTATTTATTAGTCATAATTTTTCATGTTGTTTCAAAATTAATTGCGGTTTTAATGATTTAACTATATGCTTAAAAGCGTATAATTTTGCAACAACTTTAAATTTTTTTTTTTGTTTATTCTAATAGACTGATTTTATAAAAATATCCAACTTTAGTATTTAAATTAAATAAATTAATTACTTTTTACACTTCTCACAACTGTACATGTTATCTCCTTTGAGATCATCGTCAGAAAAAAATGCGGCCAAACAATCAGACAATTTTATAGTACTAGACCATACATAGCCTTTCATAAAATCCATGATCCAGCCAAGCCAACTTTGGTATGATTGATCATTTTTATTGTTTAAATTAACTCGGCTTTGTAATGCTTGTAAATACTCTTTGGATGGAATTGGTAAAGATAAATGCTGAAAAGACTCGGTTGTGGTCGAAATATTATTGCATTCTAAACACTTGACTTGACTTATTAACTTGCCTTCAAAAGTTTCGCTTATTATGCTCGTATAGACCGGTACTTTATTGTTTTCTATATTTTTGGACTTTTGGCTTAAGTTTTTCCTATTTTGTATATTCGAACAAGAAAAGCATTCGTCAGCATCCGAGTAATCTAGCTTATCGTCAGACAACTCGGAACAATTGTTATCATTAATGTCACCACATGTTACATATGAGTCTATCGATTCCGAGTCTCTCTCATCATGATCAGATGAGTTTTTCGACTGATGTGAACCATTCTCAAAACTTGATACACCACTGTCTTTGTCGGAATTACATTGTTTTATGTTATTCTCATTTTCTGATCTTTCTTCTTCTTCTTCGTCTACTTCTTGGTCTACTTCTTCTTCTCTTTCTTCTTGTTCTTCTTGGGAATTTTGTTCGACCAATACAGGTCTTTTTAATTCTTCATGAAGTTGATCCATCAAATAGATTAAAAACTCTTGTGAATCGTTTTGTTGGTAGCCTCGGAACATCGGGTTTATGAGTTTTACTGTATGTACCAGATCAACCGGCGTCAAAGAGCTTATTTCTTCCATTTTGTTTGTTTTTAGATTCATTCTATTCGGATTTTGCCACAAATCTCGCATTAGCTTCATATAATTTAAACTTAAAGATACATTTTTTGATGAAGATTGTTTGTTTAACAATGATTGTTGTTGTACGTATGAGCTGCATTCTAAAAAGTAGCTTGTAAATGCAAAACAATTTGACAAGGCTTGTAAAGCAGCGTTCATGTAGCACGTATTGCCCAAATTATCTAAGCCTAATTGACCATAACATTGTAGATCTTTATTTTCGTATTCATCAAAGTCATCTTTATAACTTTCATTGTTCGGCTTAGAGCCTTTTTTATTAATTAATAATTAATAAATTTATTTATAATATTGTTGCAAAATAAATATCGTTTTTTAATATAATAATGTATTTAGTAAAAACGAAATTTATTTTGCAACAATATATTTTAATAAAATTATTCAATTAAAAAAAAGCTTATTGATTTATTTTGAAATATTTAATATTTTACTATCTTATAAATAATTTAATTTAATTTTTGTTCTATTTTAATTCTGCTACTGAAGCTTATTAAATAGCTTGTATTGTTTAAAGTAGTATTAGTCTTAAGAGAGTTGTAGTAGAGATTTGCTTATGTTCTTTGATTTATTCCCTATTCAAATGCTTTATAATCAATTATAAACTTGTTAACCAAAGAATATATGGATAAAATAATATATTTCATAATAATATTTCTTTTTAAAAGTTTTTGAAATTTTAGAAGCAAATGAGTCTATAAAATGACAAGTTTAATAAAACAAACTAATAATACAAAATTAGTAAAGAAAATGCAACTAGAGATAATACAAGATGTTAAAGACAAAAATAGAAAATTGTATTAAAACCTAAAGTACTAATAAACATGGACTTGTTAAAAATCTTAAAAATTATTTTGATATTAAACCTAAAATACTACTTGAAAAAAAATGAAAATCGCTTTTAATGCAATTACATTTAAATACTTGAATATAAATTATTAATAAAAAATAATAATTGTTTGAATACTTACAAATTTCTTGATCTAAATAATTAATAAGATCGTAATCTTGTACAACAATTGAACAATTAGTATTTATATTAGCATTTAAACTAGGAAAATTTTTTGATTTAAAACTAAACTGAGGTTTATTCGAGTCAAGATAGACTCGAGTTGAGCACAGTTCGCACCAAACTGATTTATTTGTAAGATTAATAGACAATGGATGATGATTTTTCTATATTGAATAAATTAGAATTCACAAATAATTAATAGAAAATATAAAAATAAATAACTACAATAGCATGAAGACTACTGTGTTTATTCGAGCCTTGGTCTTGACCACAACCTACATACAAACAATTCTCTCTCAGACATAACCATAAATTTTTAAAACACTTGCAATCGTTGCAATAAAGATAATTTGTTGTGTTTACTAAAGATAATTTATTCTCTTCAAATTCTTCATCTTCTTTGTCTTGGTCTATTCCATTTTGGTAATTGTTCTCTAGTTTAGATTTATCGCTTAACAGTTCATATTGTGTCAATTCGAATTGTTTTATTTTTGACGTTATGTCTTGCTCTTTTAGATCTCCAATGAGCAAAACGTGTGCACATTTCGATGTTACATTATTGCTTGTATTTTTGCAAGCAAAACTATTGCTCGTTGATTTTTGTTTTATCGATGGCATATCATCAATATTACATTAAAATTTGTTTTAAAATTTAGAAAAAAAAATTTTAAAAATTAAAATTTTTTTTTTTTATTAATTTATTCTAATAATTAATACAGCAAAATTTTTTATTTTTTTTTTTTAATAATTTATTTACAATTTAGAGATATTTCAAGTCTTTAAATTTGGCCTTTTTTTCTTTATTTTCTTCCAATAAACTTTACATTTTTTCAAATCAAATCTTCAAAAGATTTATCCAAACAAGTTCAATAAATCAATTCTTTGTTATTGTTATATAATTATAAATCTAAAAAAATTTTTAATTTAATATCACCTATAAGTATTTTTTTTTTTCAGACAACAATAACAAAATTTGAATGAATATTATATGGTTTGTTGCAAAATAAATTTCGTCGATTTTATATATGTTTATATTATTAAAAACGCAATTTATTTTGCAACAAACTATATAATATTCATTCAAATTTTGTTTGATTTATTTTTGTTAAAAATAATTTAATAATTAAGTATCGCTATATAAATAAATATTTTTCTAATAGTGCAAAAAAAAAAGTGGTTACCATAGAACATTTATTTTATTGAAAATTTGAAATTTTCTTAAAATTCAAATTAAGCTAATTTTTTATTAATTGAAATGATATTATTTCTATCTCGCTTTTAATAATAATCTTTAATCTTTTCTAATATTGTTTCAAGTCAGTTATTAATTTAAATATTAATTTTATTAATACTATAATAATATAATATTTAATAAACATAAAAAAAGAAAATTTTAAAAGTTTGCCCTAAAATTGAAAATTATTATGCAAGTTGTGACAACATCACAATGAGTAATAATAAAATTATTCAAAATTAATAATTTATTAATTAATTTTTAGACAAGTGATATTATAAATGAGATAGAAACAAAACAACAAAATCAAGATTAAATTTTGTTACATTCAAATAGAAAGCAACCTTTTTTTTATTTTTATTTTTCTAAAATTTGAATTAAATTAGAACATATTTTAAAAATATTCACTTATTTAGTTTTAGTTTCAAATTTGAAATAAAGTGTAACCATCATTTCATCATCAAATTCAAATAAAATCATGTGTTTTTTATTATTATTATTATAATTTTATTTTTGTTTCAAATAGGTTTATAAAATATCACGAGTTTTTCATTTCAAATAAATTAGATTTAGAGCAAAAAGTATTTTTAATATAATATTTTTTTTTTTTTTCTTTATATAATTTTATAAGTAATCTTAAATTCTAGACTTTAAGATAGTAGTAGTTTAATAATAAAATAATATGTATCAAGATTTATTTTATTTTATTTTATTTTAAATTAAATAAATGATGTTTAATTAATTGCAAATTATGCACAAAATATTTTATTTTTATTTTTTTTAAAATTAAATTTATAAGCTTTAGAAAAAAAAAAAAATAAATAAAAATTTAAAAAAAAAAAATGCTTTGTCATTTGAAAATCATTCGATAAAGTAATGAAAAAATAAAAAAAAAATATTTTTAGAGCAAATTTTTAAATTATTATTATTTAATAAAACATAAAAAGAAAAAGAAAAAATAAATTTTTAAACTAAAAGTTGCTTTAGATTAATAAGAAAAATTGAAATTTATTTTCTAGAAAATATTTATTTGACTAAATGTAATATCGATTTTTGAAAATGCGTAGACATTTAAAGGGCGTGTTACTTCTCTAGTGTTTGTGTCAAGTCAAGTTCCAGGCTCAGAATAGAATTTATTTTCGTTTTGTTAAAAAAGCTAAACGACTTTTAATAAACACATTACACGAAACAAAATTCTAAACTATTCTTAAAATATAATTAATTACTTAATAAAAAAAATTTCTTTAAAGTAATTATGTAACAAAAGAATATATTTATTTCAAATTATAATAATTTCAAAACATGATTTAGAAACATAAACGCCTTTTTCTCTTTAAATTATCATTTTTTTTTTTTTTTTTTTTTTTTTTTTCGTTACATAAAGAGTTATATGAATATTTAAAAAATTCGTATATCGTGAGAAAGCAAATTTATTTTTTTTTTTGTGTTTTGCTTGTTTTGATTTTTTCTATTAAAAGAATATTTTTTTTTTTTTTTTTTTGTGTTTTAAATAGAAAAATAAAGAAAAAAATTTTTTTTAAAATAAAAATTTCAACAAAAATGTTTGATATTGAAAGTTTAACTAATGAATTATATAAATTAACCCAAATGAATACAAATAACTCAATTGCTCAAGCTGTAGATAGTTCTAGTACAAATTTAAAAGCAGATACAAACCAAATTCAACAACAAGCTCAATCAAATCAATTACAAAGCCAAACGTGTAGTTCTGATGATAAAAAGACAAAAACATTTAGCTTTGGCAAGTGTAAAGTGTGCAAAGACAAAGCAACTGGAATACATTACGGAATACCATCGTGCGAAGGATGCAAAGGCTTTTTCAAGAGAAGCATTGAAAAACATGAAAAATATGTTTGTTATTTTGGCTACAAGTGTACAATAACTCCAAAGCAGAGAAAGAGATGTAAATATTGTAGATGGAGGTCGTGTTTGGCAGCTGGTATGTCTTTTGAAGGAATTAAAATGGGTCGAATACCAAAAATAGAAAAAGAAAAGGCCAAGTATGAAGAATCAGAGAGCGAAGAAGAAACAGACGAGAACGAAAATTACAATTTAGACAATCGAATAGAAAGGATTCGTATGTCTTTAAAGAGCCTGCTGAATCTAAACCCATCTTTGAGCTTATTTAACTCATTGAATCCGTATAATTTAATTCCAAAAACAAGCTTTTCTGAATTGTGTATTAGAACATCATCTGAAAATAATATATTCACTTTGACTCTAATCAAAGACCGATGTTATCAATTGTTTAGAGATAACATGCAAGATTATAGATGGCAATATGAACGGGCTATGAAACTAGTTGAAAAAAAATATAACTGTGATATTTTAAGATTTAGTCAAACATTGGAATCGGTTTGGAAAGGATTTTGCAAGACAACTTCCGATTTTACTAAGACATTAGTAAAAACGATCAAAGCTTTGCCCGGTTTCGACAAATTTGATACTTATGATGTCGGTGTTTTGGTCAGTGAGAGACTTTTTTCTGTTTATGGTTTACATGTGACTAAATTATTTATTAACGATGAATCATACGCAATGTTCGATTCAAATATACAAGCAACTCAATATTGGATGGAAAGATTATTGGGTATTAAAACAAGTGAAAAAATTTTTAATTATCACAATCAATTGAATAGCTACAGGCTAACTGAAGGCGAATTGGCAATTTTAGTACCTTGGATTCTTTGCTCAGCTGGTAATTATTTGTTATTAATATTATTTTTAATTAAATTATTACTATTTAACTTGAAGATATTCAAGTATCCAATAAGGAATTGTTGTACGAACTAAGGTTGTATTATACTCAAGTTTTAATTTATGAGCTTAATCTCAATCAAAGAACTCCTGAATATTTTAACTCTTTAAGCAAAGTAAATATTTGATAAAATTTTATTTTTTTTTTTTTAAAGCATCTTTAAAATTTTTAAATTTAAATTTAAGACTTTGTTAATATCAACAGAAATAAACAAATTATGTAAGCAAGTTTGTTATGAAGATTTGAAATAAGAAAGAAAAGTGTACAAAAAAATATTTGTTGTGTCCCAAAACCAATTTTTAATTATTTATTATTAATTTTTATTATTGTTATTATTACGAATATATATGAATCTATTTTCAAAAATCAATCAATCAATCAATAAATCACTAATTTCTTCTTCTTTTTTTTTTTTAGGTTTTAGAGTTTTTATTTTTTTTTTTTTAAATTTAAATTTTAAATAATAAAAAAATTATGAAAATGTTTTGGTTAAAAATTTAATTTAATTTTTTTTTAAATTTTGAAATTGTTTGTTAATTTATTTTGTTTAATTGAAACAATCCTTGAAAAAAAAAAAATGAAAAAACAATTGTGTAATTTAATTAGAAGCATGAAAAAAGCTAGTTTTTCATAATCAAAAATAAAAGAGAAAAAAAAGAGACTTAAGCTTTATAAAGAAAAAAAAAAAAAACACAAATATGAATGATTTTGGTAGTTGTAAAATATGTAATGATAAATCGACTGGTGTTCACTATGGAGTGATGACTTGCGAAGCTTGTAAGCTGTTTTTTAGTAGGACAATAAAGAAAAAACATAAATATATTTGCCAGTTTATTAACAACTGTCAAATAACTCCAATGTTTAGAAAAAAGTGTAAAGCGTGTAGATGGCAATTGTGTTTAAGAGCTGGCATGTCTTATGACTCGATCAAATTTGGTAGGAAATCAATTGAGGAGAGACAAATTAGTTTAAAGTCAAATAGCATTTATCAAACGATCTCATCACAGACATCTTCAATATATAAAAACTCTTATTTGTCGAATTTCTTCTCTAAAAAGTTAAAAGAAGTCATTTTTGAACTATTTAAGGAAAACACTTTTGAGTACAATATTCATTACGAAAAAGCTTTAACAATGTTAAATTCAAATATAAACAACAACAACAACAAGCATATTCTGGTCCCAAAAGAACAAGTATGGGTCGATTTGATCAAGGAAATGTCAAATTTTACCAAAAACGTGGTCTTTTATATTAAAAGTTTGCCAGGTTTTGAAGAATTGCATCCTCGTGATTTAGCCATAATTATTAGCAAACGGATTTTCACCATTTTTGGTCTTAGAAGTGCTAAACTATTTCTAAATGATGAATTCTATCTATTATTGCCTGATAACTCGATACAATTTTGCAAATACTGGCTAAATGCTTTGTATGGTTCGGAGTTGTGCAATAAAATATTCGACTATCATTTTAAGCTAAATTCGCTTTTTTTGACCGAAAGGGAAATTTCTATTTTAGTACCTTACACCATAACAGTACCAGGTATAATATTTGATCTTAATAAAATAAATTCACAACAAGTGATTTGTTTTAAATTAAATTCTAGATGATGATTTAACTTTTCCAGATAAAGTTAAAAAATTGCACGATTATTACACCAAATTGTTATTATCAGAGTTTGATTTAAACAAAAGAAGTAATCAGTTTTTAGATTGTTTGAACCAAGTAAAATAATATCAAAAAATAAAATAATAAATGTTTTATTTTATTTTATTTTATTTCATTTTATTTCATTTCAGATATTGGATTTGACAATTGATATCAATAGAATGTGTAAGCAGGTTATTTACTCAAAAGATGATTAATCCTAGTTAAAATTAGAATTTTTTGTTTTAATAAAATAAGAGAATTGATTTCATTTTTGATAAATGAATACTAAATAAGAATTACTTTCTAAAATTTACCAAAATTTTAAAGAATTTTTTTTTTTTTTTTTAATTTAGCTTGTAAATTTTTAGTAACTTAATTATTAAAAAAAAAAAAAACAAAATTATAAATATTAAAACTAAACATGTTCATTATTTTGGTATTTGTAATTTCAAATAGTTATACAACACGATTCTTATGTAATAAGAATCTAAAAAGACTATCCTTAAGAAACAAAAAAAATTTTTTTTTATAAATTTCTAAAAAGACCCGAATTATAATCTAAAAATATATTTTTAATATTTTTTTAAAAAAAGGGCTTTCATAGAAAACTATTAAAATATGGAAGAATTAGATTATGGTAATTGTAAAATATGTAATGATAAATCTACTGGTGTTCATTATGGAGTTACTACTTGTGAGGGTTGTAAAGTATTTTTTAGAAGAAGTATAGAAAAAAAACGAAACTATATTTGCCAGTTTAATAACCAATGTGAAATAACTCCAAAGTTTAGAAAAAAGTGTAAATCGTGTAGATGGGAATCGTGTTTAAGAGCTGGCATGTCTTATGACTCGATCAAAAGTGGTCGCAAGACTTTAAATGATAGAAAAAAATTCATAATAAATAAACAAGATAAAAATTTAAGAGAACACTTATCTACTAATAACATACATAGGTACACAAGTTTGATACTAAACACTGATTCATTAGATTCTAGCTTAAAATGTACCAAGTTTTATTTAAGCAATTTCATAGCGAAAAAATCAAAAGACAAAATATTCGATTTGTATAAAGAAAACACATTTATTTACAATTCTCAATACGAACAAGCATTGGCTCTATTAAACTCAAATCAATACATTGATAAAAGTATGCACTTTGCTAAAGAACAAGTTTGGCAAGACTTGATCAAAGAATTATCCAATTATACCAAACATGTTGTTTTATATATTAAAAATTTACCCGGTTTCGAAGATGTTTATGACAGAGACTTGGCTATCATCATTAGCAAGCGTGTTTTTACCATTTACGGATTTTTTTTATATTTACCTGAAAATGCAATACAATTTTCTAAATACTGGATGAATAATTTATACGGCTCTGAGCTATGCAATAAAATATTCGAATATCATTTTAAATTAAACAATCTTTTACTAACTGAAAAAGAAATTTCGATTCTAATACCTTTTGCTTTAACAACTCAAGGTATATAATATTTAGAAAAATAATAATTTATTAAAATTATTTTTGATTATTTATTTATTTATTTTGCTTTAAAAAAAGATTCAGATATAAAATATCCAGAAAAAGTAAGAAATTTAAATGAGCATTATTTAAAACTTTTGTTGTCAGAGTTCGACTTTAACAAAAGAAATAAACAATATTTCAAATGTTTAGCACAAGTGAGCTTATAATTTCTATTTCTAAACCTAGGAATTTTCTTTAACTTATTTTGAATTTGAATAAAATAATAGACTTTAGAGTTGACAGCAGAGATCAATAGTAGTTGCAAACAGGTCATTTATAAAGATGATTAAATTAAGAATTTAAAAAAAAAAAAAAAAATAAAATTTATTTTATTTTTAGCATTTTTATCTCGATTTATTATTAAAAATAAAATCGATTTTTAGAGTTTATTTTTTTTTTTAAATTAAAAAATAAAATAAATGAAAAAAATCGATAATAAATAATTTTATGATATACTCTTATTTTGCTTACGTTTATTATGTAAAGCAGAATAATATTTCAAATTATTTTTTTCAATATCTAAATTTCAACAAGACTCAAAATCAAGGTTCGGAAATGATTTTTTAATAATAATAATAATAATAAAGGTACATAATAAATTAAACATATAAATTTTTTTGTTTTTTATCTTGAAATTCATAATATGTTTAGTTAAATTGAATTAAAAAGCGTTACCATGATATTTCATATAATTATTACTAATAACTCTGAAAAAAAAAAAAAAAAAGAAAAGAAATAAAATAAGTAATAGTTTAGAATTTTGTTCTAATTTTAAAATATTATTTAACAGTATATTCAAAACCAAAAACAATTTTCTTTTTATAGAATATTAAATATATAGAAATTAATTAAGAAGAATGTCTAGATTTATTTTATGTAATAAATTTTCTTATTTTACTTAATACCATTAGAAATAAAATTTCAAAAAATAAATTATTAAAATTTTAAACTTTTTTTTTTATTTATTTAAATATATTTAAATATATATATATATATATATTTTCATCATCATCATCATCATCATCATCATCATATTTTCTTTTTCTCATTTCAATTCAAATTTAGATATAATATAAATAACAAAAAAAAAAATAAAATAATATAAATCATAATTTATTTTATATTTTTTATAATATTCAAATATTTTAATTTTTTTTTTTTTGTTGAACAAAATAAAATATGTTTCAAGCTCAAAATTTAAATGCTGAAATTTCAAATGAATTTAATAATAAAAAGATGGAAGAAAATAGCTGTAATGAAAAGAATAAACTAGCAAAAACATTTAGCTTTGGCAAGTGTAAAGTGTGCAAAGACAAAGCAACCGGAATACATTACGGAATACCATCGTGCGAAGGATGCAAAGGCTTTTTCAAGAGAAGCATTGAAAAACATGAAAAATATGTTTGTTATTTTGGCTACAAGTGTACAATAACTCCAAAGCAGAGAAAGAGATGTAAATATTGTAGATGGAGGTCGTGTTTGGCAGCTGGTATGTCTTTTGAAGGAATTAAAATGGGTCGAATACCAAAAATAGAAAAAGAAAAGGCCAAATACGAAGAAAATGCTTCATCATCAGGTAAAATTAGAAAAAAATTATTCATCAATTCTAATATTTATGTTATTAAAAAAAAAAAAGACGATGATGACGTTGAAGACGACGAAGGCAATCAAAGCCATGAAAATGAGCTTAACGAGCACGAAGAATCGATTAATATAAACAAGTATTCCGAAACAAACACTAGTTATTTGACTGCCAAAAATTTACTAGAAATAAACAAATTAAACGAGGATATAAACAATCAGCAGCAATTGGCTCTAAACACAAACAACAAAGAAAATAAGAAAACTAATTTTTTAAACATTGATCAAAGTCATTTAATATTCACAATGCTTAGAGACAAGTGTTACCAATTGTTTATAGAAGAAACTAAAAAGTTTGATTTTCAATACGAAAAAGCATTGAATGTTTTAAAAGGAAATCAGGCGAGTCTGGCTGACGATAGAGTTCCAGTTAAAATAGTATGGGAAAATGTGTATAAAGAAACATCAGATCATACTAAATCAATGTTTATATATTCTAAAAAATTACCCGGTTTTGAAACCTTATGCTCAAATGATTTTCTAAAAATTATGACTAGTAACATTTTCACCATATTTGGCTTAAAATCCACAAAATTGTTTATAAATGGTGAATTCTTTCTGATTCATCCAATAACCGGTTATCAGTTTAATCGTACTAAAATGTATCAAACAATGGGCATTGAGTTAACTAATAAAATCTTGTACTATCATAATAAACTCAATTCATTGAATTTAACTAATCATGAATTTGCGCTCTTAATTCCATTTGTTCTTACATCAACAGGTAAATAAGTTTTTTAGCTAATATATTTAGGATTTATAATTAAAGTTGAGTTTTGTTTTAATATATTTTAAAGAAGCCGAATTTAATGATTCAAAAATTATCAAATATTTAAATGAATATTACAAACGTATTTTGATTTATGAATTTAGTTTAAACAAACGAACTTCAAATTTTATCAATCAATTAGGAAAAGTAAAATTAAAAAATTAAAAATCATCTCTTTTAAAAAAAAATCAAAATTTTACTTTTTGTTTTTCAAGTATTTAAGTTATACAGTTGAAATTAATAACAAGTGCATGGAAATGAAATACAAAGATGAATAATAAAGAGATTTTATTTTAAGTTTCTTTTCTTTTTTTCTTTTTTTTTTTTACTTAAATAAAATTATTATTTAAATTAAGTTTTAAATGTTTTTTCCAGAAAAATTTCACAAAGCTTTTATTAGTCGTTATGTTACGATTAAATAAAGTATTATGTAATTCTAATACTTATAAAAAAAATTAAAAATATTTTAAATTTATGTTATCGTTTAAATAAATTTTAGCCTAATTTTTTATTAAAAATGAATTTTTATTTTTTTTATTTTATTAAAATAAAAGTTTAGAAAACAAATTTTAATTTATCTATACACTGTATGTAAAACAAGTGACATGTATGAGTTCTAGTTTAATTTATATATTTTTTTTTGATATATATTTGATATATTTGATTTTTGATTTGAAATAGCTTGAAAAAGCCTAGGGATGTCATATCCGAGGTTTCTTGTTTAAACAACAAAATAGACATATTTTAATAAAAATTTTTGAATCATACACGTTTTTCTTATTTGAAAGTTTTAGCTTATTTAAGTCTCCTAGACACACATACAAAGCTAATTTGGCTCTTTTCTAAAAGCAAATTTGAATCACGTGATTGTGATAAATTAAAAGAAGCTAATCCATCAAGCAACTTGCTTCAATGCTCAATAAAATGAAACATATTAATTTTAAAGTTAAATATTAAAAAAATTTCTGAATGATTAGTAGTTAATTATTAATTTAATTATTAATATTGAGCAAATAGAAAACCTAATGATCAAGTTTATAGACTCTAATATTAGTTAAATCAAATACATTTAAATTTATCTTAAAATTGATCTAAAAAAAATTATTATAAATACATAATTTATAATCGAAGCTTAAAGATTCAAAAACATCTCATAATATGAGTTTTTATTTTTTATCAAATTCAAATTTCATGAATAGATACTGTATTATAACTTTACAGATAATAAATAATAAGTGATAAGATTAAATTTTCAAATTTTTAACGTTTTTTTAAAAGTAAATTAAATAACTTTATTTTATTTTTTTGTTATAAACTTTTAAATCACATTTTTTTTTTCTATTCTATTTATTAAAATCCAGCATTTGGCTGATAAAACTGCTTGAATTTTTCTCTAGTTTTTTTTTTTTTTTTTTTTTCCAAGTACTTGAATCTGACAAGCAAATCTTGAGTGCATTTTTAATATTTAAATTCAAATAAATTTTATAAAACAATTCAAAAAAAAATTTAAATTAATTTCAAAGCTTCAAAGAAAAATGTAACAAATTTAATATATTCATATCTAGGATGTTATTATTTTATTTTATTTTATTTTTTCTTTTTAAATTAAATTTAAAAATGAGAAATAGAAATAATTAAAAAAAAAAATAAATAAATTCTATTGCGTAAGAAGCCAATTATAAAATAATTGATTTTTTTTGTTGCAATTTAATTTAATCTAGAAATTTTTATTTCAAAAAAAAAAAAAGGAATTTTGATGACACGAGATTTGAATTTCTAGTTTCTAAATCAGAACTTGAAATATAAGAAATAATATTTCAAAGTTTAAAAACTCGTGAGAAATGCATACATACTCGTTTTTTTTTTTTTTTTTTTTTTATTCAAAGCATTTATTGTATACAATAAAAATATAAATATATATTTTTTGTTATTTATTAATAAAACTCTAAATAGTATCTTAAATTTGTTTTAATTTTTTTCTTTTTTTTAAACTCTAATAATTTAAAACTTAGAAAAAAACTCTAGACTAGACAAGCTTGTTTAAACTTAATCTTAAACTGTTTATATTTCAATCAAATAAGATACTTAATTAGATTATATTAAATGATTTTTACAAAGAACTATAAATATCTATTATTATTATAAAAGAAAATTTGTTAAATTATATAACATAATTAAAATTTTTTTTTAAATTATAATTTTATTATAATAATAAAAAAATTCAAATTATGAATTATTCTTTTTGAAATTTTTCTCTTTTCTCTTTCTCTCTCTTTCTCTCTTTTTTTTTTTTTTTTTTTTTAACTTAAAACATATTATAACTAAATAATAAGCAAAAAAAAAAATCGAAATTTTATTTTCAATTTTAATTATGTTTTTAAAAAAAAAAAAATTAGGTATTTAAATCAGAAAAAAAAAGAGATATATTTAAAATTATATTAGAAAAAAAAATAAAAAAAAAAAAAATTATAACTAAATCCAAGAAGAGATGCTCAAAATTTCAAGCTTAAACCAACATATAAATACAAACGATATTAGCTCAGATTACGAAAGATTAGTAAGAGATTACAAAAATTACAATCAATTTAGACAGCTCAAAAAACCAGCTCAGCATTTCAATTTTGGTAAATGCAGAGTGTGCAAAGATAAAGCAACAGGTATTCATTATGGTATTCCATCGTGCGAAGGGTGCAAAGGCTTTTTCAAGCGAAGCATTGAAAAAAATGAAAAATATGTGTGCTATTTTGGTTACAAGTGTGAAATAACCCCAAAGTATAGAAAAAGATGTAAATATTGTAGGTGGAAGGCATGTATTCAGGCAGGTATGTCTTTTGAAGCTATAAAAATGGGTCGAATTCCGAGAATTAAAGACTCCGAAGGTACTAGTCCTTCAAGTATTGAAAGTAATGAGTTGAAGTTTAAATTTTCAAGTAAAGTGAAAATGAATCATTTTTTAGAAAGACATAGAGATTTGTTTAGCAGTGTTTTATTAAATAAAGCCTTCAATTCACCGAATATAGATGTGAAACTATTACTTCCTAAAAACACTGAAGTAGAAAATAATTTTTTACTCATTACATGTCTTAGAGACAAATGCTATCAATTGTATGTAGAATTCATAGACACATACAAATTTCATTATGATAAAGTTAAACTAATTACAAAAAATTGCTCAAATCAATTGAATCTAATTGATCCGAATGATATTCCAACAGAAATTTTTTGGAAATTTTTTTTAAATGTTTTAGAAAAACATATTACAACATCTATTTCATTTGCTCGTAGACTTCCCGGTTTTGATTTATTAAATGTATTGGATTTCAAATTTGCTGTTATTGATCGAACTTTTATGATTATTGCTTTATGTGTATCTAAACTATTTGTAAATGACGAATGCTATTTTTTTGTAAGTGATAATGTTTATTTTAAAAAAAGTTTTATGAGAAAAGTATATGGCAGTGTATTGACAGATATTGTGTTTACTTTTCACAAGAAAATATTGGCTCTTAATTTAACCGATTACGAGTTGTCCATATTAATACCATATCTTTTGAGCTCATCAGGTATCAAATCATCTATTAATTATTTATATTCAAATTAGAAAATATTAGAATTTTTCATATTTCACTTTTTAGATAAATACACAAAATTTTCAAACAATGATCTGAGAGATTTGAACAAGTATTACACTCAGGTTCTGCTTTATGAATTCAATTTGAACAATCGAAGCAAAGAGTTTTATACTCAATTAAAAGATGTAAAATTAAAAAAAAAAATTAAAAGAATTTTTGTTTTTAAATTTTTTATTTTATTTGCTTTTTTTTATTAGGCTTATGCGTTATTACCAGACTTGAACAAAATGCATCGAGAAGTTAATTTTGAATTTTAAATAAAACTTCTTTTTTTTTTTTTTTTAAATATTTAAATGTATTTTTATTTTTTAATAAAAAAAAAATAAAATTTTTAAGTTTAATTTTTTAAATAAAATAAAATAGTTTATTTTAAAACCATTTTGAATTTTTTATAAACTTAATTTAATTGAAAGTCTAACACATTGCTAAGCCTATATACCTGTGCATAATTTTTTATTACACCCCTACGACATCTATAGAAAAATATGGTTAAATTTTTCTTGTTATGTAATCATTTAATATTATGTTTTAAAATTTAATTAAAAACTATCGATTTTATTAATCTTTTTGTAAAAAGAGAAAAAAAAAAAATTAATTAATTAAAAAATCGATAAGAGATTATCTAATTTATATATTATTATATGTGTCTTTTAGACTCACGATGGAATCAGGAATAAAATTTAAATTTCTATTCAACTAGAATGTTTAACAGATTAAATTAAAACAATTCTTGATTTTTTTAGAAGAAAATTTATTTTTATTAAAAAAAAAAAAAAACTAATTTAAATAAGTTTACAACAACAACAACAACAACAAAAACACTTTCAACATAATTGCAAGTAAAAATAGTTTAATTGTATTCTAAGAACCTTCTTTCTTTTTTGTTTTTTTTTTTGTTTAATTCTATTAATACTAAGAAATAATTTTAATCTGAAAACAGCTAGAATCATTTAAATAAAACTCTTTGTTATTTTTATTATTTTTTTAGTAAAAAGAAAAAAATTTTTATATATTTTTGCCTTTTCTAAACTAATCAAGTGACACATTTTCCCAAAAGGCAAATTTTATATTTAGGTCTTTAAAATACTTTAAAATCAAAAGGTTAATTTAAAGAAAAAAAAAATACATTGTGGCCGAAAATTGTTTGTTTCAAATTAAAAAATTTAAAAGTTTTAAAAACGTTTCTATCCGACCTATATATTATTTTTTTGCTTAACAACAACAACAACAACAACAACAATAAAAACAACAATGACAACATTGATTTGAAAATATCTATGGTGTATAAAGATACACTTAAACCCATGGCTAGTTTAAGTTCTAATTTTTTCTCTTTTTATTTTTTTTTTTTGATTTTTCATTTTAGAAAAATCCGAATTTTTTTTTATTTTAAATTTATTTTTTAAAAAAAAATAATAAAATTAAAATTTTTTAATCCAATTTTTTTCTACATTTTTTTTTTCTATATTTTTTTTCTATATTTGCTCTATGTAAACTAGATCATACGAGTTTTATTTTATTTATTTTTTTTGTTTTTCTTTATTTGAAATTATATTTTTTTTATTTGAATGTAATTTAAATTTTATATATATGTTTGAAAAAGAATAAATTGCTATCAAATAGAGATAACAAAATCTTGATAAAACAGGTAAAATTTAATTCATCATGATGATGGTATAACAACATTATTCTAAACTAGTTATTTAAATACGTGTTTAGATAGAAAGAAAAATTTATCGCAATTGATTTTCAGCAGTTTTTTTTTTTTTTTATTTTTTAATTATAATTTTAATTTTAATATTAATATATATTTTTGTTTCACTTGAATTTCATTTTAAAAAATATTAAATTATATTATATTATTCTTATTATATAATATAGATATATAGAAAAAAAAATTTTTTTTTTTTTTTTTAAATTTATTAACAAAAATTATTATTATTATTTTTGTTTAAATTTATAATTTCAACATAATTTTTTAACCAACAACAAAAAAAAAAAATAAAAATAATAAAAAATCTAATATTATTTCAACTTCAAATTTTAATATATTTTATTGAAACATAAAATAAAAAATAAAAAAAAAAAAAAAAATTTTTTTTTTTGCTTAATCATCACATCGCACGTCGTATTTACCTTTTATTAAATGGATGATTTGGAGCTAAGCAGTAACAACAGTCAGAATATAGAGCTAAACAACAATGAACTAGTATTGTATAAACCATCAACTCAATCAAGTTGTAGTTTAAATGATAGTAAAAATCAATCATTAAATAACAAGTCAAGAAGAAAAAGCACATTTCCGTTTGGTAAGTGTAAAGTGTGCAATGACAAAGCAACTGGTGTTCATTATGGCATATCGACATGCGAGGGTTGTAAAGGCTTTTTTAAGCGCAGCATACTCCGAAACGAGTATTACAAGTGCTTTTTTGGCAACAATTGTGTTCTAAACCCGAAAAATCGCAATAGATGCAAAGCTTGTCGATTCAGAAAGTGCATACAAGCAGGCATGAGCTTTAGTGGTATAAAAATGGGCCGAATACCGAAAGCGGAAAAAATGAAAGCTATAGAAAGTTTAAAACAAACTGGAGAAGAAGTAGAAGATGATTTTAACGATGACGATTATGATTATAACGATGATGTGCAGACAAACTCGAGTTATAATAAAAGATACGAAATGAGAAAAGAACTAGAGAGCAATTTGGCACAATTGACTAGCACAATATTGGGCAATGATTACATAAATCCTAAAACACTTAAAGAACACAATAGTCAAGAAAACATGATGAATATAGAAAATCAAAATAACAATCATCATCATAACGATTCGCCTGAGAATTCAAGCGATCATAATAATAATAATAATAATAATAATAATAGTGAAAATGAAGATGAAAATGAAAATAATTTAAATGTGCAAGAATCAAGTTCGCCAAATTCATTATCGGATAAAACTTTAAGCACTTTGAATACAAACAATAGTAGTAGTAATACAAGTAGCAGTGCAAATACATTAGACAAAAAACGTTTAAACAAATACGAAGATTACATGACTAAATTTTTGAGTGTGCTAGAAACCAGTGAAGAAGTGAACGAGTCTCAAATGCAGTTAATTCACTCGAAAACAAAATCGTGTGATATGTTCATGAGGAATTTGCTTGATTTACACAGACCGCTGAAACAATCAAACATATTACCAATAACCAACTATTCACAAATGTTTACCACTTCGTTTTCGCAAAACGACTTGAGCTATCACATAATATCTAGTTTAATAAACGATAAAATCTATCAATTGTATAACACGCACAGCGAAAAGACCTACGAGCGTTACGAAAATGCTAAAATGCTGATAGCCAGAGGCAATATGAGTATACTCGGTGATAACAATCCAGATCTTAGTCTGGAACAAGTGTGGTCTGCTCTGGTACAGTCCATACCGGATTTTGTCAAATCGGAAATATCTTTTTTCAAAGAAGTGCCTGGTCTTAACGAAATTAATGAAACCGATTTTGCTAATATTTTAAATAATAAATTATTCGATTTTTTTGTTATTATGAATTCTATTTTGTTTATTAACGATGAGAGCTATTTGTATTTGCCAAACGACATCCATTACACTAGGTACTGGATGAACAAGATCAAAGGAAAGCCTACTACCGATTCGTTGTTCCAATTTGTCAAAGAACTTAACGATTTAAATCTTACAAATAAGGAAAAAGCGTTGTTTATTGTTTTAGTTTTTACAATGCCTGATCTTGATGTGGAAGATGAAGCCAATTTGCAGGACCTGAACGAATACTATACAAGAGCAATTTTGTATGAGTTTGATTTAAATAAAAGAAATTCTTTATTTTTATCGAAATTCAAAAATGTAAATTTTAATTTAATTTAATTAAAATTTAATTTTTCAAAGCAAATTTCAAATTTTATCTTTTTTCTATTTTTTTTATTTTTTTTTTTCAAGGTTCTAATCAAACTGAAAGAAAATCGAATTCTACAAAGAAACGACTAAAAGCAAAAATTTTTTTTTTTTAAAAAAAAGTTTATTTTTGTTTTTTTTTTTTTTTAAAAAAAAAGATTTCGAATAATTTTAAATTTTATATTTTATTCAAATTTTTCAATCAAAAATCGATTTTTTTTTTTTTTAGTGATAAAAAAAAATATAATATAACACTCCATTTAGATTGTAAATAATATTAATTAAAAAAACATATATATATATATTATTTTATTTTTTTTTTTTTTTGATATATTTTAAGTTAAAAAATTGAAACAAACAAACACAAAAATAAAAATAAAAAAAAAATAAAATAAAAATTATCTATGTAAAAAATTTTGCAATATTTTTTATTTTGTATCTCGTGATTTTGTACAATATTGAACACGTGGTTCTTTTTTTAAGACATATAATTGCAATATGAGAAATATGAGAAAAAAAAAAAGAGAAAAAACCTATTAAAATTTTAAAAGCAATTCTAATTTGTTTTTCAAAGGAACAAAATCAATAAAGATTAAGTCTTAAAACTATGGAAACATACTAAGTTTTACTTATATAAACTAAAATAACTAGTTAAAAGAAGAATGTAATTAAGTTTTTTTTTGCTCTTAAAAAAACAATTGTTTGTTGTTTCAATTGTAGATATATATATTTATAATTATGTGTTTATGGTTTCAAACTAAAATAAAATTATATTAATTTAAAAAACATGTTTTTATAATTTTTTGTTTTAAGAACAAAAGCTGATTTGTACGAAGTGGTATGCAAAATCTTATGTAACTGATTTTGAATAATATTTTATGTTAAATAGTGTATTAGACTCGTGTTTAAACAAACAATTCACGAAATCAAATTCAAAAGGAAATCGATTTTGAAGCTTAGTTAAAATTATAATTTTTTATTGAAAAAAAAAAAAAATTTATAAAAATATTAAATTTTTTTTTGGCCCAGGAGAAAAACAAAATAAAAAAAAATTGAAATTGAAAAATAATTTAAGCATATAAATTTTTAATTTCTTTGATTGAATTGGACCAATACAATTTCCATTTGTTGTCTTTTGTTTTTAGCTCATTTTCGATTGATTTGACACTATTTAGTTTATCTTTAATATCTAGTTTGAATTTCTTTTTTAATTGACACAAAATTAAAATTATTAGTTTTCCCCTTTGACAATAAAACTTGATAAAAAAACTTTTAGATAAAACTTACTTCGTAAAAAATAAAACAATTCTGTGAACTATTTTGATGTGCTAAAGTTGTTTTAGCAGTATTAATTGAAGTTGAAAACTTTCTGCTTTCTTTGTTATCATTGAAGAATTCGTATGCATCAATACCTCTCCATTTTCCTTTTTCTCTTTTTATTAATGGTTCAGGCTCTGGGTCTTCTAATGATTGACCAGCCATTTGTCGCTTGATAAGCTCACTAGTTTTGTGCTTTTCAGCGCTTGTCTCTTTAATATTTTTAAGCAAAATAAATAAATAAAATAATTCAAGTTTTCTATAAAGTAAAAGATTTTTCTTAGCTATCAAGAGTCTCTATTATTATTAACATGAAAATAATTATTTTTTTTTATTTTTACCATGTTTTTTAATGTCATCTACGCATAGAATCTCATCGAATTTGATCAACAAATTTTCGTTTGTTTTAGATAATTCTTTTAGGAAATAATCAGTGTTGTCTTTAAGAGTAGAATAAAGCTTGCTCGAGTAATCTTGGATCAATTGTGTATTTACTTCTTGTCTTTTTAGTTCTATATCGTTCAAGCTTTGCAACTTATCGGACATGTTCGGATGACCAAGGTTCGGCCTAAGAGATGACTCGTTCTTTTTTCGCTCCGAATCGAACTTGTTTAATTTTTCGTTGTTTGATAGTTTTATGTATTTTAAATTTGATTCAATTGTTTCTAAAATTTTTACATATATTTCATTCAAAATTAACTCTGGTACTTTTGAAATTAAAATTTCAAATTTTGTAACAGTTTCTCTAAACTCTTTTAAGCACTGGTTTTGATATACTTCGCATTGAGCCAAATACGATTTTAGTTTGCTAATAATTGCTTCGGCAAACTCTGGATAAGAGTCCTTAAGAGATGCTCGGCGTGTAATTGCTCGATTTTGCTGTTGCAAATCTCTATAATAAATCTTGAAGAAAAATTATTCAATTTTCATTTTTTTTATTCTTGTTTTAGTATTTAAAATACCTCGGAATTTGTCAAAATTCCTTCTAAAGCATCTCTTAGAATATTTTTTATTTTTGATGTAAAATCGTTGCCATAATGGCGATGCTCACCAAATGTTAAATAATATGCATACATTTCATCACGTGTCTTGGCTCGTCTTTGAAAATCAATTGATTAATTAATTAAAAATAAAAAATTTAATATAATAGAAAAAAAATATTTTTTCATGTCTCTTGGTCTTTTTTTTTCTAATTAAATACCTTTCTCTGATTATTTTATAAACCTCAGCAATCGAATATATTCTATTATAAATTTAAAATTAAAAAAAAAAAAATTTCAAATAGAACATAAATAGACAACACTTAAAAAGACACTGACTTTTACAAGAGTTTTTTTTTTTTTTTTATTACTTATTAAATTATTTTAAAATTTCAGATAGAAAAAGATTAAATTTTAAAACAATTTAAAATAATTTTATTAAATTTTGTTTGTTTTACCTTGAAGAGATCGAAGACTTGGAGAGTTTAGAACTTCTTGAATTTTTCGATTGTTTTTTGCTTGCTTTTGTGGTAGTTTGAGTTTTTTGAGTAGTTGATTGTGGCTCTAGAAGTGACTGAGCAAACTCTTTTGCTTCGCTCAGTTTACTATCTGTTTGGTTTTTGTTCAAAATAGTCTTCATTATTTCCAAAGCTGGATCATCTGTAATAGCTACTTTGCTTCCAGATTTTAGCAAAACATTCGATTTAGAATTTTCAATAGCCGATTTTGATTTGAGACCAGTTGAAGGTGGACTCTGTTCTACTGTTTCGGCAGGTGTTTCTTCACTTAAGATTGTTTGTGCCAAATTAGCTAGATTTTCTTCAGTTGGCTTTGATTCCGAATCGGCCATATTCAGTCGTTTATAATTGATAGGTACCATATTTTCATCTTTTATACATTTTAGAAAATATGCTCTTTCATAAACCATTCGGTTTAAGTCTTCAAAATAATTCATCAAGTCTGTCGGACTAACATTCTTTGTTTGAAAAAATAAAATTTCAACTTTTTTTTTTTTAAATAAAATAATTTCTAAAATAATAAACTTTTTTGTCCAAATTCGGAAATTTACAAGCGTCTATCATATATTCAAAATTTTCTATTTTTTTATTTAATTCTTTGGCTTGTGCGTTGGATTCGTTCACTGTTGATTTAATTTTAATTTGTGTATCGTTCAACCATCGGGTTATTTTTTCTATAAACTGCAAATCAACCAGATGATATTTGAATTTTTCCTGAAACTGAGACATCACTTTGAGCGCTTCATCTAAATGCTTTTTCTCTAGTTTTTCCATCTCTTTTAAAAGACTTGTTTCGTTTGTGTCTATTATGAGAGCCATCTTTTCTAGCTTTTTTTTATGCAAGTCAACCTCTTCAGCACTAAAATTGCCACCATCTGAAAATATACTTGAAAAAAAAAATTTTTTTTTAAATTAAATTTAAACCTAATATTTTAAAATTCTTTTTTTTTAAACTTGAAAGAGAATCTAAATTTTGCATTTGAGTTTCTTAAATTTGATAAAGTGTCATCAAATTTAGCTCTAAAATTTCTCAAAGTAGTTTTTATATCATCTATATGTTTGTCTTTCTGGATAGCCAATTGATCTAATAAATGAACTAGTCTCAATGATTTTGTTGCATTATTGAAAGATATTTCTAGATTTAGAACATCTGATTTATTCTGGTTTGCTTTATCAATTAAAAGATTTTGTAAAGTCAAAAACTGCTTTTGTAGCTGATCAATAGCTTCTTCTATGCCGGCACAATGACGGTCTACCCGTTCCTCGTGCATTATAAGCTCGGCTATTCGAATAAATTTAAACTAGATATTTAATTAAAGTAACAGTTAAATATTTTACCTGCGCGCACATTGTGAACATCTAGCTCGACTCTTTTTATTCTCGGTTCATGTAGATGCAATCTTAAATCAAGCTCTTTTTCAATTTCATCACTTTTAGCAGCTACTATAGTACTAGCTCTTAAATAAGCCTCATCAGTCCAAGATTCTAAATGATTCAAAAAATTGAGCCTTATTCTATTTAAATATAATATTTTTTTATTAAATAATTTTTATAATTTTATTTTTGATCAATTTTACATATTTTTAATTTCTTTAAACAAATTTGGTGATATAAAAGAATTTTTTAAATAATGTTTCGAGTCAATTTCATTTAAAATTTCGTGTTTTGTATTAGGAATAAGCTCGTCATGGTCTAATAAATCAGTTTGATTTTCCTCGTCCGGATTTGAATCACTCGACATACCAGTACGAGAAGCTCTCATTGAGATATAAAATTTAGTACCACGGTCTGTGTTAAGGACTTGTTTTAATATATTTCTAAAACTGTCCGGTCTATCTAGAATTTCTTTTTGTTTCTCTTCTTCTTGTTTATTGTCTTCAGTGATCAAGTTAAAATATTTTAAAATGAATTCTTTATATTTGTTTAACTCATCTTTGACCATGTTTGGATATTGTTTAACTAGTTCTATCTGAGTGTCTTTAAAACTTGCATATCCGGCTTTGATTACATCTAGTTGAGAGGCCACATTTGATAGCAAACGCTTCAAATCTTTCTCACTTGACGACTCTCTCATCTGATCCAATATTGAGTCTAATTTTTCTTCACGCTTTTGATTATCTACATCGTGATCTCGCCTACAATCTTGCAGCAATTCTTGCAAAGCTCGTTCTTTCTTTGTCAAGCCGATTTCATGAGTGTCCCAAATATGTGCCAAGCCTTGTAAATACTTGAACAACGAGTTTATCTCTTTGTCCAAAACTTGATTTATTTCTTCTAAATCAGTCTATATTATAAAATATTTTAAATAACTTCTTTTTAAAAAATTTAAAAATTTAAATTTTTTACTTCTACTTGTTGAATATAGTCTTCAATTTTTTTCTGTTTTTTACTCCATATAGGCAAAAGCTTGTGTTCCAAGACTTCTTTTGAATTTGTTTCATCGATTATTTTATTTGTAATTAAATACTCCAAAGTTTGTTCCATTTTGTTTATAATTATTTGATTGGATTCTTCGTAGTTCATTTGAAGTTTGTTCGCATATGCTGAATTGATGTTTTCCAGATGACTAGTGTTCAAACGAAACGATTCAAACCATTTATAAATTGACGTTTTGGTTGATTCAGGTGGCTTTAAATTTTTTAGAGATTCGATCAAACCGAATCGATTCTGGTTTATCTCATTTTGCTCTTTCTCCAATTCAAGTTCATAGTTTTTTTCGTTTTCTGGATTCAGCATGTTTATATTTTCAACAAAGTTTCTATAAATATAATTTTAATTTTAATGATTATTTTACTTTTATTAAAAAAATAAAATATCAAAATTTCAAACTAACTCTAAATTTATGAGCTCTTTTTCTAGCGAATACTCGCGCCAGTCATGGTATCTAGCTTCTATTTTAAACACCTGGTTTCTTTCTCGTTCCAAATCGACTGTGATTAGTTTTGAGTAAAGTTGAGCGTAGCAGGATTTGTTTATTAAAATTTGATTATTTAATTGCTGAATTTCATTGTCCAATAAGCGTTCCAATTCAGGTCTTGGTAAATAGCTTATTTTGAACAATTGGTCTGCGTATTTTTTGAAAATCGTTCTTATCTTGTCTACTCTATCATCTTCTACTTTCGTGTAGGATTTGTCCATTTCATCTATTAGATCTTTTCGAATATCTGTGTGATTTAGAAGTTTCTCATTTAGCTCATCGAATCTTGTACTCGATCCATTCACAACAACCTTTAAATTTAAATTTATTTTCAAAAAGTCTTTATTTTAATTTTAAAGATTTTATTTACATCTTCTGTTTCTAACACTTTTAGTAAATTTTCTATGCTTTTATCATCTTCTTCTAGTTGAGCTAAAAGTTTTGTTCCAATATTTTTTATCTCTGGTTCTAAATTTAAATTTATCAAAGCTATTTCTTGCATCATGTCTTCCCATGTTTCGTTATGTCTTTTAGAATTAGTTTTATTTTGAAATTAAATAAAAAGCTTTTAAAATTTTTAATTTTACTTTATTTTTCGTTTAGAGTCGATTCTTTGCTCTATGTCGCTTCCTTTAGAGGCTGGAACTAGAATAGAAATTAATTTTGAGAATATATTCTAGATTAATCTTAAATCATTAATCAAATTTTAAAACTTACCAACTTCATCAGGAAGATTATAAACACTTTGCCTATCATTTAGCTTTTTTAATTTTGTTAATTTTACATTTTTTTTATCGTTTTGATATTTTAAATAAATCGGATTTTGTACAAGATTATTATTTGGTTCTGAGTTGACCCATTCGAGACCTTCTTGAGTTAAAAATCCGTTTCCTCGTAGACCTTTGAATTTAGGTTTTATATTTTAGAAATATTACATTTTTAAATATAACTAATTTTACTTCTTCCTTCGGTTACTAATGGTATACTATTATCGTTTAGTTTAACTTGTGGCGGATTTTCTTTATACTTTTCTTTTACTTTTTCATAAGCATCGGTTAATTGTACTTGCGCTTCGAAAAGTTGTCTGTATACTTTACCACTAGGCACCAAACGTGGATCGAATTTGGTCTTTGTTTCCGAGTTTTGCTGTTGAGCTATAGCACTCATTTTTTAAACAAAGAAAAAAGCTTTTTTTTATTTTTAAATAATCAAAAATAATTGAAAAGTTTTTCATAATGAAGTGTTTTTTTTTTTCAATTTTTAAATTTCTATAGAAACAAGATTATTTTTAAGAACTAAAAAAGACAAGGTTGTAATTCAAATTTTTTTAAAATTTATTTTATTAAAAAAAAAAGAAAACCAGGTAATAAATAAAATATTAACAACAAAAAAAACAAGTTTAATAATTTTGGTTGATATCAAATCTTGGAAAAAATTGTGGTGCTTGATAGGAGAGCATTGGATTATAGCCCATACCGTATTGGTTTTGATAATACATATTAGCGCTTAATGGATTCATTGTATCAGCAAAAGAATTATATCTTGATTGATCAGAGCCTTGATTTGTTGGTCTTTTTCGTTTGTTTTTTTTCAAGTTTTTCTCTAAACCAATACATCTCTTACCACAACTGAACTCGCAACATTTTTCAGCATTTTCACAGTCATCGTCTTGTTCACATGTGAATTTTTTTATACTACAAATTCTTGTTGAGTTTGTTTGTGGACATTGAAGTGTTAGTACTTCGGCTGGTTCTTTTTTAACTTGACTTGTTTTGTTCAAGTTTATGTCTTCTGGTAAATAACAAGCAGTGCCACAACCATGTCTGCAACAAATCTTGATGCCTGGACAGTTCATGTTGCCAGAGCATTGTTCTTCACAAGATTCAACTTCAAAACTTCTCGGACATTTATCTAACTGAGGAAGTTCTGATTGAGTTTCCGATTCTGAATCTTCATCTTGGAATGTGATCGGCTTTTTTACTAATTTTTTTTGATTTCTAGCTCTTGGAATCTGATAATAGTCCTGATACTCATCAAATTTTTTTTCTAAATTAAACCTTGGACCGATTTGAGCTTTTTAAATAAATTTTATATCAAAAAAAAAAATTTTAATTATTTAATATAATAAAAATTTTTTTTATTAATTTTACCAAGGCAACTAACAATTGTAGTAAAAAAAACAAAAATATAGATTAGATTATTCATAAAGGCTTATTAAAATGTTTTTTTTTTTTATTTTCAACAAATGATTAAAGTGTCTAGTTTTTTAATTTTCAAATTATTGAAAGCAAAGTTGTTTAATTTTGAAATTAAAGTTCAAGATTAATTGAAATTTAAATTTAATAATAAACTTTTATTGGGCTTAAAACGTTATTTCTATATTTACATGTATTTGCTTCTCTTCTATATTTCAAATTTATCTTTTACTTTTATTTCATACTTCAAATTATGAATTTTGTAATTTTGTAATTTCAAATCCATCAAAACAAAATTATTAATAATAATAGATAGCAGAAAATATAGCATTATTTAAAGCAAAGATTTTATTGCAAATTCAACTTATTATTTTTATAATTCATTCAACATTAAAATAAGAAGAAAAGAAAAATATATAAAAAAAAAAATCGATATTAAAAAAATATTTTCAAAATTCACGCGTTTAAAACATAAAAATAGCAAATAGTTGTTTTATTTTAGAAGCTTTATTTAACTAGTCAAAAATTACAGAAATACAAAAATGACAACGACCGTCGAAGATGCGTCTTCTTCTCTAGATGAGAATTGTTCTTGTAATAAAACTACTATATTACTAACAATATTGATTACAATCATTATACTATTTAAAATCAGAAATCCATTACAATATTATATTAAATTCACCATTTATGTTTTAACAGTGATGGCTTTTTCTATTTCAATAATACCCATAACTTTATTTAGGCCAAGAAATACCAAAAACGTAGACACCGTTGCTAAAGTTTTAAGCTTTTTATTTAAAATATTTGAAATTGAATTTCAAATCGAAGACGCCAAATACTTTCAATTAAATCAACCATATATAATCATATGCAATCATCAGAGTTCACTTGATTTCATGAGTAATTTTATCAATGTGATTTTATACTTTAAGATAAATTTGTTTTAAATTATTTTTATTTCTTTTTTTGTAAAATAGCAATGATGAAAATATGGCCGGCTGGTAATTGCACACCGTTGGCCAAAAAAGAACTCTTGTATTCTGGTCCTTTTGGTTTGGCAATCTGGTTATGTGGTATCACATTTATTGATAGACTAAATCCTCAAAAAGCAAGAGGTACTATTGATGAATTAGCTAAAACTATCAATGATAATAATGTATAAAATATAAAATATAAAATTTTTTTAAATATTTCTTTTATTTAAATAAATTTTCAAAGATGCGTGTTTGGATTTATCCTGAAGGTACTAGAAGTGCTAAAACAGAGCTACTACCATTCAAAAAAGGTGCTTTTCATTTGGCAATTCAGGCACAAATTCCCATTGTTTGTGTAGTTACTTCTTCCTATTTGAATTTCTATTCTAAAAAAGAGAAAAAGTTTTTACCTGGTCTAGTTAAAGTAAAAGTTTTGCCACCGTTTCAAACACATGGCATGAATTTGGATTCAGTCAATCAATTAACCAAACATTTACAAGATAAAATGCAAAAAGAATTCGACCTGCTAAACAAACAGATCAATTTAAATGAGAAGTATTTGGCTACTAAAAATAGAAATGACTTAGAGAATGATAATGATAAAATTCAAGATTTGACTTGTGCTAATTCTATTCAAGAAATAGATTTACAAGAGTATGAAACTAATTTTTCTAGTTTAATTAATCAAACCGATTTGAATACTCAAATTCAAAATGATAGTAATAACAATTCGATCAATGAAGACGAATCTAAAAAAATCAATTAAAATCAAACCAAAATTTAAAATATTTTGTTTTTTTTTTTATTTTTTAGTTAAACAAAAAAAAAACCTAAATTTCATTTTTTTATATTTATTGCATCTAATTTTTTATCAGAAATAGATATGGGATTTAAAAAAAAAAAATATTTAGAAAATTAAATTTTTAAATTTTTTTTTATTTAAATAAAATTAAAAATTTAATATTTTTTAGAATTTTTTAAAATAGCTTTTAAAATGTCGTATCCTTCTTTTGCTCCATAGTTTTTCCCACTTTTTTTGTAAGGATTTTTTGGCTTATAATAATCATTCGCATTTATTTTAATGCTTCCCAAACTTTCAATAACTCTTCTGGGCACGTAATCTCTTATTTTATTTAATTCATTTTTAAAATTATTTCTCGCTTCGTACATTTTCTCTAAATTTAAATTAAAATTTCTATTTTTTAAGATATTATAAGATTTAATTGAATAAAATTACCTCTTCCATATCCATATCCATAACCATTGTTGTAATCGTTGCCATATCCATCTCTTCCATACCCACTTTCTCCTACTTTGTAAGCTAATTAATTTTGAATAAAATTTTAATTTAAAAAGAATTTCACAAAATATACAAAATAGTTTTATTTACAATCATATCCAGTATATTTGCTCGGTCTAAATTTTGGCTCTAATGAATATGACGAATCTCCATTTGAATTGATAAATCCAGCAAAAGTATCATAGCCATTATTGCTATTATACTCTCCATAGCCGTTATTATTATTAGCAGCATAACCGCCATTCGATCCATATCTGTTTTCATCATTATAGCGTCCGTTACCATAATTGTTATCATCACTTCTATAGCCATTATTGTTATTATACTCTCCATAACCGTTATCATTACCATAACCACCAATCGATCCATATCTGTTTTCATTATTATAGCGTCCGTTACCATAATTTTTATCATCGCCTCTATAGCCATTATTGTTATTATACTCTCCATAACCGTTATTATTAGCATAACCACTATTCGATCCATATCTGTTTTCATCTTTATAGCGTCCGTTACCATAATTGTTATCATCACTTCTATAGCCATTATTGTTATTATACTCTCCATAACCGTTATCATTACCATAACCACCAATCGATCCATATCTGTTTTCATCATTGTAGCGTGCATAAGCATAATTGTTATCATAACCATTATTATTACCATAAACACTATAGGATCTATATTCTCTATCATCGTCTCTATCACCTCCATAACCTCCATTACCTCCTCCATTACCATTATTATAGCGTGTATAACCATTATTATTATCATTATCACCATAGTATCCATATCTATTATTACCATTGTATCGTCCATAATCATTACTGTTATCATAACCACCATAGAGCCCAATATCTTTATCGTCTCTATATTGTCTATAGCCATCATTGTTATAATTACCATCAGGGCCTCCATAATAAGGTGAAACTTTATATGAATCATATGATGGAGCAACGTAACCTTGCCAATCATTGTTTTTATAAATACCATTGTAGGAATCGTAAGAATTTCTATATCCGTCTTTAAAAGACCCATACAATGAAATATCATATCTAAAGTTATTTCCTCCATAAGGCTCATATGATCCATATTCTTCATTTGACTCATATGGTCCATAGGGAATTTCTCCTTGATAGAAACAAATATTAAAATCCGAAAAAAAATTTCTAAAAAGATAAAACTAACCTGAGCACTGGGCCAAGTAAACAAATAATAAAACTAATAAAGCTAAATGTTTAAACATTTTGTAATATGCTTATTTAAAGCTAAACAACAAAAGTACGTTTTTTTTTTTCTTTATCCTTTTTAATTCAAATTATATTTAAATTTCTATTTATACCCCATTTATAAAATTTCCTTGATTTTTTAAAATTATTGAAAAATAAAACATGATTTTTTTTTTTATTTAAACATTTTATTTAAATTTTTTTTTAAATTTTCAAAAAAAGTTAAAACTTAATAATAAATAATTTAGTAGTAGATTTTCAGCTGAAATATCTCTTATTTGCTTTAAAAGTTTTAAACTAGCATATTTGTCATTGTAATCAAAATTTTCTAAATTATTTTTATTATTGTTTGTTTCTTGTGAATAATCATCTGATTCATCGTTTTGTGTAACAATAGGTTCATTTGATTTCATTGCAAGAGGCGTATAAACCTCGTTTTCTAAGTAATCTTTATCGTCATACAGTTTAGATCTAAGTCTAAGCTTTCCTTTATAGCTAAACGAGTCTAAAATTTAAATTTAAACATTTTTTTTAAATTATTTTTTTGAATTAAAATTTACTTGCAAGGCTTATACATAAAACAAAAAAACAAACAATTTTGATATTCATCATTTTAAATTTTGTAAAAAATCTTATTAATTTGAAAATAAAAGCTAAGAAATATAAAAAGTTATAGTGTTTTTTTTTTCAAAATGTTTATTTTAAAACAAAAACTAAGAAAACAATAATTGAATAAAATAATTTTTTTGTTTAAAAGCTTTCAAAAAATAATTTAAAAATTAAATAAAAAAAAAGAATGTTAAAAGTTTTCCAATTTAAAAAAATCCAGAATTAAAAGATTGTTGATGGTTTCGCGTTCTAGTACTTTTTCCTGTTCCTTGCACATTGTTCATATTTCCATTGCCGTTTCCGTTTCTTCCTCCGATTCTGCCTCCATTTAGGCCTCTGTTTCCGTTTCTTCCTCCGGCTCTGCCTCCATTTAGACCTCCGTTTCCGTTTCTTCCTCCCATTCTGCCTCCATTTAGGCCTCCGTTTAGGCCTCCGTTTACGTTTTCGTTTCTATGTAAGGCCCAGTTTTTCCCACCTTTTCTATTTCCATTTCCCTTTCTATTTTGATTGTAGCCAGCTGATGGATAACTAGATGAGTCTAAATTGTCAGTTTGAAGAGATGAATCAAGGGCTGAATATGGTAATTGAGAAGAATAACCAGATGCTGATGAAGGTGATGAATAAGGATTGTTATATTCTGGAATTAAATTATATGAAGATGGTGTTTGGTATGAGCTTTGATATGGCAAAGGATACGAGCTGCGCAATGAGCTTGGATATTGGTTCGAAAACGAATTTAATTCTACTGGTGCTTGTGCTGGTACATCAAAATTGTCATTTTCGTTTTCATAAGGTCCATAGGAACCACTATCTTGATAAAATAATGATAATGGTATACTTGATTTTAATGGCTTTGAAACATATTTTAATGGTTTATTAAACATATTTGAGTCACGTCTAGGATTTGTTTGCACTGATGATGATGATGATCCCCATACGGATGGATTATATGCAGAGTATTCATCTTGTGGCAATTTTTGTCTATTTTGATATACATCATTTGATGGATACCTATAGTTAGAATTTACTTCGTTTTGACTATCGAAGTCATTTGAATTTGATCTAAATCCGCTGTTATAATATGGATCATTAGAGCCATATCTATTTGAATTACCTGATTTGCTAGGTGGATAAGAACCTGGTATATATGATTCTAAATCACTGTAAGATCCTGGTTGATTATCAGGATATCTGTTGTCAGATTCAATTCTTCTTGGTTCAGGTTGATAAGAATCTTCATAAACTTGTCTTTGGTACCAAGGACCATTTGGTGATTTTTCATCGAACTCATCATTTGTGTATGAATCGTCTGACCATCTATTACCCCAACCCCAAAATGGCGATTTTGTTGTTGTTGTTGTTGTTCTTGTTGTTGTTGATCTTCTTCTTGGTCTTCTTGTTGTTGTGGATCTCCTCCTGTTACCGTTTTGAGGTCCAAAAAAATTAAATTGTGCACCTTTTTATTTTATATATTAATAAAATAAATTTAATCTAAAATTTAAACTTAATAATATTAGGTACTTGCAAATGCTGCGAATAAAATAATTAAGCTTAAAACAAATATCAAACGCATTTTTAAATTCAACAAAATTTATTTCAAAAAAAAAAACAAATCAAAATTTTAAAATAAATTTAATTTTTTTTTCAATAATAATAAAAGCTCTTGTAAAAGAATATTTTAATTTTTGTTTAAAATCTCGTGTATAGTATTTTACATAATAGTAATCTTCTTTCTAAATTTAAAAAGCTTGTTAGTTTTTTTATTACAAAATTTTCAAAACCAAAAAAGAGACTAGTGTCTAATGTTCTAATGTTCTAATGTTGAATATTCAAAATAATAAAGCAAACTTAATTCTAATTTTAAATTTATGTAATTTTTTTCTTTAAAAAAAATATCATAAGAAAACTTTATAGTTTACCAAAATCGGGTATATTTTGGATGATATTTTTGGAATGATTTGGTACAATTAAAAAAAATTACAATTTTTTTCTAAATTTTTTATTTTTGAAATTTCACAAATTAGGTTCAAAATTATCAAATTGAGTTAAATAATTTTTATATTTTTTGTTTAATTTATCTTTGCTTAATGCTAAACTTTCATCGGGATAATCTTCATCTTCGTCTTCGGACATACCTTCATCCGAAAATGTGTTCAAATAATCTTGATCATCTAAGCTATCTTCATCCTCATTCTCGCTTAGAGATGGCATAAAAACTGATGGCTGATAAGAGCCAGCACTTAGTATTTTTAAATTTTCATTATTTGCTTCATTCAGAATTGTTCCTTCTCTTGGAAAATTAATAAAACCAATTGGAGAACTTTCTATTATTTTAATTAAGAAAAATATTTTTAACTTAAATAAAAAATTAAGCTTTATAAAATCTTTATACTAATCAATTTTGTTAGACCTAGAAGAATAAATATATAAAAAATAAATTTCATTTTTTTTATTGTAAAAAAAAAAATTTTTATTTAAAAAATTGAGTAAATTTAAATCACTTTTATTAAAGTTTTAAAATTAAAAAAAGCGCTAATTTAAAATAATAAAGAAAAGAGCTTTGAAGAAAATTAAATTAAAAAATTGAAACTTTTCTGTATTCTGTAATGATTGTTGCAATTTGAAATATTTATTCCTAATAAAAAACAAAAAAAAAAAAATAAGAAATTTTCTAAAGCCAAAACTTTTTTTTTTTAAATTTATTTTTCTATACCCATACAAATTTTAAAAATTAAAATTTTTCAATTAAAATCAAGGTTTACAACTTTAAAATCACTTAAACCTTGAAAACAATTAGAAAATTCAAAAATTATTTTCCTTTATTAATTTTCCATGATGAACTATTCAACTATAAAAAGAATTAAAAATTTTAAAAATTTTATAAAAAAAAGCTTCGAATAACCAAAAAGTATTAGATCTAAAAAATCATCAAAATGCGTTTGTTTTTATTAGGCTTAGTTATGTGTCTGTTTGTTTTTATTGGTAATTTAGTTATAAGTTTAAACATAAGAGAATAATATTTTCTAATTTTAATTTTTATATAAAAAAGATGCTTCTTCGATGGGTTCAAATATGCAGAATAGAAGATATGGACAAAATAGATATGGTTATGGTAATAATGGAAATTACAGAGGTTCTGTTAGAAATGCTTATGGAAGAGGTGACAATTATGATGATTATAGAGGTAAAAAACAATATGATTCTTATGGGTCGAATTATGATGTGATTAAGCCAAGATACGATTCATACGATAAAGATGATTCATATGGCTCATCTGGTCAATATAATTCATATGATAAAAATGATTATGGTTCATACGGTTCATCAAATTACCAACAAGATAAAAAATATGCTGACAGAGATTCATATGGACCAGATAGATCAAGCTATGGTGAGTCATACGATAAAGACAATGGTTATGGTTACGCCGATTCTTACAGACCTAAGCCAAGACCATATAACCAAGATTACAATAAAGGCTATTAAATTTCCTTTTTTAGTTCTAATCTTATTTTTTATTTTATTTACAACAACAACAAAAAATTCTAAAAAAAATTTTTTAGTAATTTTTAAATAAAAAAGTTTTAAAAAAATTTAAAATTCTATTATTTAATTGAAACGAAGAAATTTATTTTTTTTAAAAAATAAATATTTTATTTTTAAATTTTTGTTTATTTTTTTTTTGCTTAATTTTTACAAAGATAAATTTTCTAAAGGTGTAAGAATTCCATAATAATAATAATAATAATAATAATAATAATAATAATAATAATAAAAATAAAAAACATGTTTTTAAATGATTTTTTTAAATAAAATAAAAATAAATTTTTTAAATCGATACAATCAATCACAAGAATAATATTATATATATATATATATATTTAAAAAAATAAAAGGAATTTTTACTTTTTTTTTTTTAAATTCTTTTTACAATTACAATAATAATAATTAGTTCCGATAAGTATCATCAAAACAATGTTTTTTTTTTTTAGTATAAAAAATTGATTCTTTAGCTATACTTTATTTAATATAATTATTTGAAGAATAAAATTGGAAATTAAAGTTTTTTATCATTAATTTTTTTTTTTTTGTAAAGTCTTAAAAATAAAATGGAAGCAAAGAAAAAAAATGTAAAAAAAATTATCTAAAAAAAAAATGCAATTTATCCTAACACCAATCAGCTACGTAATCGAAATCAGCAAATTTGAGCTGATCTTCTTGGTTTATTGGCCTATAGTCCTTTGGAGGTGTTAAAACGGCTTCTTCTCGAGTAAATTCTTCGTCAAAATTGCTAACATCTTCAGGAGATTTCTAAAAAATATGAATTTGAAAATTTAAAAATATATTTTCTTATTTATATAAAAATAAAAGAAAGCTTACAATTGTTGGTACAAACGGTGGCCTGACTCTCTTTTTGAGCAAACCATCCCAATCTACATTTCTGAAAAAAGCTTGCTTTTTAACATCTTCGGCGTCTTTTTCAGTAGAACCTAGTCTTCTTTCGACATTTTTCCTCAACAGTTTTCTCATTATAGATACCGATTCGGCAGATAAATACCTTGGATATTTAACCTCATCTCTAGTGATAGCTTCGAATATTTCTTCTTCAACATCACCCGGAAACGGAGATTCACCGACCAGCATTTCATAAATTAATACACCAAGGCCCCACCAATCGACAGCTCGAGTGTATGTTGGTTCGAGCAAGACCTCGGGTGCCAAAAACTCCGGTGTACCACAAAATGTACCAGTTCGGTCTCCATAGCCGACACCTTCTTTACACAAACCGAAATCAGCCATTTTCAAATAGCCTTCGGTATCCAATAACAAATTATCTAATTTCAAATCTCGATATATAATTTTATGGTCATGTAAAAACTGCAATCCTAAGACAACGCAAGCTGCGTAAAAACAAGCTCTTGTCTCATTAAATACCTCTTGATGTATGTGCATCATTAAATCTCCACCGTTGGCGTATTCCATCACAAAGCATACATGCTCTGGTGTTTGAAAACAAGCGAATAAATTAATCAAAAACGGATGATGACCACGATTTATAATTTCGAATATTCTTTTCTCTGACATTAAACTTTCTACTTCTTCGCGATACAAAATATCACCTTTTTTTAATGCTTTTAAGGCGTAATAATCACCGCTTGATTTGTGCTGAGACAAAATTACTTTACCAAAATGACCACGGCCTAATACAGACAATAGTCTAAACGAGCTTAAATTAATTTTATTCAATTTTAGTTTATTTGCATTATTAGATGAATTGTTTAAATTTAAAAGCTTGTTAACTGGTGTCTTGATTAGTTTGTTGGTAAGTGAAGTAGATGTGTCAAGTAGAAGAGAAGCAGCTCTCGGACGAGTGTTTAATTGACTATTTGAATATTGTATTTGTTTGGTTATTTCTGGCGCACCGGTAATTATATCAGACGTGGACTCTAGTAAAATGTCCGAGTCACTGATCGGTCTTTTAACTTGTGAATCTTGACTTTCTTCATTATTATTATTATTATTATTATTTACTAAATCTTCAATTTTTACATTACTATTATTATTAATACTTTGTATTGAACCAGCTTTATTTTTTTCACTTTGATTAGACAATTTTAATAATTGATCAAATTTTTCTATAGTTTCAGTTATTTGATTTTTGGTAACGTGGTTCGATTGAGTGTTGGATTTGATCGAGTGTCTAGATTGATTCAGCGGTACGTTCGGTGGCTCTGATTTTGGAAGTGGTGGAGGAGGTGGCGGTGGTAACATGGGTGGTATAGATGGTGGTGGTGGCGGTGGAGTTGGCGGCGGCGGCAGTAGATTTGAAGATTGTTGTTGCTCTATATAAATCTCATTGTTACTAATCGACTTTGGTACTTGTGTGGTCGTACCACGCGGTGGTCTCGGTGGTGGAGGCGAGTTAGACGAAGATTTATTCGTATTTATAGACGCTGGTGTTTGATTTTGTTGCATTTGTAATTGAGCTGAAGAAGGCGAAAACATTAAAGAATTATCAGACGAGCTTGTTGATGAACCTGAACACGATTCTGATGCTGATTGTTGCACCTTGTTTGGCGCCACATTAGTAGGTGTTTGAGGTGATTGTGAGTTTGTTTGTTGTATTAAAGCATGATTATTATTTATTAAAGGTGTAATTATTTGATTGTTCGAATTAGAATTTATTTGATTTAGAGGTGATTGAGGACTAGTAGCCGAGTCGTAACAGTTGGCCGGCATGCCTCGTTTTATGAGTCTAGTCCAAGTCAACACGTCTATGTTCATATTACCAGCACGAAGCAGGTCTTTGCCTTTTCGTTTGGTGAACAGTTTTTGTTGACGTCTCAGTTTGGGTCTTGGTTTAATCAATGGATTTATAAATTTAATCTCAGCAAATAGAATACCTTGAGGTTCCAAGTGAATGGCCATACCATTTAAATAATAATCTATAAAATCTTCTAAACGTAAATACTTAATAGCGCACAGACCCCGATAGTCTTTCCAATAGATGCTAATCTCTAGTTCACGTGAACGATCCAATTGTATGGAAAATCTCTGATCCCATGCTTGTTGAGAACACGTTTTCCAATTTGTTTGTGCTACTGTGTTATTATCTAATCTCAGCACAGCCATAATTTCATTACTCAAATCACTACCTCGAACTGTATAAGTTTTGGAAGCACCTATCAAACTACCCGTAACTTTTAATGACTTTGGTGTTTTCTCAATCGAGCCTGGAATGGTGAAACTGTCTTTTTTTTGTCTATCAGGAACGTTTTCTAATAAATCTTGACATCCCATAAGTCTAACTTCCAGTTGACCTGTAACTGGCGCTGCTCGAGATAATTCACTATTAATAAATTTCTCATAATTGGGACGATTTGGTAAACTCTTTAGCAAACGTTGCCAAGACAAATTTAGCAAAGAAATACGTTCTAAACTCTCATTAAGTTTGTTTTGTGCTTGTTGTATAGCTTTTTTATCATTTTTCTGCATTTGAATTATATTAACTGCGTTTTTAGCTCCTTCACATACGGCCGATTCTATATGTAATCTATGTCTTAGTTCTTCTATTCTAATATCGGTCGGCATCGATAGTTCTAGTTTATTCGACAAGGCTTCTTCTTGAGACCTAAAATGAGAATTTATACTAAGACTATCATTATACAAATTATTGTTTTTATTCAGTTGCATTTTAATATATTCTATTTTGAGTTTGGCATCTTTGAGCATGGCTTGTGCATCTTCGCACAGTTTTTTGTCTTTTTTCGGTCCTTGACTAAAAGTTTGAAGCATATTTTCGGCGCCTACTTTAATCTTCATTTCTATTTCGAGCTGTCTATTTAAAGCTTTTATTCTTTGCTCGAATATGTTTAAAGTTTTGTTGTTTGTTTCGTTTGCTTCTGGTTGCTCGGAGTCTGATTTATTTACATTATTGTTTGAATTGTAGTTTCCTTCAGTGCTTGGTCTACCACTGCTTGTATTCGAGTACGAGTTCTTCTCTGGCGAAAAACACTCGTTGTCTTGATTCAACGAGTCAATTATAAGACTTGACTCGGACTGTGTTATCACTATATACTTATTCAACTCGTTCAACTCTTGGTTCAGCTCGTCTATTTTTAAATTTGACTCTTTTATCATTTGTATCAAATTGTTTAATCGTTTTTTATCTGTAGTTGCCGAGCGCATTTTTTCAGCACCTTCTTGTAGTTTGTATTGTTTATATATTTCATTTTTTAAATAATTTCTAATCTCTTCTAATTTCTGATTTAAATTTAATTGTTGCTCATTTGAAGAGATTTGATCTGAATTTGATGTAAATGTTATAGAATATTTGTCTATTAATTCTTCGAAAAAATCATTTGTTAAAACTTGTTGGCATGTGCTTGGTGTATTAACGTACTCGATTAATGGTAAGTTAAATATATACTTTGATTTAGATGCATCATTACTAGCCATATTTTTTAAATTTAAATTCTACAATTTAAAAATTTTTTTTTTCAAATGCTTTTTTAAAAAAAAAATAAAAAATAAAAAAAGTAATAGCATAAATAATTGTTTATACAATTTGTAGAAGAAGTTTATTTTGAATTTTTTAAAAAATCTTTTTTTTTGCTCTAGCTTAGTAAATTTCAAATTGAATTAAATAATAAAATATATTAAAGAAAATGTACAGCATTCAAATGAAATATAAAAAAAAAAAAAAAGAAAAAAAATATATATATACATAGAAATTTTGATTTGTCACTTTTTTTTTTTTTTTAATTTTTTTAGTTTAAGTTTTTGTTTAAAATATTAAAATTATGAACTTTAGATTAGAAATTTTATATATATATTAATATATATATATATATATATATATTATAGACATAAAGAATATTTAATTTTATTATTATTTTTATTATTATTATTATTATTATTATTATTATTATTATTAGCTTGAATACCTTTCTTACTTTTTTTTTTGTTGTTTTTAATCATTTAAATATTTCATTCATTGAAATTTTTTCTATGTCAAATGTTTGCTTTTTTTGTAGAACAGAAAAAATAATAATAATAAAAATAATAATAATAATAATAATAATAATAATGTAGATTAAGAAATAGTTTTGACGCAAATGTAGAATTATACGCATATTTGATAAATATCAGATGAAGAATCTACAAAGCCTAATTATCTTTTATTTCTATACATTTTTAACTATTTTATTTTCTTCTACTTTTCTCATAATTCAAAAATGTTTTAAACAAAAAAAAATCCAGTTTTTTAATAATTTTTATTTAAAAATTAATATTCAGGTAAAATAATAAAAAAAAAAAAAAAAAAAATTTTTAAATTTATCTTTTTTTATTTTTATTTTACTTGAAATAACAATAACAAAAAAATAGTTTTTGTAATAAACAAATTAATTAATTAAAAATTAATGTATTAAAAAAAATTCTTAATAAAATAGAAATCTATTTTATTTATTTTTATTATAAAATTAAATAGCAAAAAGAAAAAAGAAAAAAGAAAAAAAAAATCTAATTAATTTGAAATTAAGATGGATTAGCTATCAATTTTGTTTATTATAATATCATGTTTAAAATGTTTTATTTCTCTTCTAGTAAAAAGGTTTCGTGATTTTTTGCTATATAAGATTATAAAGTAGGTGTAAAGAAATCAACAACAATAACAACAACAACAAAATCTATCTAATCTAACTTCAAAATTATATTATTTAAATGAGCAAAAAATTGATTTTTAATAGTTTTTATAATTTTTCAGAAATAAAAAAAATAAAAAAAAAAAAATTTCATTTATTTTTAGAAAAAAGTAAAACTAAGATAATGATATTATCTTAATCCCAAAGCCAATTATATTATATTTTATTGTATTTTATTGTATTAGATTTCACTCGAGTATCTGGATAAATAGATGCAATTGATGAAAGAGATGAAAAATGATTTATTTTTTAGATTTATTATTAATAAGCTTAATTGTTATGCAAATTATTTATTATTTTTTTTTATTATAAATAGTTTCAATTTAAAATTGAAATTGACAAAATTTTCTAAATGAAAAGATTTAATTAAAAGCTTCGATTATGAGCCCGGAATATGAGAAGAAGAAGAAGAAGAATTAGAACAACAACAGCAACAATAAAAAAGTTACAAAAAATTTTTTTTAGAGCTTTTATTTTATTTTATTTTCTACTCATCCAGAAATTTAAATAAATAAATAAATTTAATATTATTTCTAACTAAAATTTATAATCTAATTAAACCCTTATTATCATCATCATCATTATCATTAAAATATAATTTACTTGCTTTTTTAAATGCTTAATTTGAAGTGTAATATAAAAACTGTAAAATACACTGCTAAGCTTGTATGAATAATTTACCAAACTCCAAGTCAAAATTAAAATTTGAAAATTTATAAATTTTAAAATGATCTAATTTTGACGATTTTTAATTTTGACTTTAAATATGTTATTTTAAAAGCCAAAAAAGTGTTTGAGTCCGGTCCCGAGTTTGTAAATCTCTTGATAGAATCCTTAAATAAACTCTCTCTTTCTCTCTCTTTTTTTAATTTTAAATACTTGAAATATATTTTTCTTTTTTTTTATTTTCAATTCACAGAAAACTTAAAAAATAAATTTATCTCTTAAAAAACCTGTTTTTACTATTAAATATTTTATTAAAATTTGTTTGATCAAGGATTTGTTCAATAATTTATATTTTGGATTAAAATATATATAATATATATATTTTGTGTTTTGTTGTCAATGACTTTAATATTTTATAAAAAAAAAAAATAAACTTGGCAAGATTAGATATAAATAGATATAGATAGATTTAGTTATAATAGCAAGTAAGAGAGAAAAAGAGAGAGTGAAAGAGAGAGAGAGAGAGAGAGCAAATTGTATCAAAAATCCAAAGCCAGTTTGTGATGCAATTATTTATTTGACTTGATACATAAACCATAGAATAAAAAAGATTAAATTTAAAAAAAAACTTTGAAATAATTCTTTTATTATTTCAAATGAGATATATTATATTAAATTTATTAATATTAAAATTATCTTTCTTATATTTTATATTCATCATTAATCATATTTTATCTAATCTTTACATGACCCAGATAAAGTTTTCTTTTCTTGTTGTTGGTTTTTTTTATTTTTTTTTTATTTTCAAAAATTTCGGCCTAAATTTAGAAAATTTTAATAAAAAAAACACATATTAAATTTTATTTTATTTTTGTTAAGTTTTAAAAACAATTGAAATTCTAAAGACTAATTCAATTCACTTTTATTAATTAATAATCATAATCTATTTAAATTAATATATATATACAATGTATAGTATACAATAAATAAAAATAAAGAGTAAAATAAAGAGATATATTAAAAACTCACATATGTACTTAGTTAGTTAGTTAGTTAGTTGAATTAGAGCCGCATCAAAAATAATAAAAAATAAATTAAAATTAATTAAACAGAAACTAGTTAAATAAAAAAATAATATACAAATAAAAAGAACAACATAAGGCAACTATATATCAACATACTCTATACTCTATATTCTATCTTGTTATCTATACTAATTAATTAAAATTTTCTAAAATGGAAGATGATCGATCATCAGATGTTCTAATTAATAATAATACTCGTTTTGAAGTAAATGATTTGGAATTTTGTTTTACTTGTGGCACAATTTTGCCTTTGCCTTCTTACGATAATTTGTTGATGTGTCGTTTGTGCAAAAAAACTATTAATATTACCTCGTGGAGTGGTAAAACTATTAAGAATAATTATTTAATAAACCCATCTGATTTTAAAGAGAGCACTCAGTTTGATCAGAGTTTAGTAAATCTGAATCAAAATGGTCTTAAGAAAGACGACTTTCAGGGCAGTTTTGTTGATCGTAAGTGTTCCAAATGTGGCCATGAAGGCATGACTTTTTCTACACGACAAACTAGATCCGCTGACGAAGGTCAAACTGTCTTTTTTGGTTGTCCAAATTGCAAGTAAATAAAACTTTTTCTTATTTTTTTTATTTTTCTAATAAAATTTAAAAAATTTTTTTTTTTTTTTCTAATTAAAAAAAAATTAGATCTCAAGAAATTGAATATTCTTAAAATATTTTTAATAAAAAATTAAAAAAAAAAAAAAAATTTTTTTTTTTGTTTCTATAAAATTATTTTTATTTTGCTCTTAAAAAAGCAAATTTAATTAAAAAAAAAAATTTTTTTTTTTTTGTTTTTGTTTTTGAGGTTTGAATTTAAAATTTTTGCTTTAAAGATTAAAATGCCTAAGAATTTAAGAACTAGGCGTACTTCGAGCTCGTCCTCGAGCCAAGATGAATCACACGAGCAAAATAATAAAGAAGACATAAAGTAGAAATATTTAAAATAATTTTATTTTAATTTAATTTAATTTAATTTAATTTAATTCAATGAATAATAATTATCTAAATTAGAGATAAAATAGAAGAGATTAAATTTTTACAAAGTCAACGCAAACGTACTCATGGTGTGGATGTTTATTCGTTGGCTATAGGTGAATCCGATACGGCTTGTACAACTACTTTGAAACTAGTTGAGGTATTTATTCAGCTTTAAACAAATCTAAATAAAATTAAAAACCTAAATAAAATTGTTTGCAATTTGTTGCAATATTAATTGCGCTTTTTATTATGTAAACATTACATATAAAACGCAATTTATTTTAAAATAATACTTTAAAGCTAATTTATATATGTACTTTTAATTTTTAATAATTAGATTAAAAACGAGGACAAAATTTACACTTTTAGACTTTTAATTTGAATTTAGTTAAAATTTTTAAAATAAAATTAATTAAGAATTAAATTAAAGAATGACCCGTGGAAGTCCAAAAGTGGAGGTCTAGTTGACATGAAATTGCTTAAAGAGAAAAGAGGCAATGAAATAGTAAAAAACATGCATAGCACATTTGCTAAAGAGACAAACCAACGTGACGAAGATGCTGAAATGCAAAAATTTATAGAAGAACAATTAAGATTAAAAAAAGAAGCAGACAAATTAAAAGATTCGAATTTGAAAAGTGGCGAAGCAGAGCAAATCGAGATCGAGACAAGTGATAAAAGTAAAAAGTACAAAACACCACAAGACGTGTTATTCGATGTGCCAAAGTACTTGATCGAGTCCACATCTAAAAACAAATCAGAAGAAACCATATCGGAGCAATTGTTGTCCGGTATACCGGAGGTAGATTTAGGAGTAGACGAAAAAATCCGAAATATTGAAGAAACCGAAAAAGCCAGACAAGTTTTGAATATTCAGCAAAAATCGAGCACGAGTCAAACACATTCACAGCGTGTAAATGCAACCTCGAGTGTAAACTATGTACAACACAAACGATTCGACGAGTCGGTTATAAACGCGGACAAAAACCGCTTCCAACAGAACATAGTCCAAAAGCCAGCCAAACCAGAGCCAGTGGTAGGCGATGCACCAAAACACGAACTTTTACAACAAAATTCTCAAAAGCGTAAATCAGACACAGGCGATTCGAAATTCATAAAGCACAAAAAAACCGGTGAAATAGTCGAGCGTTCAAGTGACGACTATTGTATTGAAAGATTCAAAAAAAATATGCGACAAAACAAGAATAGCAAGTTTAAAATAAGTTAAATGAAATAAAAATAAAAAATTTTGTTTGTGTAAATTTGTTTTTTATTTTATTTTATTTTTTTTTTTTTGTTAAATAAAATTTTTATTAAAATTTTTAAATATTTTAAAAGAAAAAAAAAAAAATTGGTATTAAAAACTCAATTTTGTAGTCTCTAATTTTATTTGGGTTTGTTTTTTGTATATTTTATATTTTTTTATTCAAATAGAAAATTAAAAATAATGATTTTGTCAAAGATTAATCGAGTGTTGCTAAGTAACACAAAATTTTTAAACTTAAGCTTAAACTTATCAAGACCATTATCGGCCGGTCGAAAAGAGAGAAAAAGATTCTACAAACAAGTTAGTCTAAGCGAATCGTTTAGCAATACGAGCCCGAAAAACTATGAAATTAATTTAGATAAACGAAAGCTGAAAACGCCAGGAGGTAATTTGTTTCAAATAGACAACGAATTACTTGGTCAAATAGTAGCCTACGAATGGCAATCACAAAAAGAAACAATCAAACAGTACACAATGCACTTGACGTCTTTGGTAAACACTTGCATTGATAACCCATCTAATCTAAGCAAAGAACAATTAATATCAAGCTTAAACGACTATTTACAAACAGACACATTGATTTACTTTGATTCAAACTCAATTGAAAAATTGGACAATTTGCAAGAGACCAAATGGAGACCGCTGGTCGACTGGTTCAACTCGAAATACCCCGATTTAAATCTTACTATAAAAAAGCACATTGATCATGGCATTGAGCAAAGCACAGATTCAAACTCGTTTGTAAAATATTTAGACAAAAATTTTGATCTTAATACTCTCATAGCTTTTAATTATATAACCGATTGTTTAAAATCAGTTATTTTGACTGTAGGTTTACTTGAGCGTAGAATAGAATCTGTTGATGAAGCGTGTAGTCTGAGTCTTTTGGAGCTTAAGCATCAATATGATCAATGGGGTAAAGTAGAATGGTATCATGATATTAACGAGAACGAGATTAGATCAAGAGTTAGCGCTGCTTTATTGTTCATTTATTTATCAAATAGTTCCAAGTTCTTGGTCAAAAAAAATATTAATTCTTTAGAATAAAAATTTATATAAAAAATTTTTTTTTTTTTTTTTAAAATTTAATTTTATAACAACATCATAAAAAATGTTTGTTTTCATGTAATAATAATATATTTTTTATTTTTAACAATTTTTCATTAATTTTAGATGTTTTAGTTAATTTTGTTAAAATGACTAGTCTTGGTACGAAGAGATTAGACTCATCTAGAACTGCTTCTTTATCGTCTGGTATTGAACTACCTGTGATACAACAAACAAGCCGTCAAACAAAGAACAACAACAACAATTTGATGCAATTAAAATTGAACACTTCGAATCCTAATCAACAGACTTCGACGCAAACACCGAATAGCCCCAAAGAGAGCTACAGCGAAATACCGATTCAAATAATCAGATCAACTTCATACATAAACCAAATAAAAAGTAATCAACCATTAGACAAATCAGGTGATCAAAATCAACAACAACAAAATAGTAGTAGTTTTAATCTTAACAATTCCGATAATATAGCTGATATTAATACAGATACTTTGAAATTTAATAAATACGGTTTTATTCAATCAAGTTCGAAAACAGAAGATTTGTACAATACGACCACATCAAATCCTAAATCACCCACAAGTACTTTAAATCGAAGCACTACAAATCAAAATAATAATAATAATAATAACAACAACAATGATGCATCGTTTAATACATCATCTTCAGCAAATGTTACAAATTTAAAAGACTATCTTCAAAACACCGATGTGGAAGAATTTGCTGAAAATATTCCGATTAAAGTAATTCAGCAACGAGAACTAAAATGGGTCGAGATGTTGTCTAATTTTGACGAATGGATGGACAAAAGATTCAAAAAAATAAAATCAAGATGTCGTAAAGGCATACCTCAGTCAATGCGTTCCAAAGCCTGGATGCACTTGACTGGCGCTATTGTGCTTAAACGAAAACAACCTAGTTACTATCAGGATTGTTTACAAAACCCGAATAAAATAGATGTGGCCAAATATGTGGAAGACATAAAGAAAGACTTGCATCGACAGTTTCCAAGTCATGAAATATTTATGAAGCGAGAAGGTAGACAAATGTTGTTTAATGTGCTGAAAGCATATGCGGTACACAATCGAGAAGTAGGCTATTGTCAAGCACAAGGTCCCATAGCAGCTCTTTTATTAATGCATATGCCCGAAGAGGATGCATTTTGGATGTTAATTAGAATAAGTGATTTTTATTTAAAAGAGTATTACAAACCGGGTCTGGAAAAAGTACAAATAGATGGTCACGCGTTGTTTTATTTATTCAAAAAAGAAAATTCCACAGCTCATAAGCTGATGCTTAGTCAAGGCATAGATCCGATATTGTACATGACTGAATGGTTTATGTGTGTTTATGCTCGCACACTGCCATGGTGTACAGTGCTCAGAGTCTGGGACATGTTTTTTTGTGAAGGTATTAAAGTTTTGTACAGAGTTGGACTCTACTTGATGATGAGCGCTTTCAGTGATAAGCTAAAGTTTCAACGATGTCAACAACAAGGAATGTACGAGACTTTGAACTTGCTGAAAAATTTGCCAATCGAGAGCCTCAAAGAAGCTGATTTGGTTCGAGATAGTGTTTTAATTAAGATCAATGAAGCTGAGCTCAAAAAAGCATTTGAAAAATCAAAACAAGATTTTATAAAAGAAAGAGGCGAAATTATTTCCAAAGCTAAACAAGCGCCCGAAAAGTCGAACTATGTAAACACAAAAAAGAAAAGTTAAATTAAGTTTCTTCTTTTTTTTTTTTTTTTTAAATTTTTTATTAAAACATAGTCAAAATTCCTTATTTATTTCATTCGATTTGAAATTTCAGATTTTTTTTTTGTGTTTAATTTAGAATCGATTTTGTTAAATTGATATGTTTTCAGCATGCATTTTTTTTTCAAACAGTAATACTAGGATGAGTTAAAGATATTTATATAAAGTTCTTTTCTTTTCTTTTTTTACTTGTAATATTATTATTATTATTATTATTATTATTATTATTATTATTATTATTATTACTATTATTTTTTGGTAAAAATAATTTCAATTGTTAAAAATTTTTGTAATTATTATTATTAAAATTTAAGAATTTAAAATATAAAAAAAATCCCATTGTCTTAAATTTTTTTTTTTTTTTAAATAAAAAAAATTATTTATTTAATCAGTTTTTTTTTAAGTTTATAAATTTTATGGTTTAAATCTTTAATAAAAATTTATATAAAAAAAAAATAAATGATTTTTTCTTTATTTTAATTAAATTCTAATAATTCAAAAGATTTTCTAAAGAAGAAGAGCTTTCAGCATGTTCATTTGACATGAATTGGTTAAAATTAAATAAATATATTTAGAATACATCAAAATTAGATTTTTAAAATAATTTATTTTTAATTGAGAAATATTCAAAATAGTTGCTAATATTGAAAAAAATCTACAAGAAACAATTTTTTCAATTTTAATAAGCTTATTAGGTTCATTTATTACATTTTTGCCAAAAATCAGACACATTTTAAATTGAAATTTTGTTGTTACAAGTTTTAAAATATCTTCAAATAGAAGATTACATGTGCTTAAATATTTAGATCTAAATTTTTCCTTAAAAAATATCATCTTTTATTTAATTAAAATTATTTTAAACTTAATTTGTTTTGTTACATAAAAAAAAAAAATTATTAAAAGATCAAGTAATTTTTTTTATAACATAACCATCATAATAATCAGCTTTAGATTGATTTATTTGATTATTTTTAATTGAAAATATATCATCTAAAATTGTAAAACAAATAAAATAAATAAATTACATGATTTTATAATCTTTAATCTTTAAAAAATATAGTTTGTCTAAGTAAAAACTTAAAATATCAAGATATTGATAATTTCAACTTAATTAGATTATATAATCTTTAGCCTTTAGTAACTTAGATAAAAAAACAAATTTTCAGTCTAAGCTTGCAACACGGTTTAAATTTTAAAAAATCTAATAAAAAGTGTCATATAATCGAATTAAGATAAAAGCCGATTCTTTGCAAAAATTAGATTTTCATCAACAAACTTAATTTAATTTAGGATTTAAAATCTAATAATTTAGCCAAATATATAAATACCAAAATTAAAATGTTAATTAAAAACAATTTTTTTTTTTTTTGTTAAATTCAATTAGCTAGAAATTTTGAAACAGACATTTGTTAAAAATAAATTAAAAAATAAAGAATTTTGTTTTATATTCAATATTTTATTTTTATTATTTTAAAATAAATTAATAAATATTTCTTTTAATAATTTTGTTTCTAAAATTTAATTGATTATTGTTATGGTTATTGTTGTTGCTATTGAAAAAAAATTTATAAAAAAATGTCTTTGAAAATCCGTTTTTGATGTTCTGTTTGAAATTGTAAGTAAAAAGCATGTAAAGAGCTGGATTTGCGACTGTGTTTGAGTATGACAAAGTGCTCACAATCATGTTTATTGTATGAATATAATTTAAATTGTTTGTATTTGAGAACAAGATGAATATTTGAAAAATCCAGAATGGTGACCATTGGATCAAAAATAGCAATATGATTAACAGTACAAGTCGAATCGCTTTTCTTCTAATTGAATTTAAATATCTATTTTTGATCATTAATTTTTCATTTTTTCTTTTAGACATGTTTTTTCTCAAAGACCTTATAAATTTTGATAAAGTCTTGTTTTTAGATGCTTCCGATGATATATTTGAAATGTCAATAGACATAAAATTAGAACTCTCAGGCGTTGCTATGTCTACATAAATCATAGACGGATCTGTATAGATTAAGCCAGCATATTTGCATGTTGACAAAATTTGGTCATTGAGCTCATTGGAATTTTTGATGGAATTTTTTTTACTTTTTAGACTATTTATGCTTTTTGAAATTTCAACTTGTTTGAAAGATCTTCTCGAAGAAAATGCTGATTTATTAAATCTCTTTTTCCAGTTGTTTAAAAAAATTAATAATTTAATCGAGCTGATTGTGATTATTAGATAAGGTATCAAAAAAACAGTTATGAATTTGGTTATAAAAAAAAATCTCAAGTTAACTTCTTTCCAGTCCGAATGACAGTTGAAATAATCGCCTAATTTGGACAATTTTATACTGTTGATGATTGGAGTTGAGAAGCATATTGAAAAAACCCATGTTAGCACACAATAAGCTGACACTATGGATAGTTTTAGACGATTATTAAAAGAAGTAAGATTCTTTTCAGCAACATCAAGAAAACGTTCTATACTCAAAGCAGCTACAGTAAATATTCCAACAATTACGCCCGAGAATTCGGTAAATATAAATATTTTACATCCCATAACTCCAAATGGCCATTCAAAATTTAACATTTGACTAATAAAAAATGGAATTCCCAAAGAATATGTAAAGTCTGCTAGACCTAAATTTATGATCAATATATTTATTGATGTAAATGCTTTTGCTGATATTATACTCAATATGGAAATTATATTAAACAATATGCTAAATGTAAATATTAATGATAGAACCACATTCATTGTGAACACAGAACTATTTAAATTGTTTTCTATTTGATTAGTGATGTTAGATGAAACCATTTTTTTTTTAGAAAATGTATTTTTTTTTTATTTCTAAAACTATTTAAATTATATTTTAAAAATATTCTTCCTACTAACTTAAACGATCCGAATGGTTTATAATCAAAAAAAAATCGATTAAGATTTTGAAAAAAAAAAAAAAAATTACAATAATTAACAAATATTAAATTTTGACGAAAATCTTCTAAGCGCTCGTTTTAATTACCTAAGATTAAAAATTAAATATTTTTTTAAGCTTGAAAAAAATTTTCATTTTATTTCTTTATTAAAAAGTAAAAAAAAAGATTTTTTTAAAGAATTTTTTTTTTCGTTGGTTTTAAATTTCTTTGATATATTTTTAATTAATTATTTTTTTGATTAATTTTTTTGATTGATTTAATTTTAATAAAATTTTAAAAATAAATTTAGAAAAAGAAAATTTTTTCATACATTTTTTAATCCAAATTTAAAGCATTTAATTCTTAAAGATTAGAATAAAATTTATTTATCTAGTTTGAAATTACTTAATCAGCTTGCATCATTTTGCAAATGTCATCTTCTTTTAACATTTAGAAACCTTTTCAATCGATATAGAACTATAAATATTTTATTTGAACATAAATTAAAAATTTTTTCTAATTTATAAAAAGAAATTTTATTAATTAAATTTTTTAATCAAGTTTCAATCGAATAGTTTTCCATGGATATAAAATTTTTTAAAAAAAGACTCGGTAAAGGATGAATTTGATAAAATTGATCAGCACTGAGGCGTAAGAAGCCATCTATATTATTGTTTAGATCAAATTCTAGGCAAATTTGGCATCCTTTTTGTGAGTTTGCTTCCAAATTACCCAAGCGATTAGCTAAACAACACATAAATTTTAAAAGATTTGAAAATATTTCGTTTAAATTTATATTTCTTTTTGCATAAATAATCTTGAGATTAGGTTTATGCAAATCATAATCGATTCTAAAGTCTTCGCTTGATTCTATCTTAAAAAGTTCTAAATTTTTTTCACTTATTTTTTCTAATTCTTTTAGTTTATATTTTAAGCCTTCTTCTAAACATACTTTGTTATAATTAACCATATTTTCAATATACAAATCATAAATTGATTGTCCTGGTTTTTTTTCTATCTTCCAACACTTTGTTGGTTTAAAGTTTTCTAATTTTGTATCAAACATAGTAAAAATTCTTAAGTAATCGTCTTTGTCAACACATAAATGAGCATGAAAACTTTTAGTATTAGCCTTGAATATATTTAAAACAAAATTATTTGATTTTAAAATATATTTTATTTAAATACCCATTTTCCAGTATGAAATGACAAAATCATTGATTTTGTGTCTAATTCAAATTTGAATCTAAAGTCTTTGATTAACTGAAACAATTTAAATAATTCTGAATCATTTAAATGGTTAACAAAAACCCATTCTTTTTTTGTAAAGCGATTTTTATCGTTACAAAATTTAATTATAAAATGCGGTCTTGGAGTAAGTATGTCAAAAACGATTTCAAATATTTTGTTTGAAAATATTGGACTGTTCCAGAAATGTATATTTGACTGTTTCACGGATGAAGCATTTTCTATTATATTTGGTCTTAAAAATGTTAAATTTTTTGGTCTTAATTCTATTTGAATATTGTCAAAATCTGATTTTAAATTATTAAAAATGTGTTTGTTCATTTTTTAAAATAAAATCTGTACCCAATTTATATTTTATTTAAAAATTTTAAAATAATTTTATCAAAAGAATATATTAAGACTTAATTTAAAGTCTTTAATTTTTCATAAAAAAATTGTTATTTATAAAATTAAAATTTTCATTTTTTCATTTTTAAAAATATTTGTCTAAGCTATTGAAATTTCTAATTAAATTAAAAATGATTATTACTACTGTTTGAATGATTTGAAAATCAATGTTTGATTTTATAATTTTTACCTTAACTTTTTAATACAAATTAGTTCAATATTTACTGACTTATTTTAATAAATATTAAATTAAAAAAAATTGTACCTATAAAGAATTTTTTAATAGATAAATTAAGGTTTGGCCCAAATATTATCTATTTAAAACTGATTGAATTTTCATTTTTTTTTGAATAATAAAATAAAATAAAAAAGTCTGAAATGGAAAATACAAAAAATAAAATTTGCTTAAAAATAACAAAGGTAAAGCACCATTAAAATGAAAACCAAATTATATTTCCTAATTTAATTTTATAAAGGAAGAAACTGAAAATGTGAGAATTGAAATAAATACAATAACTTATAAAAGTAATTAATTTACCATTTTTAAAAATATGAGTTCGGGCCAGATAATAAATAAAATATAAATTGCAAATTTTTTATTGGATTATGAGGTCTTTTTTATTAACACTAAGTTTGTTTAAAAATCTATCTAAATTTTCAATTCATCCTGTATGATTAAAATTTAAAAAATAGACTTTCTATCGTAAGTAAAATTTTTAAAACGGGGTTAAATGTCTTTATATTTAAAACTATTTAAAAATTTATAAATAAGACATATACAATTTAAAAAAAGCCTTTTATTTTAATTTTAAATTTCAATTTTTAAATTTAATATTTTAAATAAAATTTATAAAATAATTTAATTTTTTTAGATTATATTGGTATGGCGCAACAAAACAACAATAGGATGGTTCGATATCCAGTTGCCCAAGTATTTTTTTATTATATAATTTTATTTCATTTAATTTCTCTAATTTTTTAGGAATCCATTTTCTTTCTGCAACCACAACCACAATTACAACTACAACCACATCTTCAGCCACAACTTCATCTACAACTACAACAACAACAACCACAACAACCAAATCTACAACCACATCTTCAGCCACAACTTCAACTACAACAACAACTACAATTACAACCACATCTACAACCCCATTTTCAGCCACAACAACAACAACAACAACAACAGCAACAACAACAACAACAAGAAACACAACAACAACAACAACAAGTAGTACAAGAAGAGGCTGAAGAAAAAGAAAAAAATTCAATTTTATGCTGTCCAAACGGCATAAATTGCAATTTAAATTGCTTAAATGGGGAAAGGAACCCTTTAAAATGCAGCTTAATATAAAACATTAATAGTTTAACTAATTAAAAAAAATATCGAAATAAAGATTTAGTTTTTTATTAAATTTTTTACAATAAATTTTTTAAACAAAAATTTCTTATTTTATTTTATTATTTTATTTATATGTTGAATTTAAAATATAAAAGTTATAGACATTATAATAATCAAAATAGTCTTCTCAAAAATTAATAAATAAATTTAAAAAAATAACAAAATTTAAAGGATCAAAATTTTCATTTGTTTGAATTTCATAAATTATCCTTGATTATTAAAATATAAAAAATATGACTTTCTATCGTAGTTAAAATTTTTAAAACGGGGTTAAATGTCTTCAATTTAAAAATTTTCAAAATAAAACATATATTATGAATGAGCCTTTTCTAATTATTTTAAATTTCAATTTTTAAATTTTATATTTTAAATAAAATTAATATAATATTTTTATTTTTTTAAGATTGTATTAGCATGGCCCAGCAAAACTTCAATGGGATGCATCATTATCCAGTTGTCCAAGTATTTTTATAATGTAAAAATAATTTTTTATTTAATTTAAATATTTTTTTTAAGCGACCATTTTTTTATTACAATCAACAACAACCACAACTGCAAACACAAATACAATCACAACCACAACCACAACAACAACAGCAGCAACAACAACAATAACCCCAGCCACAACAGCAATCCCAAATACGAGAACAGCTACAAGAAGAGGAAAAAAGTTCCTCAGTATGCTGCCCAAAAGGATTAAATTTCAATAATGGTAAAAATGCCACCTGCTTTATATGCAATATTATATAAAATAAACAAAATTTTTTTTATATGGATTTAATTTTTTTTGTTAAATTTTTTTTTATAATAAACTTTTAAAAATAAAATTCTTTCATCTTGTTTTTTTTTTTATTTTAAAAACGAAGTTTTTCAATTATTTCAAAGTAATTCTTCCTCTTCCTTATCAATTTGTTGTTCACCTAAAACTGAATTTTCCGAAGACGAGAGTTTTGTTTCATCTATGAAAACAGCTTTATTATTATCATTATTTGATTCTGTATCTGATTCATTTTCATCCAAAATAGAATCATCTTTGTTTGTTTTATTCAATTCTAAAGTATCATCAATAAATAAATTTTGTGTTGAAATTTTTTTAGCCTCTTTATTCGATTGTGACATGTTATCATCTGGTAATTCTATATCCTTTATTTCTGTACAATCGATTGAAGCAGATTCTTTTTCCGCTTCTTGTTGAACTAAATATGATGGTTGTTCAATATTTTTTTCTTGAGTTTCTGAAGAAGATTTATCAAAATAATCTTGAGTTTTTTTATTTTTTTCTTCTTCTTCTTCTTGTTGATTTGAGTCTTCTCTTATTGAATCTAAGCTAATATAACCAGATTGGTTTGTATTACAAAATTGACTTTGGTTTTGATACTGAGTGCAATAAATAGACAAATTTTCCTATTAATTTAAAATTAAGTTTTTTTAAAATTTGTAATTAATTTTAAAAAAATTAAAAAAATTTAAATAACCTGAGTTTGATCGTTAAGATCTGCTAATAAAAATGCTGTTTGAGTATTTATTATTTGGACGTCAGAAAATTTATCCTGTTAAATAAATTTAAATTTTGATTGATTTTTTCAATTTTTAAATTTAAATATAATATAAACTTGATCAGTTTTTTCAATAAAGAGTTGATGACCAATTTTGAATTTACCACCGTCTAGAAATAGTTTAACATAAAAAGCATATTGAAAAAACCAATGTTAGCACACAATAAGCTGTCACGAATTAATTTTTCATTTTATTAACGCAATTTATATTTTATTTTAAAAATTTTGAAATTATTTTATCAAAAGAATATATTAAGACTTAATTTAAAGTCTTTAATTTTTCATAAAGAAATTGTTAGTTAGCTGACTTATTTTAATAAATATTAAATTAAAAAAAATTGTACCTATAAAGAATTTTTTAATAGATAAGTTAAGGTTTGGTTTACATATGACCTATTTAAAACTGATTGATTTTTCATTTTTTTATGAAGAATAAAATAAAGTATAAAAGTTTCAAATGGAAAATACAAAAAATAAAATTTGCTTAAAAATAATTAAGGTAACATACTATTAAAATGAAAACCAAATTATATTTCCTAATTTAATTTTATAAAGGAAGAAACTGAAAATGCGAAAATTGAGCTAAATAAAATAACTGATAAAAGTAATTAATTTACCATTTTTAAAAATATGAGTTTGGGCTAGATAATAAATAAATAAAAATTGCAGTTTAAAACGGGGTTAAATGTCTTTTTATTTAAAACTATTTTAAAATTTATAAATAAAACATATACAATTTTAAATAAGCCTTTCATTATTTTAAAATTTTATATTTTAAATTAGAATTAATAAAATATTCTAATTATTTTTAAGATTATATTAGTTTGGCGCAACAAAACAACAATAGGATGGTTCGATATCCAGTTGCTCAAGTATTTTTTTATTATAAAATTTTTTTTTTTATTTAATTTCTCTAATTTTTTAGGAATCCATTTTCTTTCTCCAACCACAACTCCAACCACAACTCCAACCACAACTACAACCACAACTACAACCACAACTACAACCACAACTACAACCACAACTACAACCACAACTACAACCACAACTACAACCACAACTACAACCACAACTACAACCACAACTACAACCACAACTACAACCACAACTACAACCACAACTACAACCACAACTACAACCACAACTACAACCACAACTACAACCACAGATACAACCACAACTACAACCACAGCTACAACCACAGCTACAAAAACAACAAGTACAAGAACAGGCTGAAAAAGAAGAAAAATATTCAATTTTATGCTGTCCCAACGGAATAAATTGCAATTGCTTTAATGACCAAAGTAGCGCTTTGAAATGCAATTTAATATAAATTATTAATAGTTTAATTAATTAAATAAAAAATCAGAACAAAGATTCAGTTTTTTTTATTAAATTTTTTTATAATAAATTTTTAAAACAATAATTTCTTTTTTTAAATTTTTTTTTTATTTTGAATTTAAAATATGAATCTTCAATCGAATCTTCATCATCATCGATCTCTATTATGTCTATAGATTTTCGCTTTTTATTATTTTCAGAAAATTTATCCTGTTAAATTTTTTTTTTGATTGAGGTCTTTTTTATTTACATTAAGTTTGTTTAAAAATCTATCTAAATTCTTAATTCATCCTTTATGATCAAAATTTAAAAATAGACTTTCAATCGTAAGTAAAATTTTCAAAACGGGGTTAAATGTTTTTGTATTTAAAAATATTTAAAAATTTATAAAAAAGCCTTTTATTATTATTTTAAATTTCAATTTTTAAATTTAATATTTATTAAATAAAATTTATATAATATTTTTATTTTTTTAAGATTATATAAGTATGACGCAACAAAACTTCAATAGGATGGTTCGATATCCAGTTGCTCAAGTATTTTTTTATTATATAATTTTCTTTTTTATATAAATTCTGTAATTTTTTAGGAATCCATTTTCTTTTTCCAAACGCAACTACAATCACATCTAAAACCACATCTTCAGTTACAACTACAACTACAACTACAACAACAACTAGCACAAGAACAGACTGAAAAAGAAGAAGAAAATTCAATTTTATGTTGTCCCAACGGAATAAATTGCAATTGCTTTAGTGGCAAAAGTAGCGCTTTATAATATAAAATATTAACAGTTTAATTAATTAAATAAAAAATCAAAAAAAAGATTTGGTTTTTTTTATTAAATTTTTTTAAAATAAATTTTTAAAACAATAATTTCTTATTTTATTTTATTATTTTTTTTTATATGTTGAATATAAAATATGAAAGTTAAAGTCATTATAATCATTAAAATGGTCTTCTCCAAAATTTTTCCAAACTTCGTCTTTAATATAGGTAAATTAAGTAAATTAAAAATGTAACAAAATCATAAAGGATCAAAATTTTCATATAAAAAATAATTAGTCTTTTCTAATTAATTTAAATAAAATTTATATAATATTTTTATTTTTAAGATTATTTTTATATGGCGCAACAAAACTTCAATGGGATGGTTAGATATCTAGTTGTTCAGGTATTTTCTTATTATAAATTTTATTTTTTATTTAATTTATATATTTTTTTTAAGCAACGGGTTTTTTTTTTATAATCAGCAGCAACCCCAACTACAAGAAAAAGAAGAGGAAAAAGAAAAAAACCCTCAGAATGTTGTTCCAAAGGCATAAATTGTAATTTCAATTGCAATAATGGTAAAAATGTCACTTGCATAATATGAAATTATAGAAAATATAAAATAAACAAAATTTTTTTAAAAAGATTTAATTTTTTTTATTAAATTTTTTTTTATAATAAACTTTAAAAAAAAAACTTCTATTTTTTTCTTATTTAAAGAACGAAGTTTTCCAATATTTTTTAGATTTCCTCTTCCAATTTTTGAGAATTAAGTTTTATATTTTTAGATAATTTTGATGATGGTTGAGTTGAGTTCCCTTTGAATTTGATTAAAATGAATAAATTTAAAATATTTTTCGAATCAAATTAAAATAATGACTACTCTTTGAATGATTAACAAATCAATGTTTGATTTTAAAATTTTTACCTTAACTATTTAATTCAAAATAGCTCAATTTTTACTGACTTATTTTAACACTTATATTTTCTGATGCTAGCTAATTTTATTTTTCTGATAGCAAATTTAAAAAAATAAAAAAAAAATCATATAAAATTTATTATAATGCAATAAAAAAACTAACGGGAATATTATCTCCCTACAAATGAAATAATTTTCCCCACAATTTAAAAACTCTTCATCACAAACACATTTTTACTCGGCACAATTCGCTTTCAAACACAAAATTTTTGTGTTGAAGGCAAAATATTTTCAAAAATAATTTTATTAATTTCCAAATACAATAAAAAATATAATCAGTATTAATAATTAGAAATTTTTTTTTAATTTATTTATTCTCTTATCAAACATTCTTGATACACTATTTTTCAGGTGTCCGAATTTTGATTTGTTAACAAAATTATCATTATTTAGCAAATTTTTTAAAGCGATGTGAACAGTAACCCCATTTTAGAAAATATTTACAACTACAGTCATTTTTGTTTATATTTAAAGTATAATTGTTATTGAACTTGTAAATAAAATTATAAATTCGTTGATAATTAGACCAATTTGAGATACTTTTACTTAAATTATTAGCTCTGGCAGTTAAAGTTGGGATTTTTTGGTGAAAATTTTTTTTTTGTGTTCAAAAATTTTTTATGTCTGGTAATTTGTTTGTGGTAAGAAGAAATTTATTTGTGTGTTTGAGATAGACCCAAAATTTACACAAATGATATCAAAATTAATTTCCATTATAAAAACTTCTCGAATGGCATCCACCCTTTCAAAATATAAAATTAAAAAAAATTGTACCTATAAAGAATTTTTTAATAGATAAGTTAAGGTTTGGTTTACATATGACCTATTTAAAACTGATTGATTTTTCATTTTTTTATGAAGAATAAAATAAAGTATAAAAGTTTCAAATGGAAAATACAAAAAATAAAATTTGCTTAAAAATAATTAAGGTAACATACTATTAAAATGAAAACCAAATCCTAATTTAATTTTATAAAGGAAGAAACTGAAAATGCGAAAATTGAGCTAAATACAATAACTTATAAAAGTAATTAATTTACCATTTTAAAAATATGAATTGGTACTTGGTATGTAAAATGATATATTCCAAAATTTTTTTTAATTTCGATTTTTTAGCATTTTATAAAATATTACATTTTTTTAAAACGGCATTTTTGATATTATTGCAATTGCAATGGCTGTTAATGCCTTTTGGGCCAGATAATAAATACCGTATTTTCGCAGTTTTTACGCCATGGCGTTAAAAATTAAGATTCAGGTTTTACGCTATGGCGTTTTTAAATGAAGAAGAATTTTTCTTAATCAAAAATTCATTTTTAATGCCATGGCGTTAAACTTGAAAGAAACTCAAAAAACGGTCTTTAATACTAAATAACCGTGTTTTACGCCATGGCAAAATTTAAAAAATAGACTTTCTATCGTAGCTCAAATTTTTAAAACGTGGTTAAATGTTTTTATATTTAAAACTATTTAAAATCTTATAAATAAAACATGTAAAATTTATAAAAGCAGTTTCTTATTATTTTGTATTTTTATTTTAAAATTTAATATCTTAAAATAAAATTTATTTAATATTTTTATTTTTTAAAGATTATATTAGTATAATGCCCCAACAAAACTTCAATGGGATGCTTCATTATCCAGTTGTTCAGGTATTTTTTATTTAAAATTTTTTTTTATTTTATTTGTTTTTAAGCAACCAATTATTTTTTATAATCAGCAGCAACCACAACTACAAGAACAGGCTGAAGAAGAAGAAAAAAATTCTGTATGTTGTCCCAAAGGCATAAATTGCAATTTAAATTGTTTTAATGGCAAAAGTAGCCCTTTGAAATGCAATATGATATAAAATATTAAAAGTTTAATTAATTAAATAAAAAATCAAAATATAGATTTAGTTTTTTTATTGAATTTTTTTATAATAAATTTTTAAAGCAAAATTTTTTTATTTTATTTTAATCTAATTATATGCTCTTTAAAAAAAATATATATTATATAATAATAAACTTTAAAAAACAAGTTGGATCGTTGTTTATTTTGATTTAAAGAAAGCAGATTTTTCAATATTTTTGTATCTCTTCTTTTTTTAACTTTTTTTAAAATAATTTGAGAGTTGAGTTACCTGTTAAATATAATAATTCAAAATTTTGAGCCGTTACTATTAATGTTTTTGTAAATATAATAAATAATAAAGTCTTACATTTTAGTTTTTATTTAAACACGATTTTAAATAAAATAAAATTTGAAAAATATTCTATTAATATAACAAAATTTAATGCTTTTTTCTGCTTTTCAGTTTAGTTGAGCCTGCTCCTCGAGTATTTAGATTTTTGAGAGTAAAAGTAACACAAAATTCATCAAGAACCTTCATGAGTATTTTGTTATTTGCTTTTCTTGGTGCTAAGTTTGTTTGTAAATCATTGAAAAACTTTTCATAATCTAATGGCTCATAATTTAAAACATTTAAATATAAATTCTCGTCTGATTTTAGAATCTGATAAACGTATTTTTTTGTCTCTGATTCATCTAAATATTTATTTACTTTATTCAACGATTTACCAGATTTTTGTTTCTGAGTTAAAGTTAAACACGATTCGGAAGATTCACTAACATCATCATCATCTTCTAGTTCTATTAATTCGTTTAACCTTTCATCTAATGTACATTCTTGTATATTCTTTTTAAGTTTTGTTGTTTTCAAACCTATTTTTATTAATCCTGTTGATGTGGAACTTTTTTCCTTATTTGAAACAATATTTAAATCAGATACTGCTTTTTTTAATTTTTTAGTTTTTGGACCGCTGGTTTCTAGATTCATAATTTTAGCTAGTGAGTTAATATCGCTGTTTTCTTCTTCTTCTGACAACTCATTAAATTTATTAGATTTGCTAATTGCTATATTAGAATTTGAATATTTGAGACTAGTCATATCATTCGAGATTTTGAAATTTGTACAACTTTGGCTACGTGGCATAGATTTGTTCCTACGATTTGTATATTCGTATATTTCGACCAGTTTTTTGATAGCCTGTTTTTTCGGTAGTTGTTTCAGCCCAAATTTTTTTAACTCAATTTTTAAATTCGGTGTATCCAATGAATTAAAATTTGGCATGTTTAGATTTGAATCAGATTTGATTGTTTCAATTGTTGATTTGGTTTTTGTCAAAATCTTTTTTTGGAGTTTTTCTATTGGTTTATTTTCTACAGGAAGTTGATCAAGTGATTCCTCATCAAGTGTAGAATTTTGACTTTTAGATTCATTCTTCTGGTCTGATCTATAATTTCGAATAAACTCATCAATGTCTTCGTCTTCATCTTCATCCTCATGGTCTTTATTTAAATTACTTTTGATAGGTTTAGGATCAATTGTAACAGATTCATTCTCCAACTCATTATGTTGATAGTTAAAGTCATTGTAATCATTAAAATGGTCTTCTCCAAAATTTTTCCAAACTTCGTCTTTAATATTAAGTAAATTTAAAAAAATAACTAAACAAACAAATTTTATTTTTTTAAAAACCTAAAGGATCAAAATTTTCATTTGTTTGAATTTCATAGCGTTGTGATTTTTCCAACATTGACAAAACTTGATTGTTTTCGTACTCTTCATTTAACTTATTTAAATTTTCTTGATCATAATCCATTCTATTATCCGATAGACTCGGTAAACTAGATGAACTATCATTAATTAAATGTAAAGCTTGTGTTTCGCTTATATTTTCATCATCGTCTAAAATAATTTCTAAATCAGTTTTAAATTTTTTGTTATCTTCTTTCTTAGCACTTGTATCTAATAATAATGAATCTTCATCATCATCGATCTCTATTATGTTTATTGATTTTCGCTTTTTATTAGTTATTTTAGGACTTGTTTCAATTATCTCTAAAACTTCATCTTTTTTATTTACAGACTCTAAACTTTCATCATCAATTATATTTTTATCTAAAATATTTGATTGATTTGAAGGTAATTCTTCCTCTTCTTTATCAATTGGTTGTTCATCTAAAACTGAATTTTCCGAAGACGAGAGTTTTGTTTCATCTATGAAAACAGCTTTATTATTATCATTATTTGATTCTGTATCTGATTCATTTTCATCCAAAATAGAATCATCTTTGTTTGTTTTATTCAATTCTAAAGTATCATCAATAAATAAATTTTGTGTTGAAATTTTTTTAGCCTCTTTATTCGATTGTGACATGTTATCATCTGGTAATTCTATATCCTTTATTTCTGTACAATCGATTGAAGCAGATTCTTTTTCCGCTTCTTGTTGAACTAAATATGATGGTTGTTCAATATTTTTTTCTTGAGTTTCTGAAGAAGATTTATCAAAATAATCTTGAGTTTTTTTATTTTTTTCTTCTTCTTCTTCTTGTTGATTTGAGTCTTCTCTTATTGAATCTAAGCTAATATAACCAGATTGGTTTGTATTACAAAATTGACTTTGGTTTTGATACTGAGTGCAATAAATAGACAAATTTTCCTATTAATTTAAAATTAAATATTTTTAAAATTTGCAATTAATTAAAAAAAAATTAAATAAATTTAAATAACTTGAGTTTGATCGTTAAGATCTGCTAATAAAAATGCTGTTTGAGTATTTATTATTTGGACGTCAGAAAATTTATCCTGTTACAAAAATTTTAAATTTTGATTGATTTTTTCAATTTTTAAATTTAAATATAATATAAACTTGATCAGTTTTTTCAATAAAGAGATGATGACCAATTTTGAATTTACCACTATCTAGAAATAGTTTAACATAAAAAGAATCTTCTGTCTCTTGAAAATATTTGCACTTGTTCCATAAATAGTTAAACTCAGATTTAAATTTTGTTTTGACGAAATTGTTTTGCTTTAAATCAATTTGTTCATAAAAAATGTGGTTTCCTAGAAGGGATGAAAAACGTTTTGAAATTATAGAGTCTCTAGTTTCTTGATCAGTTAGTAGCAAAACTGATTCAGTTGATGGTTTAATCGCATTATTTTTTGACTTGAACAATCTTATTTCGGCTTGTTTTGGACAATCTTCAGCTGGATTTATCGAATTTGACAAAGCTATAGCAATCTGCATTTGTTCATCTTGCTTCGAATTCGGTTGTTCTAATTTAATCACACGACTTGATATTTTTGCTTTTTTACTTTTGGGCTCATTTTGTTTTTGTTTAACAATGCTTAGAAAATAATTAAATACAAAGAATCAGTTTTCTTTATAAATTGAAAATATTTTACTAGACATCATCAGGAATTAAGCCTTTGGCTAAATCACGCTCAATTTTTTCTTGTTGCTTTTTAACAAGCTCGACTAGACTCTCGGTCTTAATATGAAATACTTGAGAGCATTTTTTTAAATGATTTTGTCTTATCTTAATAAAATTTAAAAATAAATTAGATTAATGTTTTTTAATTATTTATTTATTAATTAAAATATAATTTTAACATTTAAATTATGTAAAACTTTTCCACATATGGGACAATTTGGAATAACGTCTTTAAAAGTTAATTGAACCACCGGTTTTTTCTCTATTTTGGCTACAATTTCTTCTTCTTTTTCTTCTTCACATTTATCAGAATCTAGTTTATTTGCCGAGTCTTGTTTACAAAACTTACTCGATCTTGAGAAACCTCGATCCAAACATTCATTAACATGCCTCTCACGCTCTGAATCTTTAAGTTTACTCAAATCGTTCGAACAAATCGGACATTTGAATTCTTCTTCTTTTTGTTTAAATTCGAAATATTTTGAAATGTCCGAATTGGCTTTGTTTAATTTATTTTTTTTTTCGAATTTGACTTCAATCGATTCATTTAATTTGTGAAACGAAAGTTTAGCAGAATCTGAACTAGAAAAAGAACATGTAGGTTTATCATCGAGATCCGGCGGTTTTGGAGATAAAAATTTTGATATTTGAGCTAGTTTTAATTGTTTTTTTTCTTTTAGTAATTTGAAATTTTCTTTAAATTCGTCAATGCTCTCGTCCATAATATCCAAATGTTGAGTAATATAAAATTTTTGTTTTTAGACTAATTGTTTTTTTTGTTTCTTGTATTTGTTGTTGACTAGGACTAGCTTGAACTGGGATGATTGGTTCGATAATTTCTTTAGGTTTATTTTCGTTCAAAGAACGAAGTTTTTCCAATCTTTTTTGTGTCTCTTCTTCCAATTGTTGAGAATAGAGTTTTTTTTCTTTGAGATAATTTTGATAAGAATTTTGTTCCACTTTAATTTGATTAAAATAAAAAAACAATAAACTCTTTTGAATAAAGTTTTAAAATATTTATTTATTACATGGCTTGTTTCGTTTTTCAGCTTCTCTTTTTTCTATTCTATCAGTTATTTTACTTGTATAATCAATTATTGGTTTTAGGTATTTATCAGATTGGTAAAAACTTTTTCAAAATTTAATAAAATAAATAACTTTTTATAGATAATATGAAATTATTTTTTTATTTTTTTACTAGAAATAAAAACCATAAGCAACAGAAGCACTAACTATAACAAACGAGCTTGTTTTGATTATAAAACCGGTTTTGGTGTTTTCAATTATCCTAGTTTTATTAATTGGTTTTAATTTCATTTCAACAAAATAAAAAAATAAATATATTTGAATTTTAAATAGTAAATGTGTTTCAATTCAAAATAAAGATGTGATGCATTTTGTTTTTATTTTTGTTGCAAAATAAATTTGAAATATTTCAAAATTTCGTTCTTTTATTTATATTAATGTTAAAAAAGATTTGTCTAATATTCAAATAAATTCAAATTGTTTAAAGAATTAAAATTTTTTTGTTTTATATTTATTTTATTTTAGGTTTAAAACTATTTTAAAATAAAATTAATTACTTAAATCTTTAATTTAATCAATCAATTTTAATATTGGAAAATTTCATTTTCAATTCTAAACTGTGTTAAGAAATCTATAAGGAAAAGTGATTGAATCCTCATATATTCCATATTTTTTTCCTTGTTTGATTTAAAGTCAGTTCGATTTTAATAAGTCTTCATCAACTTCATGATTAATAAAAGTATTTAATTAAAGAAGATTAGAAAATTAGAAAAAATTCAAGTTAAAATTAAATGTAAAGTAATTTTTGTTTAAAGTCAAAATAATTTAATATACTTGTATACTAAATTTCTAAATGTAAAAATCTAAAAATTGAAAAAACATTTTGCAATTATATATACAAAAAATTAAAATATATATAGAAGCAATTAAAAACATTTATATATATATATATATATAAAGAAGAACAACAAATAAAGCACCTCATTTGTACTAATTTAACAGATATAACAGAAACAAAAATGAGCAATAAAAAGTCGAAAAAAAGTCGAGCAATAATCGACGACGACGAGGATGATGATGAAATGCAAAAAAAATTAGGAAAGCAACCAAAAAAAGTAAAAAAATCCAAAGCAATAATTGAAGACGATGACGAAATCGAAGAAGAAGAAGAAGCTAATAATTTAGACGAAGACGAAGATGAAGACGATGAAGAAGACGAAGACGAAGAAGCGCAAGCCGAAGAGTTTAATGACTTTATAAACGACAACATTGACGAGGAAGATGAAGGGGAAGAAGAAGAAGAAGAAGAAAATAATCAAAACGATCAGGGCTCTTCTTCAAGTCGAAAATCTAAAAAAAAGAAAAAAGAGAAAAAATCAAAAAAGAAAAAATCCAAAACAAATTCAGACCAAGAATCGTCTTCATCATCATCTTCATCTAACGAAGAATTAACCGATTTAGAAGACGATGATTTAGACTTGTTAAAAGATAATTTAAAAGTAGACGATCTTGAAGAAGTCGGAATTAAAAAACGAAAACGAAGAATCGAAATAAGATCTGAATCAAGCGAAGAAGAAGTTGAAGAAGCAAAAGAATCTAATAAAATAAAATCAAAAGCATCTAAAACAAAGCCTCAAAAAGTGAAAAAATTAAAAGAAAACGATCAAATTGAAGAACAACAAGACGTAGAAGAACAAGATTATAATCAAGAAGAAGCACAATCAGAAGACGAAGGTAGTTTTATAGTAGACGATTCGGAAGATGAAGAAAATAAACTTGAAGATGGTACAGCAGTTAAATCACGTGAAAAATCACAAAAAAAGAAAAGATTCTTTAACGACGACGCTCAGCAAGAAGCGTTGGACATATTTGGTGTAAACGCAGAAGAGCTTGGCGCATTGTCCGATGAAGATAAAGAAGAAGAAGCTGAAGAAGAAGAGGAAGAACTAGAAGACGAAGAAGATCTCGAGTACGACGAGAACGACGACGAAGAAACAACTTATCAAAAAGCGACAAAAAAGCGTCAAAGATTATCACGTCTAAAAGCAATGCACAAAATAGAAGACATATTCGAGCCACAAGAATTAGAGAAAAACCTTTTAACCGAATTCGACCAGCAGATTAGAATAGAAGACAAACCTGAACGGTTTATGCTCCGTTCAATACCAATAGTGTCAGAACCAGACGAATTCGAATTAGAAAAAGAAGCCGAATGGGTATACAACCAAGTATTTCAGTCAAACACGACCATCTCTAATCAAGACTGGTCATTGAATAGAAAATCACCAAATGTAATACCACGCATTAAAGACGTTCTTAACTTTATACGAAACGAGTTCTTTGAAGTGCCATTCATAGCTTCGTATAGAAAAGAACATTACGAGCCAGATTTGAATGTTGACGATCTGTGGAAAATATACGAAATGGATGAGAAATATTGTCAATTGAAAACTCGTAAAGAAAATTTACTCAATTTACTCAAACGAATGCAAAAATATCAATCTGAACAAATTAGTGAATTGACCACAAAGCAATTAGAATTGCAGTCACAACCGGAACAATTTAGTCAAGATTTAGAAGCTACTAATAGACTTATAGAGACTATTCGCATTCTAGAAGATTCTGATATAGATAGAATAAAAAATGTTCAAACAGTCGAGGAATTTCTAGATTGTTATCATCATTTTCATTTGCATTATGGATCGGAATTGTTAAATATGAAACAATACGAAGCCGAGCAGCGTTTGAAAGAGAAAAACACAAATACAACTAAAAAAAAGGTGATTATAAACGAAGACGGCGAAGAAGAACAAGTAGACGACGAGGAACAAGAAGAAGACGATACTAATAAAATGACCAAATTCGCGTCTAAAAAAGATAGATTTAATTATTGTAAATTAGCAGGTTTGTGTTCAATGGCAAAACGATTTGGTCTAACACCAGAACAATTTGGTGAAAATTTGCATTCAGATTATCAAAAGAATGAGATTGATCAGTGGATAACAGAGCCACAGATGCTAGCAATGGAATACATACGAGAGCCGTATTTTCAATCAAGTGAACAAGTGCTAAACACAGTTAGATATATGATAGCGGTACAGTTTGCTCGAGAGCCAACAGTAAGATCATATGTGCGAGATTTGTATTATCAACGAGTTTGTATTAATGTTAAGCCAACAGTGCCTCGAGGCGTTAAAGAAATAGACGAGAATCACATGTGCTATGGTTTTAAATATTTAAAAATGAAGCCTGTTGTTGATCTAAAACAAGACGAATTTCTTAAACTAATACAAGCTGAACAAGATGGTTTGTTGAGTATTAAATTTGAGTTGAATAATTTAAGTGAAAGTTTTCAACAAGAGGAAAAAAAGAGCATTAAAAAAAACGATGAAGATGATTGGGACGATGATAATATGTCAAACAATCAAAGTCAAACCAAAGTTAGCTCATTCTCGCGCTCTTTAGTCGACAAACTAAAATCGTTCTATCATAAAGACGAGTTTAGCTACAATGTAGAACAATGGAATCTTCAACGTGGTTTGATTATAGAAGAAATGTGTAATAAATTTTTATTTGCAGATTTTGAAAAAGAACTTAAATCGAAGCTGTTAAATGAAGCTAAGCAATACGTGTTTAGAGAATGTTCTAAGCGCTTAGAATCCATACTCAAAATAGCACCTTATAATGCAAATATAGAATCAATAGATGACGAAGAAGACAAGCTTAGAGTATTGGCTATAACTTATCAAACAAACGATGACGATCAGGACACTGGTTATTGTTGTGCATGTGTAAATACCGAAGGTGAATTAGATCAGTTTATATTCTTGAAAAAACTAGGTGTTCGTGTTTCAAGAGAGATGAACGAGTCTAGTTTTTTAACTTCAGACAAACGAGATAAAATAGAAGATATGAAAAAACTAGAAGACTTTATAGTATCAAAAAGACCTAAAGTTATAATTGTAAGTGCTGAGAATAAAGACGCTTTGACTATACAAGAAGACTTGAATGAGCTAATTAAACGGCTAGTTTCAGATAAATTAACAGCTCATGTTAATGTTGAACTAGTAGACAGCGAGATTGCCAAATTAATAGAATCTTCTAAAATGTGCGATTTAGCTACTAGTTTGCCTAGTTTGGTTCGACAAGCTATAGCCATGTCTCGGTTTATACAAGATCCTTTATTATGTTATTCACAATTGTGTAACCAAGACCGAGATATTCTTGGTCTTAAGCTACATCCAATGATGCAGTATATTATCTCAAATAGTGGTAGTAGAACAAGTGATGATTCTACACAGTTGTTAAGATATCTTGAATGTAAATTTATAAATGTTGTTAATGAAGTTGGTGTTGATTTGAATCGGTGTAATCAAGAGCCCCATACTGCTGGTGTGCTTCAATTTGTGGCTGGTTTGGGTCCTCGCAAAGCTCAGCATATTCTAAAAGTGCTTCGTCACGAAAGACTTATGCTAAAAGGAAAATTACCACATGACAAACAATTTAACACTTATCCGGTTGTTTCGAATAGATTGTATTTGGTTACCAAGTGTTCTCTTGGCAGAAGAGTATTTATAAATTGTGCAGGCTTTATTAAACTCGATGTAGACAAAATATCACGTGAGATTGAAGAAGAAGATGATGATAGTGATAGACAAGATGAGGCTAATTATACAGAACCATTGGACTCAACTCGTATTCATTTAGAGACTTATGAATGGGCCAGAAAAATGGCAATTGATGCTTTAGATTTAGACGAAAATTCCGAAGCAGCAAATTCACGCACAGCTTTGAAGGAAATACTCGAAAATCCACGTCGTCTAAAAGATCTCGATCTAGACGCTTTTGCCGAAGAACTAATGCGCACTGGTCATGGCAATAAGATTACAACTTTGTACGATATTCGGCATGAGTTGTGCTACCGATATCGTGAACGTCGTTTACCATATACGCCAATGGATAGCATGACTAAATTTTATTGTTTAATTAAAGAAACACCAAATACTTTTCACAAAGGCAAATTGATCACATGTCGAGTGACTGGTATTGTCAGACGACGACCCAACAAGGAACAATTGGAGCAAGCTAATCCGGACAAAGACGAGAACACGTGTATGTGGATATGTTCGTTTTGTAAACGTAATGATTTCAATGAACTTGGAAAAGTTTGGGCTCATTTTGATAATGGTGAATGTCCTGGACCACCGGTCGGTGTGCGTAGCATACTTGAAAATGGATGTAATGGATTTGTGTCTTTGAAATTCTTAAGCGATAATCCAGTAGCTAATCCTGAGGATAGAATCAAAGTCGGCATGACTATACATGCTAGAATAAGAGAAATAGATTTTGAGAAATTCAGGTGTGAGCTTACATGTAGAACAAGTGATTTGAGAGATGCTCAAGATAAATGGAAACCAGTTAAGGACGCTTATTACGATTATAGGGCTATGCAAGATGACCAGATAAAATTAGAAGATAAAAAGAAAAAAGAAGAGCATAGACAAACATATACGAAAAGAGTTATTGCTCATCCACAATTTAAAAACATCGGCTATCAACAAGCTGTTCAAATACTTAAAGAAAGTGATATTGGCGATGCCATAATTCGGCCCAGTTCTAAAGGTAATGATCATTTAACAGTTACTTGGAAAGTAGGACCCAATTGTTACCAACATGTTGACGTACTTGAAGAGAAAAAAATAAATTCGTTTTCACTTGGTAAAAAGTTGGTTATTCAAGGCGAAGATTTTGAAGATTTAGACGAAATTTTAGCACGTTACATAAATCCCATGTCTAGCTATGTACGTGAAATTGTATCTAATAAATACTTTAAACAATTTAAAGATATTGATCCGAATTACTCAGATTCTAATCAACAACAAACAAGTGATATTAAATTAAATTTAGTAGAAAAATATCTATTAGAAGAAAAAACCAAAAACCCTTCGAAAATACCATACGTGTTTTTACAATCTGTTACTTTACCAGGAAAATTTATGCTTGCTTATATGATAAAAATTAAATTTAGATGTGAATATTTGACTGTAACCCATGAGGGTTTTAGATTTAGACAAAAACTATTTAGATCATTTAATGAACTTGTTACATGGTTTAAGCAACATTTTAATGACCCGATACCTCAGCCAATTCCATCACAGAATCAACTAATGACACAGATGAGCTCAATGAGTGTTGGTGCAAAGTCTTATCCAAAATCGAGTGACTTTGATTCGATTGCATTCGGTACGTCTTCACAATCTAGTCAAAATAAGAAATCTGATGAATGGGATGAATCGGAACAACAGAGTCAGCCAAAAGGTGATTATGATTCAAGAAGAGGAGGTTTTAGAGGTGGTGCTCGGGGTGGAGGTGAAGCTAGAGGACGAGGTGGCTTTAGAGGTGGTGGAAATAGAGGTGGTTTCCGAGGTGGTGGTAATAGAGGTGGTTTTAATGATAGAGGCGGTTTTAATGATAGAGGTGCTAAGGCAGGTCCTAGAATTAGAGATAACCGTGGTGGATTTAATAACAATAATAATAAAAGGGAAGAAGATGATTGGGATGCACCAGCTTCTAGCTCTGGTTTTAGTAATAATAATAGCATTAATAATAATAATAATAATAATAATAATAATAAAATGTCAACGGATGATGATTGGGATAAAATTGTTTCATCTTCTTCTAGCGTTTCCAATAACAACAACTCTAACAATTATCAACCAGTTGTAACAAAGCCTAGTCAGAGCAATGATGATGAAATGTGGGATTAAGATCTATATTTGTAAAATAATACTTAAATCGATTTAATTTAGTATATTCTTTTTTTTAAATAAAAAATTTAATTTTTTTTTATTTGTTTAGTTGAAAAGTTTCAAAAATTTACAATATTAATTTTTTTTTCTTTGTAATATTATTTTTTAATTTAAAAATAAAAATTAAAAAAAATTATAAAATTTTTTTTTCAATTTTAGTTTAAATTTTTCCTAAAGTTTTATTTCTAACTGATCAATATCGTAAACATTTTTGATATCTATAGAACGATTTGAAGCTCTATTTGAGTTTGGTTTAAATGATAATATTTCATCGATGAGATCAGCACCATGATTAATAAATCCATGTGTTTCTTCAGTTGATTGTTTACCTAAAATCAATACTTTTTCAACAGTTTTTTTCCCATTTGCAATATCATAGATATGTTTTTTCTCATTTGGAGAAAGCTTTTTAGTTAGTTCATATAAAATTGAAGTCTCATCATCTAAAAGATCTTTTGGTATTCCAAAATTAATTATTTTGCCTTCTGATAAACACTTTTTTATTTAAATAAAAAAAATATTTAATTTTAAAATTAAAATTTAATGTATATTTTTAGATTTTTATAAATTACTAAAATTCTATCACTATCAACAACAGTAGCTAAACGATGTGCTATTGTTAATACAGTACATTGTTTAAATTGTTCTCTTATTGTTTGTTGTATAATTGAATCTGTTTTATAATCAACATTAGCTGTTGCTTCATCAATAATTAATATTTTAGTTTTTTTTAAAATAGCTCTTGCCAAACAAATTAATTGTTTTTGTCCAACACTCAAATTAGTGCCATTAGCAGTTATATTTGAATCAAGACCAGAATTCATTGTTTGTACAACTTGTTTTAGACTTACAGATTCTAATGAATTCCACAATTCTTGATCTGTATATTTACCAAATGGATCTAAATTATATCTTAATGTACCTGAGAATAAAACTGGTTCTTGTGGTATTATAGTTAATTTATCTCTTAAATCATTTAAACTTAATTTTTTAATATCAACATCATCAATATATATATGACCATTTGGTTCATACATTCTAAATATGGTCTGAAAAAATGATGATTTTCCAGCTCCAGTTCTACCAACTATTCCAATCTTTTCACCAGAATTTATTTTTAATGATATGTTTTTTAAGACATTAGGTAAATTTTTATCATAACTCAATGAAACATTTTCAAATTTTATTTCTCCTTTTGAAGGCCAATTTATTGGTGCTTTTTTTTCACCTTTATCTAGAGGTTCTGATTCTAAATTTGTATATTCAACTATTCTTTCTATTGATGTCATTAGATTTTCTACATATGTTGTTAAAACAATACACCATTGAAACAAATCAAAAAGTTGAAACAAATAGACCATTAATAAACCTATTTGACCTGGTTCAATTCCAAGGTTATCTTTTAAAAATATACATGCAAATAAGGTTATTATTGTATAAAGTGAACACAAGCTGTCTATTCTTAGACCAAACCAACGATGTATTACAAAAAATCCGAAATACGCTCTTGTATGATAATCATAATGTTGATCAAATTCTCTAATCAAGATATCTTTTTTATCAGCTGTTCTTATTGTAGTTATACCTTCAATTGTATTATTTGTATGAACAAAAATAGGACTACGACCTTAAAATAAAAAAAATTTCTTATTTAAAATATTTAAATTTTTATAAATATTTATATATTTTTTTTACCAATATTATCTAATCTTTTTAATTCTCTTGCCGTAGATACAAAATAATTCTGTATAGAGTAAAATAATATTCCTAGTGGTATTAAAGGTAATATCATCCATGGATTTACAGATATTGGAACTAACAAAGCTCCTAGTATTACCATTAAGACTTGTAAAAATTCATATAAAAAGAAAACAAGCATTTCATCCATATTATTAGTATCTTTGGAAAATCTATTCAATATTCTTCCAATCGGGTTTAGTTCAAAAAATCTAATTGGAGTATCTCTAACACTTGAAAACAATTTTTCATAAATATTTTTTGAATTTTTAACACTCAACAAAAAATATAAAATAGAACGAATAGTTACAACAAAACAAGCAACAATTACCAAAACTAAAAAACATATTCTTTTAAACTTTATTTAAATACATATTTATCTTTTAATTATACTTATATAAATATGGAAATGTTCCATTCTATCAAAATAAACAATACTAATCTTATTTGGATCAGTGCTAGAATAAAGATTATGGAATTTCGAACAATTAAAATTAACAGATATATTTTGTAAACAATTAGAAATAATTTCTTGATTAGTTTTAAAATTGAGTTCTTTATTGGACCATATAGAAAGCCAATAATCAGCTGATATCGTCATTGCTTGAGCTGCTATGAAAAAGAAGCCAACAATTATTAATCCAAAATAACCAGCACCAGCTGTGAAATAAGCAATATATGATTGTAAACTGACAGCTCCTTGTTGTGTTGTTTCTTCTCTTTCTTTCTTGATTAGCTTAAATAAATTAATAAATAAATTATTCTTTATTTATTAAAAATTAATAAAATAAATTTTAAAATTAAAATACCTCTTCTTTAGTTCTTATTTCATCTGAAATTAATTTCGCTTCTTTAATTTGATTATCATCATTATCAATATTATTTTCTTCTTTAATTTCATCTGATTTGGATTGATCTGAATGTTCGATACTACTTAATAAAGACAAATGAGACTTTAACAATTCTGTATATGTTCCTTCTGCTTCGATTTTTCCCTTTTAAAATTCATTATTGTATTTAAATGTTTTAAGAAAACATTATCAAAATAAATAGAAATAATTATACTTGTTTTAAAACATAAATTTTATCTGCTGTTTCTAAATGATGTACTTGATGTGTTATTAATATTCTTGTTTTATCTTTTAAATATTCATTTATACAACTATTCATTAAAAAAAGATAATTTATTAATTAAAATATTATATTAATTGATGTAAACATACTTTTTGATAATATTTTTTGCTACTGTACCATCAACAGCACTTAATGTATCATCAAATAAATAAATGTCAGAATCAGAATAAAGTGCTCTAGCTCTTTTCATTTTTAAAGTAAAATATTGATTTTAATATTTTTTATTGAATTTAATAATAAAATAAACATACAAACAAATTCTAGCTCTTTGACCACCACTTAAATTAATACCTTTTTCACCTACAAGAGTATTTTCACCATAAGTTAATAATTCTAAATCCTTTTTTAAATATTTATTGTAATTTAATTTTATTTATTTTATGTTATTTTTATGATTTAATTTATGAAAAATTACTTTTTTCAATGAACAAACTTCAACTATTTTATCAAATTTTTCTTTTACATATTCACTACCAAATGTTATATTTTGTTTAATACTTGCTGTAAACAACCATGGCTGTTGAGTCAAATAAAATATTTTTCCATTTGAATATATTTTACCAGTATATTTTTCCAATTCTCCTAAAATACCCAACAATAATGTACTCTTTAATATATATTTTTTTGTAATTTTGAAAAAAATTTAAATTTCTTAATTAAAATTATTATTTTAATTATATTTTTTACTTTTCCAGATCCAACAGCACCAACTATTGAAACAAATTCTCCTTTCTTAGCTTCCAGATTTACATTTTTTAAACTGAATTCATCATTATTCCATTTAAAGTTCAAATTTTCTACTTTGACAGCAATATTTAAATTTAATGGTTTCATATTTTGATTAGAATCAAGTTCTGGTAAAAGCAAAAAATCAGCTATTCTATTTGCACTGACTTTAAAATTGACTATGCTCATTACAGTGCGAGAAAAGCTAATACCAAATGAATTACATAATCTCATGTAGAAACCAATAGAAAATACTATATAACTTGGTAATAAAGGTAAATTTGAAAAATAAATGAACACAGTTACATTTACAAAACTCATCAAACTAGACATTATTGTATCAATAGTAGCACTTGCAGCTTGCAAAAGATTCAAAACAGTTTGATATTTAAGTTCTCGACTTTTATAAAATTAAATAAAAATAATATTAAAATTCAAAATTTTTTTATTCTCTTCAAATATATACTTTCTTAATTCAGTTACACGTTTGGTAAACGGTTTTTCCCAACAATACATTTTAATTATTTTAATACTATTCAATATCTCTGTCAAAACTGAAATTCTTTCATCACTTTTACCACAATTTTTAGATCTAAATTTATTGAATGTTTTTGCTATTAACCATTTAGCAGGCATTATCAAAGCCAATAGTAAAAGGCCAGTCAAAAACGAATATCCAACTTGTGAATATATAACTAATATTACAAATATCGCTTGTATAGGTCCTGTTATTAAGTAAGGTAGAAAATAGATGCCATATTCAATACGAGTTGCATCAGTAGATAATAAATTAATAATGTCACCAGCTGATTTTGAATCAAGTGTTTTAATACTAAGCTTCAAAATTTTTCTATATATCAAACCAGAACAACCAATCCGAAGTCTCATACCATAACGACATGCATTCAAATAGTAAGGATGATGCAAAATACCAACTATAATAGCACATATAGAAATGACACCTGCATATATTAAGGTCTCCGATAAACCCATAGTACCATTAAAATATCGTAGAATAATAGCTATAAAATAAGGCTGAATAATTTTAATAATTTCCTAATTTTTTTTTAAACAATTTTTAATCTTATTTAATTGATAATTTTAGCTATTTTTTTTTAATATACTTGAAAAATTATAAATAAAGAATTTAAAATTGCTCTTGTTCTATACCATCTTATCATGGCTCTAGATAAACTAGGTTTTGTACTATTTCTCAACTCTTTATTCCACTCTCTTTAATAAATAATAAAAATTAAAATCAAAAGTCTTTAATGTTAATGTAAAAATTTATTCGAAAACTTTTCAAGCTCGTCTGTTAATACAGTCGCTTCGTCTTCAGATATTGGACTATATAAATCAGACAATTGTAGCTGTTTTTTACGTCCAAGTGATAATAAAGGTTGTACCCAAGTGAATGTCAGTTTTGACAATAAAGAAGCATTAAACAATGGACTTGGATTGTATTTAAATTCTTGCTCATTCATATTTAGAATTTTATATATTTTTTTTTTAAATGAAAATGTTTATATTTATATTAAAAATATTAGTATAAAAAACTTGGTTCTAAATATAATCCAAACTAATAAATTCTTAAAAATTCTAAGTGATAAGAGTTTTAACAAAAAAGATAGTTATGAGTAATAAAAAAATAAAGTGTTATCTGTAAAAGACTTAAAAATGTTTTCGATTCTTTTTATAGTTTAATAAATTTAAATTTGGTTCAGGACATTTGTTAAGATTGGTTGTAAAATTGAATAAAACAAGGATAGAAAATTTATTATTGGATAAATCTAGATAATTTAGAATATATATATATTTATTTCAAATAGGTTCGGCACAATCAGTGAACCGAATCATTCTAACAATCTTTATCATATGATAATTTATTAAATAAATCTAAAAATTCAAAATTAAAGTTTTAAATTTTTTAAGATTATAATTAGTTTTTATAATATTCTATCAAAGTTTAAATTACAATTTTATTTTAAAATTATTTTTTTGAAAAAAATAATTAACCGAATTAAATCTCTTTTTGTTTTTATCTTAATTGTCATACCAGACTGATTCTTAAAAATTTAACAAACTTTTAATATATCTTCTTCTTAGAGCTATTGAGTCTTTTCGCCTCTGTATCCTAATTTAATAGTTTATTCCAAAATTAAATGAATCTATTTGTAAAATAATTTCCTCGAACCATGTTCTATAATTATGATCTAGGATCGACCCGATGACCATTCAAATAAAACAAAGGGAACCATGATTTAATGTGAAAATAAATTAAGACTAAATCTTTTGAAATCTTGAATTGATAATCTCTGATGCGAAAATCATGTAACGATTGTAATTTTTAATGTTTTAATTGCTCATACTTCAGTTTTTCGATTTTAGACTTTTTAAACACATTAAATGTCTTATATTGTGTTGGTTTAAAAAATGACTATTGTGCAATTTGATTTCATTTGTTATCTTTAAATTTCTTTTTAAGTCTTACAAAGTCTTTGAGGCTTTTATTGTCGATTAACAGTTTGTTTAAAATTTAAAAGACTTAAGATCTGAAATCATTTATTTTTTCATTAATCTCAATCAAAATAGATGGTGAAATACCAGTAATAATTACATTTTGTTCTAAATCAATCTTATCATTATTATATAATTTTATCGTCTGATATCAATTTAAAAAAATCTATACCCCAAAATTAAAAATTTTTAACACATTTTTTAAATAAAGGCCATTTAAAATAAATCTAAAACTTAAAAAAAAAATTAAAACTTTTTTGTTTAAAAAATACTTATTGCTGAATATTGACTATAATTTTTTAAAAATATCCTATTTTTATAGCATTAAGATAGGGAAAATAATAAATTACTTGAGATTTGATAATCATGATATTTTATAGAAAAGGATATATTTTTAATGCGTATTGTTATTAGTGGTAATCATCACCCTCCTACTCTTACCCGGGCTTGGGACCGGCAGTGGCGTAGTTATGATGATATTACGGCTACATACTCTTAATAAGGACGGGGGACGTTCAGCACAAATAACAACCACTCATCTGAGCCGAAGCTGCAAACTCGATCATTATTTGGCATATAGCTTGGAACCCCAAACCAAGCGCCTAATTTGACTTTACCTTGCCTTATTAAGAGTATGTGCAAAGTGCCAGCGTTACAAAACAAGCTCCCGCGATCGTTCCCAACCTACTATACTCCGTGATGGTCAAAGCCAGCGGCACAGACGTACGACAGGATTTGAGATAAGGCCCGTAGACCTCACCGCCCGTAATGCAACACACTTTGCATAATACCACCACCCCTCCTACTTTACCCGGGCTTGGGACCGGCCTTGGCGTAGTTAGTGGCTTTTTAAAATAAAAAATTTTATTTTGTAAATAATGAAAAATGATAATAACAAAATCTAAACTTTGACAAAACTAATTCAATTTTTAATCTACAGAAAAAACCATAATCTTGTTTTGTAGATAATATCCTATTTTTATAGCATTAAGATAGGGAAAATAATAAATTACTTGAGATTTGATAATCATGATATTTTATAGAAAAGGATATATTTTTAATGCGTATTGTTATTAGTGGTAATCATCACCCTCCTACTCTTACCCGGGCTTGGGACCGGCAGTGGCGTAGTTATGATGATATTACGGCTACATACTCTTAATAAGGACGGGGGACGTTCAGCACAAATAACAACCACTCATCTGAGCCGAAGCTGCAAACTCGATCATTATTTGGCATATAGCTTGGAACCCCAAACCAAGCGCCTAATTTGACTTTACCTTGCCTTATTAAGAGTATGTGCAAAGTGCCAGCGTTACAAAACAAGCTCCCGCGATCGTTCCCAACCTACTATACTCCGTGATGGTCAAAGCCAGCGGCACAGACGTACGACAGGATTTGAGATAAGGCCCGTAGACCTCACCGCCCGTAATGCAACACACTTTGCATAATACCACCACCCCTCCTACTTTACCCGGGCTTGGGACCGGCCTTGGCGTAGTTAGTGGCTTTTTAAAATAAAAATTTTATTTTGTAAATAATGAAAAATGATAATAACAAAATCTAAACTTTGACAAAACTAATTCAATTTTTAATCTACAGAAAAACCATAATCTTGTTTTGTAGATAATATCCTATTTTTATAGCATTAAGATAGGGAAAATAATAAATTACTTGAGATTTGATAATCATGATATTTTATAGAAAAGGATATATTTTTAATGCGTATTGTTATTAGTGGTAATCATCACCCTCCTACTCTTACCCGGGCTTGGGACCGGCAGTGGCGTAGTTATGATGATATTACGGCTACATACTCTTAATAAAGACGGGGGACGTTCAGCACAAATAACAACCACTCATCTGAGCCGAAGCTGCAAACTCGATCATTATTTGGCATATAGCTTGGAACCCCAAACCAAGCGCCTAATTTGACTTTACCTTGCCTTATTAAGAGTATGTGCAAAGTGCCAGCGTTACAAAACAAGCTCCCGCGATCGTTCCCAACCTACTATACTCCGTGATGGTCAAAGCCAGCGGCACAGACGTACGACAGGATTTGAGATAAGGCCCGTAGACCTCACCGCCCGTAATGCAACACACTTTGCATAATACCACCACCCTCCTACTTTACCCGGGCTTGGGACCGGCCTTGGCGTAGTTAGTGGCTTTTTAAAATAAAAATTTTATTTTGTAAATAATGAAAAATGATAATAACAAAATCTAAACTTTGACAAAACTAATTCAATTTTTAATCTACAGAAAAAACCATAATCTTGTTTTGTAGATAATATCCTATTTTTATAGCATTAAGATAGGGAAAATAATAAATTACTTGAGATTTGATAATCATGATATTTTATAGAAAAGGATATATTTTTAATGCGTATTGTTATTAGTGGTAATCATCACCCTCCTACTCTTACCCGGGCTTGGGACCGGCAGTGGCGTAGTTATGATGATATTACGGCTACATACTCTTAATAAGGACGGGGGACGTTCAGCACAAATAACAACCACTCATCTGAGCCGAAGCTGCAAACTCGATCATTATTTGGCATATAGCTTGGAACCCCAAACCAAGCGCCTAATTTGACTTTACCTTGCCTTATTAAGAGTATGTGCAAAGTGCCAGCGTTACAAAACAAGCTCCCGCGATCGTTCCCAACCTACTATACTCCGTGATGGTCAAAGCCAGCGGCACAGACGTACGACAGGATTTGAGATAAGGCCCGTAGACCTCACCGCCCGTAATGCAACACACTTTGCATAATACCACCACCCCTCCTACTTTACCCGGGCTTGGGACCGGCCTTGGCGTAGTTAGTGGCTTTTTAAAATAAAAATTTTATTTTGTAAATAATGAAAAATGATAATAACAAAATCTAAACTTTGACAAAACTAATTCAATTTTTAATCTACAGAAAAACCATAATCTTGTTTTGTAGATAATATCCTATTTTTATAGCATTAAGATAGGGAAAATAATAAATTACTTGAGATTTGATAATCATGATATTTTATAGAAAAGGATATATTTTTAATGCGTATTGTTATTAGTGGTAATCATCACCCTCCTACTCTTACCCGGGCTTGGGACCGGCAGTGGCGTAGTTATGATGATATTACGGCTACATACTCTTAATAAGGACGGGGGACGTTCAGCACAAATAACAACCACTCATCTGAGCCGAAGCTGCAAACTCGATCATTATTTGGCATATAGCTTGGAACCCCAAACCAAGCGCCTAATTTGACTTTACCTTGCCTTATTAAGAGTATGTGCAAAGTGCCAGCGTTACAAAACAAGCTCCCGCGATCGTTCCCAACCTACTATACTCCGTGATGGTCAAAGCCAGCGGCACAGACGTACGACAGGATTTGAGATAAGGCCCGTAGACCTCACCGCCCGTAATGCAACACACTTTGCATAATACCACCACCCCTCCTACTTTACCCGGGCTTGGGACCGGCCTTGGCGTAGTTAGTGGCTTTTTAAAATAAAAAATTTTATTTTGTAAATAATGAAAAATGATAATAACAAAATCTAAACTTTGACAAAACTAATTCAATTTTTAATCTACAGAAAAAACCATAATCTTGTTTTGTAGATAATATCCTATTTTTATAGCATTAAGATAGGGAAAATAATAAATTACTTGAGATTTGATAATCATGATATTTTATAGAAAAGGATATATTTTTAATGCGTATTGTTATTAGTGGTAATCATCACCCTCCTACTCTTACCCGGGCTTGGGACCGGCAGTGGCGTAGTTATGATGATATTACGGCTACATACTCTTAATAAGGACGGGGGACGTTCAGCACAAATAACAACCACTCATCTGAGCCGAAGCTGCAAACTCGATCATTATTTGGCATATAGCTTGGAACCCCAAACCAAGCGCCTAATTTGACTTTACCTTGCCTTATTAAGAGTATGTGCAAAGTGCCAGCGTTACAAAACAAGCTCCCGCGATCGTTCCCAACCTACTATACTCCGTGATGGTCAAAGCCAGCGGCACAGACGTACGACAGGATTTGAGATAAGGCCCGTAGACCTCACCGCCCGTAATGCAACACACTTTGCATAATACCACCACCCTCCTACTTTACCCGGGCTTGGGACCGGCCTTGGCGTAGTTAGTGGCTTTTTAAAATAAAAAATTTTATTTTGTAAATAATGAAAAATGATAATAACAAAATCTAAACTTTGACAAAACTAATTCAATTTTTAATCTACAGAAAAAACCATAATCTTGTTTTGTAGATAATATCCTATTTTTATAGCATTAAGATAGGGAAAATAATAAATTACTTGAGATTTGATAATCATGATATTTTATAGAAAAGGATATATTTTTAATGCGTATTGTTATTAGTGGTAATCATCACCCTCCTACTCTTACCCGGGCTTGGGACCGGCAGTGGCGTAGTTATGATGATATTACGGCTACATACTCTTAATAAGGACGGGGGACGTTCAGCACAAATAACAACCACTCATCTGAGCCGAAGCTGCAAACTCGATCATTATTTGGCATATAGCTTGGAACCCCAAACCAAGCGCCTAATTTGACTTTACCTTGCCTTATTAAGAGTATGTGCAAAGTGCCAGCGTTACAAAACAAGCTCCCGCGATCGTTCCCAACCTACTATACTCCGTGATGGTCAAAGCCAGCGGCACAGACGTACGACAGGATTTGAGATAAGGCCCGTAGACCTCACCGCCCGTAATGCAACACACTTTGCATAATACCACCACCCCTCCTACTTTACCCGGGCTTGGGACCGGCCTTGGCGTAGTTAGTGGCTTTTTAAAATAAAAATTTTATTTTGTAAATAATGAAAAATGATAATAACAAAATCTAAACTTTGACAAAACTAATTCAATTTTTAATCTACAGAAAAAACCATAATCTTGTTTTGTAGATAATATCCTATTTTTATAGCATTAAGATAGGGAAAATAATAAATTACTTGAGATTTGATAATCATGATATTTTATAGAAAAGGATATATTTTTAATGCGTATTGTTATTAGTGGTAATCATCACCCTCCTACTCTTACCCGGGCTTGGGACCGGCAGTGGCGTAGTTATGATGATATTACGGCTACATACTCTTAATAAGGACGGGGGACGTTCAGCACAAATAACAACCACTCATCTGAGCCGAAGCTGCAAACTCGATCATTATTTGGCATATAGCTTGGAACCCCAAACCAAGCGCCTAATTTGACTTTACCTTGCCTTATTAAGAGTATGTGCAAAGTGCCAGCGTTACAAAACAAGCTCCCGCGATCGTTCCCAACCTACTATACTCCGTGATGGTCAAAGCCAGCGGCACAGACGTACGACAGGATTTGAGATAAGGCCCGTAGACCTCACCGCCCGTAATGCAACACACTTTGCATAATACCACCACCCCTCCTACTTTACCCGGGCTTGGGACCGGCCTTGGCGTAGTTAGTGGCTTTTTAAAATAAAAATTTTATTTTGTAAATAATGAAAAATGATAATAACAAAATCTAAACTTTGACAAAACTAATTCAATTTTTAATCTACAGAAAAACCATAATCTTGTTTTGTAGATAATATCCTATTTTTATAGCATTAAGATAGGGAAAATAATAAATTACTTGAGATTTGATAATCATGATATTTTATAGAAAAGGATATATTTTTAATGCGTATTGTTATTAGTGGTAATCATCACCCTCCTACTCTTACCCGGGCTTGGGACCGGCAGTGGCGTAGTTATGATGATATTACGGCTACATACTCTTAATAAGGACGGGGGACGTTCAGCACAAATAACAACCACTCATCTGAGCCGAAGCTGCAAACTCGATCATTATTTGGCATATAGCTTGGAACCCCAAACCAAGCGCCTAATTTGACTTTACCTTGCCTTATTAAGAGTATGTGCAAAGTGCCAGCGTTACAAAACAAGCTCCCGCGATCGTTCCCAACCTACTATACTCCGTGATGGTCAAAGCCAGCGGCACAGACGTACGACAGGATTTGAGATAAGGCCCGTAGACCTCACCGCCCGTAATGCAACACACTTTGCATAATACCACCACCCCTCCTACTTTACCCGGGCTTGGGACCGGCCTTGGCGTAGTTAGTGGCTTTTTAAAATAAAAAATTTTATTTTGTAAATAATGAAAAATGATAATAACAAAATCTAAACTTTGACAAAACTAATTCAATTTTTAATCTACAGAAAAAAACATAATCTTGTTTTGTAGATAATATCCTATTTTTATAGCATTAAGATAGGGAAAATAATAAATTACTTGAGATTTGATAATCATGATATTTTATAGAAAAGGATATATTTTTAATGCGTATTGTTATTAGTGGTAATCATCACCCTCCTACTCTTACCCGGGCTTGGGACCGGCAGTGGCGTAGTTATGATGATATTACGGCTACATACTCTTAATAAGGACGGGGGACGTTCAGCACAAATAACAACCACTCATCTGAGCCGAAGCTGCAAACTCGATCATTATTTGGCATATAGCTTGGAACCCCAAACCAAGCGCCTAATTTGACTTTACCTTGCCTTATTAAGAGTATGTGCAAAGTGCCAGCGTTACAAAACAAGCTCCCGCGATCGTTCCCAACCTACTATACTCCGTGATGGTCAAAGCCAGCGGCACAGACGTACGACAGGATTTGAGATAAGGCCCGTAGACCTCACCACCCGTAATGCAACACACTTTGCATAATACCACCACCCCTCCTACTTTACCCGGGCTTGGGACCGGCCTTGGCGTAGTTAGTGGCTTTTTAAAATAAAAAATTTTATTTTGTAAATAATGAAAAATGATAATAACAAAATCTAAACTTTGACAAAACTAATTCAATTTTTAATCTACACAACAAACCATAATCTTGTTTTGTAGATAATATCCTATTTTTATAGCATTAAGATAGGGAAAATAATAAATTACTTGAGATTTGATAATCATGATATTTTATAGAAAAGGATATATTTTTAATGCGTATTGTTATTAGTGGTAATCATCACCCTCCTACTCTTACCCGGGCTTGGGACCGGCAGTGGCGTAGTTATGATGATATTACGGCTACATACTCTTAATAAGGACGGGGACGTTCAGCACAAATAACAACCACTCATCTGAGCCGAAGCTGCAAACTCGATCATTATTTGGCATATAGCTTGGAACCCCAAACCAAGCGCCTAATTTGACTTTACCTTGCCTTATTAAGAGTATGTGCAAAGTGCCAGCGTTACAAAACAAGCTCCCGCGATCGTTCCCAACCTACTATACTCCGTGATGGTCAAAGCCAGCGGCACAGACGTACGACAGGATTTGAGATAAGGCCCGTAGACCTCACCGCCCGTAATGCAACACACTTTGCATAATACCACCACCCTCCTACTTTACCCGGGCTTGGGACCGGCCTTGGCGTAGTTAGTGGCTTTTTAAAATAAAAATTTTATTTTGTAAATAATGAAAAATGATAATAACAAAATCTAAACTTTGACAAAACTAATTCAATTTTTAATCTACAGAAAAACCATAATCTTGTTTTGTAGATAATATCCTATTTTTATAGCATTAAGATAGGGAAAATAATAAATTACTTGAGATTTGATAATCATGATATTTTATAGAAAAGGATATATTTTTAATGCGTATTGTTATTAGTGGTAATCATCACCCTCCTACTCTTACCCGGGCTTGGGACCGGCAGTGGCGTAGTTATGATGATATTACGGCTACATACTCTTAATAAGGACGGGGACGTTCAGCACAAATAACAACCACTCATCTGAGCCGAAGCTGCAAACTCGATCATTATTTGGCATATAGCTTGGAACCCCAAACCAAGCGCCTAATTTGACTTTACCTTGCCTTATTAAGAGTATGTGCAAAGTGCCAGCGTTACAAAACAAGCTCCCGCGATCGTTCCCAACCTACTATACTCCGTGATGGTCAAAGCCAGCGGCACAGACGTACGACAGGATTTGAGATAAGGCCCGTAGACCTCACCGCCCGTAATGCAACACACTTTGCATAATACCACCACCCCTCCTACTTTACCCGGGCTTGGGACCGGCCTTGGCGTAGTTAGTGGCTTTTTAAAATAAAAATTTTATTTTGTAAATAATGAAAAATGATAATAACAAAATCTAAACTTTGACAAAACTAATTCAATTTTTAATCTACAGAAAAACCATAATCTTGTTTTGTAGATAATATCCTATTTTTATAGCATTAAGATAGGGAAAATAATAAATTACTTGAGATTTGATAATCATGATATTTTATAGAAAAGGATATATTTTTAATGCGTATTGTTTTTAGTGGTAATCATCACCCTCCTACTCTTACCCGGGCTTGGGACCGGCAGTGGCGTAGTTATGATGATATTACGGCTACATACTCTTAATAAGGACGGGGGACGTTCAGCACAAATAACAACCACTCATCTGAGCCGAAGCTGCAAACTCGATCATTATTTGGCATATAGCTTGGAACCCCAAACCAAGCGCCTAATTTGACTTTACCTTGCCTTATTAAGAGTATGTGCAAAGTGCCAGCGTTACAAAACAAGCTCCCGCGATCGTTCCCAACCTACTATACTCCGTGATGGTCAAAGCCAGCGGCACAGACGTACGACAGGATTTGAGATAAGGCCCGTAGACCTCACCGCCCGTAATGCAACACACTTTGCATAATACCACCACCCCTCCTACTTTACCCGGGCTTGGGACCGGCCTTGGCGTAGTTAGTGGCTTTTTAAAATAAAAATTTTATTTTGTAAATAATGAAAAATGATAATAACAAAATCTAAACTTTGACAAAACTAATTCAATTTTTAATCTACAGAAAAAACCATAATCTTGTTTTGTAGATAATATCCTATTTTTATAGCATTAAGATAGGGAAAATAATAAATTACTTGAGATTTGATAATCATGATATTTTATAGAAAAGGATATATTTTTAATGCGTATTGTTATTAGTGGTAATCATCACCCTCCTACTCTTACCCGGGCTTGGGACCGGCAGTGGCGTAGTTATGATGATATTACGGCTACATACTCTTAATAAGGACGGGGGACGTTCAGCACAAATAACAACCACTCATCTGAGCCGAAGCTGCAAACTCGATCATTATTTGGCATATAGCTTGGAACCCCAAACCAAGCGCCTAATTTGACTTTACCTTGCCTTATTAAGAGTATGTGCAAAGTGCCAGCGTTACAAAACAAGCTCCCGCGATCGTTCCCAACCTACTATACTCCGTGATGGTCAAAGCCAGCGGCACAGACGTACGACAGGATTTGAGATAAGGCCCGTAGACCTCACCGCCCGTAATGCAACACACTTTGCATAATACCACCACCCCTCCTACTTTACCCGGGCTTGGGACCGGCCTTGGCGTAGTTAGTGGCTTTTAAATATAAAAATTTTATTTTGTAAATAATGAAAAATGATAATAACAAAATCTAAACTTTGACAAAACTAATTCAATTTTTAATCTACAGAAAAAACCATAATCTTGTTTTGTAGATAATATCCTATTTTTATAGCATTAAGATAGGGAAAATAATAAATTACTTGAGATTTGATAATCATGATATTTTATAGAAAAGGATATATTTTTAATGCGTATTGTTATTAGTGGTAATCATCACCCTCCTACTCTTACCCGGGCTTGGGACCGGCAGTGGCGTAGTTATGATGATATTACGGCTACATACTCTTAATAAGGACGGGGGACGTTCAGCACAAATAACAACCACTCATCTGAGCCGAAGCTGCAAACTCGATCATTATTTGGCATATAGCTTGGAACCCCAAACCAAGCGCCTAATTTGACTTTACCTTGCCTTATTAAGAGTATGTGCAAAGTGCCAGCGTTACAAAACAAGCTCCCGCGATCGTTCCCAACCTACTATACTCCGTGATGGTCAAAGCCAGCGGCACAGACGTACGACAGGATTTGAGATAAGGCCCGTAGACCTCACCGCCCGTAATGCAACACACTTTGCATAATACCACCACCCCTCCTACTTTACCCGGGCTTGGGACCGGCCTTGGCGTAGTTAGTGGCTTTTTAAAATAAAAAATTTTATTTTGTAAATAATGAAAAATGATAATAACAAAATCTAAACTTTGACAAAACTAATTCAATTTTTAATCTACAGAAAAAACCATAATCTTGTTTTGTAGATAATATCCTATTTTTATAGCATTAAGATAGGGAAAATAATAAATTACTTGAGATTTGATAATCATGATATTTTATAGAAAAGGATATATTTTTAATGCGTATTGTTATTAGTGGTAATCATCACCCTCCTACTCTTACCCGGGCTTGGGACCGGCAGTGGCGTAGTTATGATGATATTACGGCTACATACTCTTAATAAGGACGGGGGACGTTCAGCACAAATAACAACCACTCATCTGAGCCGAAGCTGCAAACTCGATCATTATTTGGCATATAGCTTGGAACCCCAAACCAAGCGCCTAATTTGACTTTACCTTGCCTTATTAAGAGTATGTGCAAAGTGCCAGCGTTACAAAACAAGCTCCCGCGATCGTTCCCAACCTACTATACTCCGTGATGGTCAAAGCCAGCGGCACAGACGTACGACAGGATTTGAGATAAGGCCCGTAGACCTCACCGCCCGTAATGCAACACACTTTGCATAATACCACCACCCCTCCTACTTTACCCGGGCTTGGGACCGGCCTTGGCGTAGTTAGTGGCTTTTTAAAATAAAAATTTTATTTTGTAAATAATGAAAAATGATAATAACAAAATGTAACCTTTGTCCAAACTAATTCAATTTTTAATCTACAGAAAAACCATAATCTTGTTTTGTAGATAATATCCTATTTTTATAGCATTAAGATAGGGAAAATAATAAATTACTTGAGATTTGATAATCATGATATTTTATAGAAAAGGATATATTTTTAATGCGTATTGTTATTAGTGGTAATCATCACCCTCCTACTCTTACCCGGGCTTGGGACCGGCAGTGGCGTAGTTATGATGATATTACGGCTACATACTCTTAATAAGGACGGGGGACGTTCAGCACAAATAACAACCACTCATCTGAGCCGAAGCTGCAAACTCGATCATTATTTGGCATATAGCTTGGAACCCCAAACCAAGCGCCTAATTTGACTTTACCTTGCCTTATTAAGAGTATGTGCAAAGTGCCAGCGTTACAAAACAAGCTCCCGCGATCGTTCCCAACCTACTATACTCCGTGATGGTCAAAGCCAGCGGCACAGACGTACGACAGGATTTGAGATAAGGCCCGTAGACCTCACCGCCCGTAATGCAACACACTTTGCATAATACCACCACCCCTCCTACTTTACCCGGGCTTGGGACCGGCCTTGGCGTAGTTAGTGGCTTTTTAAAATAAAAAATTTTATTTTGTAAATAATGAAAAATGATAATAACAAAATCTAAACTTTGACAAAACTAATTCAATTTTTAATCTTCAAGAAAAACCATAATCTTGTTTTGTAGATAATATCCTATTTTTATAGCATTAAGATAGGGAAAATAATAAATTACTTGAGATTTGATAATCATGATATTTTATAGAAAAGGATATATTTTTAATGCGTATTGTTATTAGTGGTAATCATCACCCTCCTACTCTTACCCGGGCTTGGGACCGGCAGTGGCGTAGTTATGATGATATTACGGCTACATACTCTTAATAAGGACGGTGGACGTTCAGCACAAATAACAACCACTCATCTGAGCCGAAGCTGCAAACTCGATCATTATTTGGCATATAGCTTGGAACCCCAAACCAAGCGCCTAATTTGACTTTACCTTGCCTTATTAAGAGTATGTGCAAAGTGCCAGCGTTACAAAACAAGCTCCCGCGATCGTTCCCAACCTACTATACTCCGTGATGGTCAAAGCCAGCGGCACAGACGTACGACAGGATTTGAGATAAGGCCCGTAGACCTCACCGCCCGTAATGCAACACACTTTGCATAATACCACCACCCCTCCTACTTTACCCGGGCTTGGGACCGGCCTTGGCGTAGTTAGTGGCTTTTTAAAATAAAAATTTTATTTTGTAAATAATGAAAAATGATAATAACAAAATCTAAACTTTGACAAAACTAATTCAATTTTTAATCTACAGAAAAAACCATAATCTTGTTTTGTAGATAATATCCTATTTTTATAGCATTAAGATAGGGAAATAATAAATTACCTTAGATTTGATAATCATGATATTTTATAGAAAAGGATATATTTTTAATGCGTATTGTTATTAGTGGTAATCATCACCCTCCTACTCTTACCCGGGCTTGGGACCGGCAGTGGCGTAGTTATGATGATATTACGGCTACATACTCTTAATAAGGACGGGGGACGTTCAGCACAAATAACAACCACTCATCTGAGCCGAAGCTGCAAACTCGATCATTATTTGGCATATAGCTTGGAACCCCAAACCAAGCGCCTAATTTGACTTTACCTTGCCTTATTAAGAGTATGTGCAAAGTGCCAGCGTTACAAAACAAGCTCCCGCGATCGTTCCCAACCTACTATACTCCGTGATGGTCAAAGCCAGCGGCACAGACGTACGACAGGATTTGAGATAAGGCCCGTAGACCTCACCGCCCGTAATGCAACACACTTTGCATAATACCACCACCCCTCCTACTTTACCCGGGTTTGGGACCGGCCTTGGCGTAGTTAGTGGTTTTTTAAAATAAAAATTTTATTTTGTAAATAATGAAAAATGATAATAACAAAATCTAAACTTTGACAAAACTAATTCAATTTTTAATCTACAGAAAAAACCATAATCTTGTTTTGTAGATAATATCCTATTTTTATAGCATTAAGATAGGGAAAATAATAAATTACTTGAGATTTGATAATCATGATATTTTATAGAAAAGGATATATTTTTAATGCGTATTGTTATTAGTGGTAATCATCACCCTCCTACTCTTACCCGGGCTTGGGACCGGCAGTGGCGTAGTTATGATGATATTACGGCTACATACTCTTAATAAGGACGGGGGACGTTCAGCACAAATAACAACCACTCATCTGAGCCGAAGCTGCAAACTCGATCATTATTTGGCATATAGCTTGGAACCCCAAACCAAGCGCCTAATTTGACTTTACCTTGCCTTATTAAGAGTATGTGCAAAGTGCCAGCGTTACAAAACAAGCTCCCGCGATCGTTCCCAACCTACTATACTCCGTGATGGTCAAAGCCAGCGGCACAGACGTACGACAGGATTTGAGATAAGGCCCGTAGACCTCACCGCCCGTAATGCAACACACTTTGCATAATACCACCACCCCTCCTACTTTACCCGGGCTTGGGACCGGCCTTGGCGTAGTTAGTGGCTTTTAAAATAAAAATTTTATTTTGTAAATAATGAAAAATGATAATAACAAAATCTAAACTTTGACAAAACTAATTCAATTTTTAATCTACAGAAAAACCATAATCTTGTTTTGTAGATAATATCCTATTTTTATAGCATTAAGATAGGGAAAATAATAAATTACTTGAGATTTGATAATCATGATATTTTATAGAAAAGGATATATTTTTAATGCGTATTGTTATTAGTGGTAATCATCACCCTCCTACTCTTACCCGGGCTTGGGACCGGCAGTGGCGTAGTTATGATGATATTACGGCTACATACTCTTAATAAGGACGGGGACGTTCAGCACAAATAACAACCACTCATCTGAGCCGAAGCTGCAAACTCGATCATTATTTGGCATATAGCTTGGAACCCCAAACCAAGCGCCTAATTTGACTTTACCTTGCCTTATTAAGAGTATGTGCAAAGTGCCAGCGTTACAAAACAAGCTCCCGCGATCGTTCCCAACCTACTATACTCCGTGATGGTCAAAGCCAGCGGCACAGACGTACGACAGGATTTGAGATAAGGCCCGTAGACCTCACCGCCCGTAATGCAACACACTTTGCATAATACCACCTACCCTCCTACTTTACCCGGGCTTGGGACCGGCCTTGGCGTAGTTAGTGGCTTTTTAAAATAAAAAATTTTATTTTGTAAATAATGAAAAATGATAATAACAAAATCTAAACTTTGACAAAACTAATTCAATTTTTAATCTAGGGAAATCATAATCTTGTTTTGTAGATAATATCCTATTTTTATAGCATTAAGATAGGGAAAATAATAAATTACTTGAGATTTGATAATCATGATATTTTATAGAAAAGGATATATTTTTAATGCGTATTGTTATTAGTGGTAATCATCACCCTCCTACTCTTACCCGGGCTTGGGACCGGCAGTGGCGTAGTTATGATGATATTACGGCTACATACTCTTAATAAGGACGGGGGACGTTCAGCACAAATAACAACCACTCATCTGAGCCGAAGCTGCAAACTCGATCATTATTTGGCATATAGCTTGGAACCCCAAACCAAGCGCCTAATTTGACTTTACCTTGCCTTATTAAGAGTATGTGCAAAGTGCCAGCGTTACAAAACAAGCTCCCGCGATCGTTCCCAACCTACTATACTCCGTGATGGTCAAAGCCAGTGGCACAGACGTACGACAGGATTTGAGATAAGGCCCGTAGACCTCACCGCCCGTAATGCAACACACTTTGCATAATACCACCACCCCTCCTACTTTACCCGGGCTTGGGACCGGCCTTGGCGTAGTTAGTGGCTTTTTAAAATAAAAAATTTTATTTTGTAAATAATGAAAAATGATAATAACAAAATCTAAACTTTGACAAAACTAATTCAATTTTTAATCTACAGAAAAAACCATAATCTTGTTTTGTAGATAATATCCTATTTTTATAGCATTAAGATAGGGAAAATAATAAATTACTTGAGATTTGATAATCATGATATTTTATAGAAAAGGATATATTTTTAATGCGTATTGTTATTAGTGGTAATCATCACCCTCCTACTCTTACCCGGGCTTGGGACCGGCAGTGGCGTAGTTATGATGATATTACGGCTACATACTCTTAATAAGGACGGGGACGTTCAGCACAAATAACAACCACTCATCTGAGCCGAAGCTGCAAACTCGATCATTATTTGGCATATAGCTTGGAACCCCAAACCAAGCGCCTAATTTGACTTTACCTTGCCTTATTAAGAGTATGTGCAAAGTGCCAGCGTTACAAAACAAGCTCCCGCGATCGTTCCCAACCTACTATACTCCGTGATGGTCAAAGCCAGCGGCACAGACGTACGACAGGATTTGAGATAAGGCCCGTAGACCTCACCGCCCGTAATGCAACACACTTTGCATAATACCACCACCCTCCTACTTTACCCGGGCTTGGGACCGGCCTTGGCGTGGTTAGTGGCTTTTTAAAATAAAAATTTTATTTTGTAAATAATGAAAAATGATAATAACAAAATCTAAACTTTGACAAAACTAATTCAATTTTTAATCTACAGAAAAAAACATAATCTTGTTTTGTAGATAATATCCTATTTTTATAGCATTAAGATAGGGAAAATAATAAATTACTTGAGATTTGATAATCATGATATTTTATAGAAAAGGATATATTTTTAATGCGTATTGTTATTAGTGGTAATCATCACCCTCCTACTCTTACCCGGGCTTGGGACCGGCAGTGGCGTAGTTATGATGATATTACGGCTACATACTCTTAATAAGGACGGGGACGTTCAGCACAAATAACAACCACTCATCTGAGCCGAAGCTGCAAACTCGATCATTATTTGGCATATAGCTTGGAACCCCAAACCAAGCGCCTAATTTGACTTTACCTTGCCTTATTAAGAGTATGTGCAAAGTGCCAGCGTTACAAAACAAGCTCCCGCGATCGTTCCCAACCTACTATACTCCGTGATGGTCAAAGCCAGCGGCACAGACGTACGACAGGATTTGAGATAAGGCCCGTAGACCTCACCGCCCGTAATGCAACACACTTTGCATAATACCACCACCCCTCCTACTTTACCCGGGCTTGGGACCGGCCTTGGCGTAGTTAGTGGCTTTTTAAAATAAAAAATTTATTTTGTAAATAATGAAAAATGATAATAACAAAATCTAAACTTTGACAAAACTAATTCAATTTTTAATCTACAGAAAAAACCATAATCTTGTTTTGTAGATAATATCCTATTTTTATAGCATTAAGATAGGGAAAATAATAAATTACTTGAGATTTGATAATCATGATATTTTATAGAAAAGGATATATTTTTAATGCGTATTGTTATTAGTGGTAATCATCACCCTCCTACTCTTACCCGGGCTTGGGACCGGCAGTGGCGTAGTTATGATGATATTACGGCTACATACTCTTAATAAGGACGGGGGACGTTCAGCACAAATAACAACCACTCATCTGAGCCGAAGCTGCAAACTCGATCATTATTTGGCATATAGCTTGGAACCCCAAACCAAGCGCCTAATTTGACTTTACCTTGCCTTATTAAGAGTATGTGCAAAGTGCCAGCGTTACAAAACAAGCTCCCGCGATCGTTCCCAACCTACTATACTCCGTGATGGTCAAAGCCAGCGGCACAGACGTACGACAGGATTTGAGATAAGGCCCGTAGACCTCACCGCCCGTAATGCAACACACTTTGCATAATACCACCACCCTCTTACTTTACCCGGGCTTGGGACCGGCCTTGGCGTAGTTAGTGGCTTTTTAAAATAAAAATTTTATTTTGTAAATAATGAAAAATGATAATAACAAAATCTAAACTTTGACAAAACTAATTCAATTTTTAATCTACAGAAAAACCATAATCTTGTTTTGTAGATAATATCCTATTTTTATAGCATTAAGATAGGGAAAATAATAAATTACTTGAGATTTGATAATCATGATATTTTATAGAAAAGGATATATTTTTAATGCGTATTGTTATTAGTGGTAATCATCACCCTCCTACTCTTACCCGGGCTTGGGACCGGCAGTGGCGTAGTTATGATGATATTACGGCTACATACTCTTAATAAGGACGGGGGACGTTCAGCACAAATAACAACCACTCATCTGAGCCGAAGCTGCAAACTCGATCATTATTTGGCATATAGCTTGGAACCCCAAACCAAGCGCCTAATTTGACTTTACCTTGCCTTATTAAGAGTATGTGCAAAGTGCCAGCGTTACAAAACAAGCTCCCGCGATCGTTCCCAACCTACTATACTCCGTGATGGTCAAAGCCAGCGGCACAGACGTACGACAGGATTTGAGATAAGGCCCGTAGACCTCACCGCCCGTAATGCAACACACTTTGCATAATACCACCACCCCTCCTACTTTACCCGGGCTTGGGACCGGCCTTGGCGTAGTTAGTGGCTTTTTAAAATAAAAAATTTTATTTTGTAAATAATGAAAAATGATAATAACAAAATCTAAACTTTGACAAAACTAATTCAATTTTTAATCTACAGAAAAATCCATAATCTTGTTTTGTAGATAATATCCTATTTTTATAGCATTAAGATAGGGAAAATAATAAATTACTTGAGATTTGATAATCATGATATTTTATAGAAAAGGATATATTTTTAATGCGTATTGTTATTAGTGGTAATCATCACCCTCCTACTCTTACCCGGGCTTGGGACCGGCAGTGGCGTAGTTATGATGATATTACGGCTACATACTCTTAATAAGGACGAGGGACGTTCAGCACAAATAACAACCACTCATCTGAGCCGAAGCTGCAAACTCGATCATTATTTGGCATATAGCTTGGAACCCCAAACCAAGCGCCTAATTTGACTTTACCTTGCCTTATTAAGAGTATGTGCAAAGTGCCAGCGTTACAAAACAAGCTCCCGCGATCGTTCCCAACCTACTATACTCCGTGATGGTCAAAGCCAGCGGCACAGACGTACGACAGGATTTGAGATAAGGCCCGTAGACCTCACCGCCCGTAATGCAACACACTTTGCATAATACCACCACCCCTCCTACTTTACCCGGGCTTGGGACCGGCCTTGGCGTAGTTAGTGGCTTTTTAAAATAAAAATTTTATTTTGTAAATAATGAAAAATGATAATAACAAAATCTAAACTTTGACAAAACTAATTCAATTTTTAATCTACAGAAAAACCATAATCTTGTTTTGTAGATAATATCCTATTTTTATAGCATTAAGATAGGGAAAATAATAAATTACTTGAGATTTGATAATCATGATATTTTATAGAAAAGGATATATTTTTAATGCGTATTGTTATTAGTGGTAATCATCACCCTCCTACTCTTACCCGGGCTTGGGACCGGCAGTGGCGTAGTTATGATGATATTACGGCTACATACTCTTAATAAGGACGGGGGACGTTCAGCACAAATAACAACCACTCATCTGAGCCGAAGCTGCAAACTCGATCATTATTTGGCATATAGCTTGGAACCCCAAACCAAGCGCCTAATTTGACTTTACCTTGCCTTATTAAGAGTATGTGCAAAGTGCCAGCGTTACAAAACAAGCTCCCGCGATCGTTCCCAACCTACTATACTCCGTGATGGTCAAAGCCAGCGGCACAGACGTACGACAGGATTTGAGATAAGGCCCGTAGACCTCACCGCCCGTAATGCAACAAACTTTGCATAATACCACCACCCTCCTACTTTACCCGGGCTTGGGACCGGCCTTGGCGTAGTTAGTGGCTTTTTAAAATAAAAAATTTTATTTTGTAAATAATGAAAAATGATAATAACAAAATCTAAACTTTGACAAAACTAATTCAATTTTTAATCTACAGAAAAAAACATAATCTTGTTTTGTAGATAATATCCTATTTTTATAGCATTAAGATAGGGAAAATAATAAATTACTTGAGATTTGATAATCATGATATTTTATAGAAAAGGATATATTTTTAATGCGTATTGTTATTAGTGGTAATCATCACCCTCCTACTCTTACCCGGGCTTGGGACCGGCAGTGGCGTAGTTATGATGATATTACGGCTACATACTCTTAATAAGGACGGGGGACGTTCAGCACAAATAACAACCACTCATCTGAGCCGAAGCTGCAAACTCGATCATTATTTGGCATATAGCTTGGAACCCCAAACCAAGCGCCTAATTTGACTTTACCTTGCCTTATTAAGAGTATGTGCAAAGTGCCAGCGTTACAAAACAAGCTCCCGCGATCGTTCCCAACCTACTATACTCCGTGATGGTCAAAGCCAGTGGCACAGACGTACGACAGGATTTGAGATAAGGCCCGTAGACCTCACCGCCCGTAATGCAACACACTTTGCATAATACCACCACCCCTCCTACTTTACCCGGGCTTGGGACCGGCCTTGGCGTAGTTAGTGGCTTTTTAAAATAAAAATTTTATTTTGTAAATAATGAAAAATGATAATAACAAAATCTAAACTTTGACAAAACTAATTCAATTTTTAATCTACAGAAAAAACCATAATCTTGTTTTGTAGATAATATCCTATTTTTATAGCATTAAGATAGGGAAAATAATAAATTACTTGAGATTTGATAATCATGATATTTTATAGAAAAGGATATATTTTTAATGCGTATTGTTATTAGTGGTAATCATCACCCTCCTACTCTTACCCGGGCTTGGGACCGGCAGTGGCGTAGTTATGATGATATTACGGCTACATACTCTTAATAAGGACGGGGGACGTTCAGCACAAATAACAACCACTCATCTGAGCCGAAGCTGCAAACTCGATCATTATTTGGCATATAGCTTGGAACCCCAAACCAAGCGCCTAATTTGACTTTACCTTGCCTTATTAAGAGTATGTGCAAAGTGCCAGCGTTACAAAACAAGCTCCCGCGATCGTTCCCAACCTACTATACTCCGTGATGGTCAAAGCCAGCGGCACAGACGTACGACAGGATTTGAGATAAGGCCCGTAGACCTCACCGCCCGTAATGCAACACACTTTGCATAATACCACCACCCCCCCTCCCTTACCCGGGCTTGGGACCGGCCTTGGCGTAGTTAGTGGCTTTTTAAAATAAAAAATTTTATTTTGTAAATAATGAAAAATGATAATAACAAAATCTAAACTTTGACAAAACTAATTCAATTTTTAATCTACAGAAAAAACCATAATCTTGTTTTGTAGATAATATCCTATTTTTATAGCATTAAGATAGGGAAAATAATAAATTACTTGAGATTTGATAATCATGATATTTTATAGAAAAGGATATATTTTTAATGCGTATTGTTATTAGTGGTAATCATCACCCTCCTACTCTTACCCGGGCTTGGGACCGGCAGTGGCGTAGTTATGATGATATTACGGCTACATACTCTTAATAAGGACGGGGGACGTTCAGCACAAATAACAACCACTCATCTGAGCCGAAGCTGCAAACTCGATCATTATTTGGCATATAGCTTGGAACCCCAAACCAAGCGCCTAATTTGACTTTACCTTGCCTTATTAAGAGTATGTGCAAAGTGCCAGCGTTACAAAACAAGCTCCCGCGATCGTTCCCAACCTACTATACTCCGTGATGGTCAAAGCCAGCGGCACAGACGTACGACAGGATTTGAGATAAGGCCCGTAGACCTCACCGCCCGTAATGCAACACACTTTGCATAATACCACCACCCCTCCTACTTTACCCGGGCTTGGGACCGGCCTTGGCGTAGTTAGTGGCTTTTAAAATAAAAATTTTATTTTGTAAATAATGAAAAATGATAATAACAAAATCTAAACTTTGACAAAACTAATTCAATTTTTAATCTACAGAAAAAACCATAATCTTGTTTTGTAGATAATATCCTATTTTTAGCATTAAGATAGGGAAAATAATAAATTACTTGAGATTTGATAATCATGATATTTTATAGAAAAGGATATATTTTTAATGCGTATTGTTATTAGTGGTAATCATCACCCTCCTACTCTTACCCGGGCTTGGGACCGGCAGTGGCGTAGTTATGATGATATTACGGCTACATACTCTTAATAAGGACGGGGGACGTTCAGCACAAATAACAACCACTCATCTGAGCCGAAGCTGCAAACTCGATCATTATTTGGCATATAGCTTGGAACCCCAAACCAAGCGCCTAATTTGACTTTACCTTGCCTTATTAAGAGTATGTGCAAAGTGCCAGCGTTACAAAACAAGCTCCCGCGATCGTTCCCAACCTACTATACTCCGTGATGGTCAAAGCCAGCGGCACAGACGTACGACAGGATTTGAGATAAGGCCCGTAGACCTCACCGCCCGTAATGCAACACACTTTGCATAATACCACCACCCCTCCTACTTTACCCGGGCTTGGGACCGGCCTTGGCGTAGTTAGTGGCTTTTTAAATAAAAAATTTTATTTTGTAAATAATGAAAAATGATAATAACAAAATCTAAACTTTGACAAAACTAATTCAATTTTTAATCTACAGAAAAAACCATAATCTTGTTTTGTAGATAATATCCTATTTTTATAGCATTAAGATAGGGAAAATAATAAATTACTTGAGATTTGATAATCATGATATTTTATAGAAAAGGATATATTTTTAATGCGTATTGTTATTAGTGGTAATCATCACCCTCCTACTCTTACCCGGGCTTGGGACCGGCAGTGGCGTAGTTATGATGATATTACGGCTACATACTCTTAATAAGGACGGGGGACGTTCAGCACAAATAACAACCACTCATCTGAGCCGAAGCTGCAAACTCGATCATTATTTGGCATATAGCTTGGAACCCCAAACCAAGCGCCTAATTTGACTTTACCTTGCCTTATTAAGAGTATGTGCAAAGTGCCAGCGTTACAAAACAAGCTCCCGCGATCGTTCCCAACCTACTATACTCCGTGATGGTCAAAGCCAGCGGCACAGACGTACGACAGGATTTGAGATAAGGCCCGTAGACCTCACCGCCCGTAATGCAACAAACTTTGCATAATACCACCACCCCTCCTACTTTACCCGGGCTTGGGACCGGCCTTGGCGTAGTTAGTGGCTTTTTAAAATAAAAAATTTTATTTTGTAAATAATGAAAAATGATAATAACAAAATCTAAACTTTGACAAAACTAATTCAATTTTTAATCTACAGAAAAAAACATAATCTTGTTTTGTAGATAATATCCTATTTTTATAGCATTAAGATAGGGAAAATAATAAATTACTTGAGATTTGATAATCATGATATTTTATAGAAAAGGATATATTTTTAATGCGTATTGTTATTAGTGGTAATCATCACCCTCCTACTCTTACCCGGGCTTGGGACCGGCAGTGGCGTAGTTATGATGATATTACGGCTACATACTCTTAATAAGGACGGGGACGTTCAGCACAAATAACAACCACTCATCTGAGCCGAAGCTGCAAACTCGATCATTATTTGGCATATAGCTTGGAACCCCAAACCAAGCGCCTAATTTGACTTTACCTTGCCTTATTAAGAGTATGTGCAAAGTGCCAGCGTTACAAAACAAGCTCCCGCGATCGTTCCCAACCTACTATACTCCGTGATGGTCAAAGCCAGCGGCACAGACGTACGACAGGATTTGAGATAAGGCCCGTAGACCTCACCGCCCGTAATGCAACACACTTTGCATAATACCACCACCCTCCTACCTTTACCCGGGCTTGGGACCGGCCTTGGCGTAGTTAGTGGCTTTTTAAAATAAAAATTTTATTTTGTAAATAATGAAAAATGATAATAACAAAATCTAAACTTTGACAAAACTAATTCAATTTTTTAATCTACAGAAAAAACCATAATCTTGTTTTGTAGATAATATCCTATTTTTATAGCATTAAGATAGGGAAAATAATAAATTACTTGAGATTTGATAATCATGATATTTTATAGAAAAGGATATATTTTTAATGCGTATTGTTATTAGTGGTAATCATCACCCTCCTACTCTTACCCGGGCTTGGGACCGGCAGTGGCGTAGTTATGATGATATTACGGCTACATACTCTTAATAAGGACGGGGGACGTTCAGCACAAATAACAACCACTCATCTGAGCCGAAGCTGCAAACTCGATCATTATTTGGCATATAGCTTGGAACCCCAAACCAAGCGCCTAATTTGACTTTACCTTGCCTTATTAAGAGTATGTGCAAAGTGCCAGCGTTACAAAACAAGCTCCCGCGATCGTTCCCAACCTACTATACTCCGTGATGGTCAAAGCCAGCGGCACAGACGTACGACAGGATTTGAGATAAGGCCCGTAGACCTCACCGCCCGTAATGCAACACACTTTGCATAATACCACCACCCCTCCTACTTTACCCGGGCTTGGGACCGGCCTTGGCGTAGTTAGTGGCTTTTTAAAATAAAAAATTTTATTTTGTAAATAATGAAAAATGATAATAACAAAATCTAAACTTTGACAAAACTAATTCAATTTTTAATCTACAGAAAAAACCATAATCTTGTTTTGTAGATAATATCCTATTTTTATAGCATTAAGATAGGGAAAATAATAAATTACTTGAGATTTGATAATCATGATATTTTATAGAAAAGGATATATTTTTAATGCGTATTGTTATTAGTGGTAATCATCACCCTCCTACTCTTACCCGGGCTTGGGACCGGCAGTGGCGTAGTTATGATGATATTACGGCTACATACTCTTAATAAGGACGGGGGACGTTCAGCACAAATAACAACCACTCATCTGAGCCGAAGCTGCAAACTCGATCATTATTTGGCATATAGCTTGGAACCCCAAACCAAGCGCCTAATTTGACTTTACCTTGCCTTATTAAGAGTATGTGCAAAGTGCCAGCGTTACAAAACAAGCTCCCGCGATCGTTCCCAACCTACTATACTCCGTGATGGTCAAAGCCAGCGGCACAGACGTACGACAGGATTTGAGATAAGGCCCGTAGACCTCACCGCCCGTAATGCAACACACTTTGCATAATACCACCACCCCCCCTCCTTTACCCGGGCTTGGGACCGGCCTTGGCGTAGTTAGTGGCTTTTTAAAATAAAAAATTTTATTTTGTAAATAATGAAAAATGATAATAACAAAATCTAAACTTTGACAAAACTAATTCAATTTTTAATCTACAGAAAAACCATAATCTTGTTTTGTAGATAATATCCTATTTTTATAGCATTAAGATAGGGAAAATAATAAATTACTTGAGATTTGATAATCATGATATTTTATAGAAAAGGATATATTTTTAATGCGTATTGTTATTAGTGGTAATCATCACCCTCCTACTCTTACCCGGGCTTGGGACCGGCAGTGGCGTAGTTATGATGATATTACGGCTACATACTCTTAATAAGGACGGGGGACGTTCAGCACAAATAACAACCACTCATCTGAGCCGAAGCTGCAAACTCGATCATTATTTGGCATATAGCTTGGAACCCCAAACCAAGCGCCTAATTTGACTTTACCTTGCCTTATTAAGAGTATGTGCAAAGTGCCAGCGTTACAAAACAAGCTCCCGCGATCGTTCCCAACCTACTATACTCCGTGATGGTCAAAGCCAGCGGCACAGACGTACGACAGGATTTGAGATAAGGCCCGTAGACCTCACCGCCCGTAATGCAACACACTTTGCATAATACCACCACCCCTCCTACTTTACCCGGGCTTGGGACCGGCCTTGGCGTAGTTAGTGGCTTTTTAAAATAAAAAATTTTATTTTGTAAATAATGAAAAATGATAATAACAAAATCTAAACTTTGACAAAACTAATTCAATTTTTAATCTACAGAAAAAACCATAATCTTGTTTTGTAGATAATATCCTATTTTTATAGCATTAAGATAGGGAAAATAATAAATTACTTGAGATTTGATAATCATGATATTTTATAGAAAAGGATATATTTTTAATGCGTATTGTTATTAGTGGTAATCATCACCCTCCTACTCTTACCCGGGCTTGGGACCGGCAGTGGCGTAGTTATGATGATATTACGGCTACATACTCTTAATAAGGACGGGGGACGTTCAGCACAAATAACAACCACTCATCTGAGCCGAAGCTGCAAACTCGATCATTATTTGGCATATAGCTTGGAACCCCAAACCAAGCGCCTAATTTGACTTTACCTTGCCTTATTAAGAGTATGTGCAAAGTGCCAGCGTTACAAAACAAGCTCCCGCGATCGTTCCCAACCTACTATACTCCGTGATGGTCAAAGCCAGCGGCACAGACGTACGACAGGATTTGAGATAAGGCCCGTAGACCTCACCGCCCGTAATGCAACACACTTTGCATAATACCACCACCCTCCTACTTTACCCGGGCTTGGGACCGGCCTTGGCGTAGTTAGTGGCTTTTTAAAATAAAAAATTTTATTTTGTAAATAATGAAAAATGATAATAACAAAATCTAAACTTTGACAAAACTAATTCAATTTTTAATCTACAGAAAAAACCATAATCTTGTTTTGTAGATAATATCCTATTTTTATAGCATTAAGATAGGGAAAATAATAAATTACTTGAGATTTGATAATCATGATATTTTATAGAAAAGGATATATTTTTAATGCGTATTGTTATTAGTGGTAATCATCACCCTCCTACTCTTACCCGGGCTTGGGACCGGCAGTGGCGTAGTTATGATGATATTACGGCTACATACTCTTAATAAGGACGGGGGACGTTCAGCACAAATAACAACCACTCATCTGAGCCGAAGCTGCAAACTCGATCATTATTTGGCATATAGCTTGGAACCCCAAACCAAGCGCCTAATTTGACTTTACCTTGCCTTATTAAGAGTATGTGCAAAGTGCCAGCGTTACAAAACAAGCTCCCGCGATCGTTCCCAACCTACTATACTCCGTGATGGTCAAAGCCAGCGGCACAGACGTACGACAGGATTTGAGATAAGGCCCGTAGACCTCACCGCCCGTAATGCAACACACTTTGCATAATACCACCACCCCTCCTACTTTACCCGGGCTTGGGACCGGCCTTGGCGTAGTTAGTGGCTTTTTAAAATAAAAAATTTTATTTTGTAAATAATGAAAAATGATAATAACAAAATCTAAACTTTGACAAAACTAATTCAATTTTTAATCTACAGAAAAAACCATAATCTTGTTTTGTAGATAATATCCTATTTTTATAGCATTAAGATAGGGAAAATAATAAATTACTTGAGATTTGATAATCATGATATTTTATAGAAAAGGATATATTTTTAATGCGTATTGTTATTAGTGGTAATCATCACCCTCCTACTCTTACCCGGGCTTGGGACCGGCAGTGGCGTAGTTATGATGATATTACGGCTACATACTCTTAATAAGGACGGGGGACGTTCAGCACAAATAACAACCACTCATCTGAGCCGAAGCTGCAAACTCGATCATTATTTGGCATATAGCTTGGAACCCCAAACCAAGCGCCTAATTTGACTTTACCTTGCCTTATTAAGAGTATGTGCAAAGTGCCAGCGTTACAAAACAAGCTCCCGCGATCGTTCCCAACCTACTATACTCCGTGATGGTCAAAGCCAGCGGCACAGACGTACGACAGGATTTGAGATAAGGCCCGTAGACCTCACCGCCCGTAATGCAACACACTTTGCATAATACCACCACCCCTCCTACTTTACCCGGGCTTGGGACCGGCCTTGGCGTAGTTAGTGGCTTTTTAAAATAAAAAATTTTATTTTGTAAATAATGAAAAATGATAATAACAAAATCTAAACTTTGACAAAACTAATTCAATTTTTAATCTACAGAAAAAACCATAATCTTGTTTTGTAGATAATATCCTATTTTTATAGCATTAAGATAGGGAAAATAATAAATTACTTGAGATTTGATAATCATGATATTTTATAGAAAAGGATATATTTTTAATGCGTATTGTTATTAATGGTTATTAGTGATAATATAGCCAAGCGAATTTTCTTAAAATGATATTAATTTCTTGAACAACCGTTGAATTAACGGTTTAAAAAACTTCATCTAATCATCGACTTTATGGGTGAGTTAAATTTTTATTTATGAAGAATCAATAATTAATAATAATGATACGAATGAGATCTTATACAAACACTTATGTTAATAAATCAAAATAATTTAAATAAGATTCACATTAAAATAGGACGTGGCTGACCAAAATAAATTTCTTAGGCCTTTATGCTAGATAATTCTTTTGTAGAAATCTAAACTAAAAAGAGGGGTTGACCAAAAAAAAATTTATATTTTTTTAAATATTTGACTTTTTTTATGTGTAATAACTAATTTAAGTGTATTTTAATATTTTTAAATAAAAAAAAATTTTTTTGTAGCAGAAATTTTTAGGTTTTGAAAACTAAATTTAAGGTTATGAATGCTTAATTTTAGGTTGTAAAGGTTTTCACAAAATATTATTATCATAAATTATATTTTATTTTAAAAATTATTGTTTAAATGTTTTCTAAAATTTTATTTCTAGCTGATCAATATCGTAAATATTTTTGATATCTATAGAACGATTTGAAGCTCTATTTGAGTTTGGTTTAAATGATAATATTTCATCGGTGAGATCAGCACCATGATTAATAAATCCATGTGTTTCTTCAGTTGATTGTTTACCTAAAATCAATACTTTTTCAACAGTTTTTTTCCCATTTGCAATATCATAGATATGTTTTTTCTCATTTGGAGAAAGCTTTTTAGTAAGTTCATATAAAATTGAAGTCTCATCATCTAAAAGATCTTTTGGTATTCCAAAATTAATTATTTTGCCTTCTGATAAACACTTTTTTATTTAAATAAAAAAAATATTTAATTTTAAAATTAAAATTTAATGTATATTTTTAGATTTTTATAAATTACTAAAATTCTATCACTATCAACAACAGTAGCTAAACGATGTGCTATTGTTAATACAGTACATTGTTTAAATTGTTCTCTTATTGTTTGTTGTATAATTGAATCTGTTTTATAATCAACATTAGCTGTTGCTTCATCAATAATTAATATTTTAGTTTTTTTTAAAATAGCTCTTGCCAAACAAATTAATTGTTTTTGTCCAACACTCAAATTAGTGCCATTAGCAGTTATATTTGAATCAAGACCAGAATTCATTGTTTGTACAACTTGTTTTAGACTTACAGATTCTAATGAATTCCACAATTCTTGATCTGTATATTTACCAAATGGATCTAAATTATATCTTAATGTACCTGAGAATAAAACTGGTTCTTGTGGTATTATAGTTAATTTATCTCTTAAATCATTTAAACTTAATTTTTTAATATCAACATCATCAATATATATATGACCATTTGGTTCATACATTCTAAATATGGTCTGAAAAAATGATGATTTTCCAGCTCCAGTTCTACCAACTATTCCTATCTTTTCGCCAGAATTTATTTTTAATGATATGTTTTTTAAGACATTAGGTAAATTTTTATCATAACTCAATGAAACATTTTCAAATTTTATTTCTCCTTTTGAAGGCCAATTTATTGGTGCTTTTTGTTCACCTTTATCTAGAGGTTCTGATTCTAAATTTGTATATTCAACTATTCTTTCTATTGATGTCATTAAATTTTCCACAAATGTTGTTAAAACAATACACCATTGAAACAAATCAAAAAGTTGAAACAAATAGACCATTAATAAGCCTATTTGACCTGGTTCAATTCCAAGGTTTTCTTTTAAAAATATACATGCAAATAAGGTTATTATTGTATAAAGTGAACACAAGCTGTCTAGTCTCAGACCAAACCAACGATGCACTACAAAAAATCCGAAATACGCTCTTGTATGATAATCATAATGTTGATCAAATTCTCTAATCAAGATATCTTTTTTATAAGCTGTTCTTATTGTAGTTATACCTTCAATTGTATTATTTGTATGAACAAAAATAGGACTACGACCTTAAAATAAAAAAAATTTCTTATTTAAAATATTTAAATTTTTATAAATATTTATATATTTTTTTTACCAATATTATCTAATCTTTTTAATTCTCTTGCCGTAGATACAAAATAATTCTGTATAGAGTAAAATACTATTCCTAGTGGTATTAAAGGTAATATCATCCATGGATTTACAGATATTGGAACTAACAAAGCTCCTAGTATTACCATTAAGACTTGTAAAAATTCATATAAAAAGTTAACCAACATTTCATCCATATTATTTGTATCTTTGGAAAATCTATTCAATATTCTTCCAATCGGGTTTAGTTCAAAAAATCTAATCGGAGTATCTCTAATACTTGAAAACAATTTTTCATAAATTTTTTTTGAATTTTTAACACTCAACAGAAAAAATAATATAGAACGAATAGTTACAACAAAACAAGAAACAATTACCAAAACTAAAAAACATATTCTTTTAAAATTTATTTAAATACATATTTATCTTTTAATTATACTTATATAAATATGGAAATGTTCCATTCTATCAAAATAAACAATACTAATCTTATTTGGATCAGTGCTAGAATAAAGATTATGGAATTTCGAACAATTAAAATTAACAGATATATTTTGTAAACAATTAGAAACAATTTCTTGATTAGTTTTAAAATTGAGTTCTTTATTGGACCATATAGAAAGCCAATAATCAGCTGATATCGTCATTGCTTGAGCTGCTATGAAAAAGAAGCCAACAATTATTAATCCAAAATAACCAGCACCAGCTGTGAAATAAGCAATATATGATTGTAAACTGACAGCTCCTTGTTGTGTTGTTTCTTCTCTTTCTTTCTTGATTAGCTTAAATAAATTAATAAATAAATTATTCTTTATTTATTAAAAATTAATAAAATAAATTTTAAAATTAAAATACCTCTTCTTTAGTTCTTATTTCATCTGAAATTAATTTCGCTTCTTTAATTTGATTATCATCATTATCAATATTATTTTCTTCTTTAATTTCATCTGATTTGGATTGATCTGAATGTTCGATACTACTTAATAAAGACAAATGAGACTTTAACAATTCTGTATATGTTCCTTCTGCTTCGATTTTTCCCTTTTAAAATTCATTATTGTATTTAAATGTTTTAAGAAAACATTATCAAAATAAATAGAAATAATTATACTTGTTTTAAAACATAAATTTTATCTGCTGTTTCTAAATGATGTACTTGATGTGTTATTAATATTCTTGTTTTATCTTTTAAATATTCATTTATACAACTATTCATTAAAAAAAGATAATTTATTAATTAAAATATTATATTAATTGATGTAAACATACTTTTTGATAATATTTTTTGCTACTGTACCATCAACAGCACTTAATGTATCATCAAATAAATAAATGTCAGAATCAGAATAAAGTGCTCTAGCTCTTTTCATTTTTAAAGTAAAATATTGATTTTAATATTTTTTATTGAATTTAATAATAAAATAAACATACAAACAAATTCTAGCTCTTTGACCACCACTTAAATTAATACCTTTTTCACCTACAAGAGTATTTTCACCATAAGTTAATAATTCTAAATCCTTTTTTAAATATTTATTGTAATTTAATTTTATTTATTTTATGTTATTTTTATGATTTAATTTATGAAAAATTACTTTTTTCAATGAACAAACTTCAACTATTTTATCAAATTTTTCTTTTACATATTCACTACCAAATGTTATATTTTGTTTAATACTTGCTGTAAATAACCATGGCTGTTGAGTCAAATAAAATATTTTTCCATTTGAATATATTTTACCAGTATATTTTTCCAATTCTCCTAAAATACCCAACAATAATGTACTCTTTAATATATATTTTTTTGTAATTTTGAAAAAAATTTAAATTTCTTAATTAAAATTATTATTTTAATTATATTTTTTACTTTTCCAGATCCAACAGCACCAACTATGGAAACAAATTCTCCTTTCTTAGCTTCCAGATTCACATTTTTTAAACTGAATTCATCATTATTCCATTTAAAGTTCAAATTTTCTACTTTGACAGCAATATTTAAATTTAATGGTTTCATATTTTGATTAGAATCAAGTTCTGGTAAAAGCAAAAAATCAGCTATTCTATTTGCACTGACTTTAAAATTGACTATGCTCATTACAGTGCGAGAAAAGCTAATACCAAATGAATTACATAATCTCATGTAGAAACCAATAGAAAATACTATATAACTTGGTAATAAAGGTAAATTTGAAAAATAAATGAACACAGTTACATTTACAAAACTCATCAAACTAGACATTATTGTATCAATAGTAGCACTTGCAGCTTGCAAAAGATTCAAAACAGTTTGATATTTAAGTTCTCGACTTTTATAAAATTAAATAAAAATAATATTAAAATTCAAAATTTTTTTATTCTCTTCAAATATATACTTTCTTAATTCAGTTACACGTTTGGTAAACGGTTTTTCCCAACAATACATTTTAATTATTTTAATACTATTCAATATCTCTGTCAAAACTGAAATTCTTTCATCACTTTTACCACAATTTTTAGATCTAAATTTATTGAATGTTTTTGCTATTAACCATTTAGCAGGCATTATCAAAGCCAATAGTAAAAGGCCAGTCAAAAACGAATAACCAACTTGAGAATATATAACTAATATTACATAAATCGCTTGTATAGGTCCTGTTATTAAGTAAGGTAGATAATATATTCCAAATTCAATACGAGTTGCATCAGTAGACAATAAATTAATTATATCACCCGTTGATTTTGAATCAAGTGTTTTAATACTAAGCTTCAAAATTTTTCTATATATCAAACCAGAACAAGCAATCCGAAGTCTCATACCATAACGACATGCATTCAAATAGTAAGGATGATGCAAAATACCAACTATAATAGAGCATATAGAAATGACACCTGCATATATTAAGGTCTCTGATAAACCCATAGTACCATTAAAATATTGTAGAATAATAGCTATAAAATAAGGCTGAATAATTTTAATAATTTCCTAATTTTTTTTAAACAATTTTTAATCTTATTTAATTGATAATTTTAACTATTTTTTTTTAATATACTTGAAAAATTATAAATAAAGAATTTAAAATTGCTCTTGTTCTATACCATCTTATCATGGCTCTAGATAAACTAGGTTTTGTACTATTTCTCAACTCTTTATTCCACTCTCTTTAATAAATAATAAAAATTAAAATCAAAAGTCTTTAATGTTAATGTAAAAATTTATTCGAAAACTTTTCAAGCTCGTCTGTTAATACAGTCGCTTCGTCTTCAGATATTGGACTATATAAATCAGACAATTGTAGCTGTTTTTTACGTCCAAGTGATAATAAAGGTTGTACCCAAGTGAATGTCAGTTTTGACAATAAAGAAGCATTAAACAATGGACTTGGATTGTATTTAAATTCTTGCTCATTCATACTTAGAATTTTATATATTTTTTTAGAATAAAAATGTTTATATATATATTTATTAAAAATATTGGTTCTAAATATAATCCAACAATTTTTAAAAATGTATCTATGAAAAACTTTTAATTCTTGATAAAATTTCAATTTGGTTTTAGAAATTTGTTTTAAAAATATAAATGAGAGAAAAAATTTTTATTAGGTAAATTTAGGTATTTAGAAAATGCATATTTCAACTAGGTTAAGCGCGATCAGTGAACTGATTCATCCTATTAAATAAATCTTAATATTTAAAATTAAAGTTATTCTCAAATTTTTAAAGGTAATTTATAGTTATATTTTTCAAAGTTTAAATTTCAATTTTAATTTAAAATTTTTATTAAATAAGCGTTTCGGTTCTATTTCTATTTCTGACAAGATTAAAAAAAAATCATTTATGATTAAGTAATGTAAATTAATACGTTATAATACAATTAATTTCTTTTCTTTTTTTATCTTATCAAATAAATAAAAAAAAATATTTTTTTACAGTTTTTTAAAAAGTTTATTAAAATTACATAAAATATATTTATTTTTTTGAAAATCTAGAAAATTTAATAAAAAATTTAGGCCTAGGTTTAAATTTAATGATTGTTTCTTCAGCAAAATCTATTGGTTTATTAAAAATGTATTCTTTATCGGTCAATTTGACTTCTTTGAGTTCTTCAGAATCTTTTTTATTTACTTCATAATAGGTAGTTGATTTTATAGTAGCAACATCATAGATATGTTTTTTCTCATTTGGAGAAAGCTTTTTAGTAAGTTCATATAAAATTGAAGTCTCATCATCTAAAAGATCTTTTGGTATTCCAAAATTAATTATTTTGCCTTCTGATAAACACTTTTTTATTTAAATAAAAAAAATATTTAATTTTAAAATTAAAATTTAATGTATATTTTTAGATTTTTATAAATTACTAAAATTCTATCACTATCAACAACAGTAGCTAAACGATGTGCTATTGTTAATACAGTACATTGTTTAAATTGTTCTCTTATTGTTTGTTGTATAATTGAATCTGTTTTATAATCAACATTAGCTGTTGCTTCATCAATAATTAATATTTTAGTTTTTTTTAAAATAGCTCTTGCCAAACAAATTAATTGTTTTTGTCCAACACTCAAATTAGTACCATTAGCAGTTATATTTGAATCAAGACCAGAATTCATTGTTTGTACAACTTGTTTTAGACTTACAGATTCTAATGAATTCCACAATTCTTGATCTGTATATTTACCAAATGGATCTAAATTATATCTTAATGTACCTGAGAATAAAACTGGTTCTTGTGGTATTATAGTTAATTTATCTCTTAAATCATTTAAACTTAATTTTTTAATATCAACATCATCAATATATATATGACCATTTGGTTCATACATTCTAAATATGGTCTGAAAAAATGATGATTTTCCAGCTCCAGTTCTACCAACTATTCCTATCTTTTCGCCAGAATTTATTTTTAATGATATGTTTTTTAAGACATTAGGTAAATTTTTATCATAACTCAATGAAACATTTTCAAATTTTATTTCTCCTTTTGAAGGCCAATTTATTGGTGCTTTTTGTTCACCTTTATCTAGAGGTTCTGATTCTAAATTTGTATATTCAACTATTCTTTCTATTGATGTCATTAGATTTTCTACATATGTATAGAGTATTACACACCATTGAAACAAATCGAATAATTGAAATAAATAAATCATTAGCAAGCCAATTTGACCAGATTTTAAATCTAGAAAATCTTTTTATAATAAAAAATGTAATTATTTAATTTTTAAAATTTACAAATTTTTTTTATAAATACCTTTCAGTAATATACAAGAAAATAATGTAACTATTGAATATATTGAACATAATGTGTCTAAACGAAGACCAAACCAACGATGTACCACCAAAAAGCCAAAACAAGCTCTCGTGTTATTATTATACAACCCATCAAACTCTTTTATTAAAATATTTTCTTTATTTGCAGCTCTTATTGTACTAACACCTTCAATTGTATTGTTTGTATGAACAAAAATCGGGCTTCGGCCTTTTCATAATATGGTTAATTTTTCATTTAAAAATATTTACAATCAGAAAAGCTTTTTTATACTAATATTTTCTAGTTTTTTAATCTCTCTTGCAGATGGTAAGAAATAACCTTTGATTATAAAAAATGCGATGGTTAATGGTAGTAAAGATAAACATATCCATGGGTTTATTGAAATCGGCACTACTAGAGCTCCTAGTATTATCATTGTAGTCTTTATTTTAAAAAAAATGCAAAATTATTCAAATAATTCAATCGAAAAACATTTAAACTTTACTTGTAAAAATTCATATAAAAATAAAGTCAATAATTCATCCATGTTATGTGCATCTTTGGAAAATCTATTTAGAATTCGACCTATTTAGATTTTTATTGTTAAAAATTTTAAAAATTTTACAAAAATAAAAAGCTAATTTCAAAACCTAAAGGATTCAAATCAAAAAAAATTATTTTTGTATCTCGCACTTTTTGAAGTAAATTTTCAAATGTTTTTTTAGCATTTTTGTAACAAACCAAATTATAAAATATAGATCTAAATGCAACCATTGCCAGAGTTGCCGAAATAAGACCTATATTGATAAAATGAATTAATAAAAAAATTAAAATTTTAATTTTAATTTAAAATTTGATTTTACTTAAAAAAATAAAATAATAGTTATTCCTATCGTTGAATAAATTTAAGCTAACTTGTGAATTTAAAATTGTTTCATTTTTTAAATTTTTTATTAAACTTTCACAATTATAAGATTTAGAATTATTTTTCACACAGATTAGAACTTTTTCTGATTCAATTTTTAAATTTTCTTCAAAATTAGACCATTTGAAAAGCCAATAATCGACCAATATTTGCATTATTTGAGCTCCAAAGAAAAATAAAATGGTAAAAAAAATTCCGAAAAAACCTAAGCCAGATGAAAAGAATTTATAATATGATACAAATCCAATGTTATCAGTCGAAGTTTCATCTCTTTGTTGATCGCAAAGTTTTTCTGAGTTTTCATTATTTAAATTTGTTTTAGAATATTCTTTATTTTCATTATTTTCTTCTTTAATTTCATCTGATTTGGATTGATCTGAATGTTCTATACTACTTAATAAAGACAAATGAGACTTTAACAATTCTGTATATGTTCCTTCTGCTTCTATTTTTCCCTTTTAGAATTCATTATTGTATTTAAATTTTTTAAGAAAACATTATCAAAATAAATAGAAATAATTATACTTGTTTTAAAACATAAATTTTATCTGCTGTTTCTAAATGATGTACTTGATGTGTTATTAATATTCTTGTTTTATCTTTTAAATATTCATTTATACAACTATTCATTAAAAAAAGATAATTTATTAATTAAAATATTATATTAATTGATGTAAACATACTTTTTGATAATATTTTTTGCTACTGTACCATCAACAGCACTTAATGTATCATCAAATAAATAAATGTCAGAATCAGAATAAAGTGCTCTAGCTCTTTTCATTTTTAAAGTAAAATATTGATTTTAATATTTTTTATTGAATTTAATAATAAAATAAACATACAAACAAATTCTAGCTCTTTGACCACCACTTAAATTAATACCTTTTTCACCTACAAGAGTATTTTCACCATAAGTTAATAATTCTAAATCCTTTTTTAAATATTTATTGTAATTTAATTTTATTTATTTTATGTTATTTTTATGATTTAATTTATGAAAAATTACTTTTTTCAATGAACAAACTTCAACTATTTTATCAAATTTTTCTTTTACATATTCACTACCAAATGTTATATTTTGTTTAATACTTGCTGTAAACAACCATGGCTGTTGAGTCAAATAAAATATTTTTCCATTTGAATATATTTTACCAGTATATTTTTCCAATTCTCCTAAAATACCCAACAATAATGTACTCTTTAATATATATTTTTTTGTAATTTTAAAAAAATTTAAATTTCTTAATTAAAATTATTATTTTAATTATATTTTTTACTTTTCCAGATCCAACAGCACCAACTATTGAAACAAATTCTCCTTTCTTAGCTTCCAGATTCACATTTTTTAAACTGAATTCATCATTATTCCATTTAAAATATAAATTATCAATCTTTATTGCCATATTAGGCTCTTTCGGTTGTTCAATTTTATTTTTTTCAAATTCTTTCAATAACAAAAACTCATTTATTCGTTTTACACTAACCAAAAAATTAACCAAGAAAGTAGTTGCCCGACTAAACTTGAAACCAATAACGTTACATAATCTTTGATAAAATCCAATCGAAAAAACAATCAAGCTTGGCGTTAAGAGCTGATTTAAAAATAAAATATAAAACGTTATATTCAATAAATTCATCAATGTTGATAAAGTTGTATCGATTGTTTCAAAAAATGCTTCCAATAATCTCAATACTATTTCAAATTTCAATTCTTTACTTAAAATTCAATTTTTTTATATTCTTAAATTAAAATTAATAAATAATTATTTTTATTTTTTATACTTTCTATAATTTAGAGCTTTCTTTGTGAATGGAATTTCCCAACAATACATTTTTATTATTTTTATATTATTGAACATTTCACTTATAAAACCTATTCTTTCATCAGTACTTTTTGATTTCTTCCTCCTAAATATTTTAATTTTATTTTATATAAAAAAAATTTATTAATTTAACTAATTTAATAAATAAAAAATTCACTTTATGCGGTTCGATATTTTAGCTAATATGATTTTAAATGGCATTATTAAGAACAATAGTAATAGACCAGATAAAAATGTTGGTCCAACTTCTCTATACAAAATGAATACAACAAACATTACTTGTAATGGCCCAATAATCAAATATGCTAAATAAATGAATCCAATTTCAATATTTGTTGCATCAGTGGACAAAATGTTTAAAACATCGCCTGATGATTTAGAGTTAAAAGTAACTGAGCTTAGTTTAAGAATTTTTCTATATATAAGTCCCGAGCAAGCGATTTTAGCTTTCATACCAAATCGAGTAGCATTGAAATAATATGGATGATGCAAAACTCCACTTACAATTGAGAAAAATGATATTAAACCAGCATACAATAGAGCTTCGTTTAGTCCCATAGCACCATTAAAATATTTAAGTATTATTGAAATGAACAAAGGTTGAATTATTTTTATTATTTCCTAAATTTTTAGATAAAGTAAAAATTTAAAAAAATTTTTTTTTTATTTTTTGTTAATTAATTACTTGAATTATTATAAATATAAAATTCAAAATTATTTGTTTTTTATAAATTCTAAAAATGACTCTTCTTATATTCGGATACTGATTATGTTTAAGTTCGCTTTTCCATTCAGTCTCAAGCTCGTCTGTTAACTTGGTAGCTTCGTCTTCACTTACTGGACTGTACAAATCGTTTATTTCCAGCTTCTTTTTGCGTCCTAGTTTCAACAAAGGACTTGTCCAGCTTTATAAAAAATAAAAAACTTGTTATCCCTAAGCTTAAACAATTTTCAAATAAAGAAAGCAATTACTTGAAAGTTAACTTTGAGAATAAAGAAGCTTTAGTCAAAGGACTTTGATTTTCAAAAATTGGGTTTTCATTCATTTTTTTCTCTTTTTTTTCTTTTTTGTATTCTAAACAATAAATTCCGAATAGTTTAAAATCTCATTTAAGGCTTTCGGTTTTTCAATTTAAATTAATTTACTAACCTTAAACTTTTCTAAGTTTTTATTTATTTTTTAATAAAAAAGGTTAAAATTTTTAAGGCTTTAATTGTTTATTCAAAATCTGTGTTAATTGTATCCAAAGACATGTTAAGAAGAAAAGAAATAAAAAGCTGCAGGGGTTTTAATTCAAAGCTAATTAAAATTTTTGGTTTTTTTTTTTTTTTTTGTCAAATTAGATAATCCGATTTAGATAAAAAATTTTATAGTTAAATTTTTTTTTTCAAAATCAAAAACCGTCAAAAATTAAAACTTATTTTATTATTTAATTAGACTTTTTAAATGTCTATATTTAAAATAGAAATTTCAAGATGTGGTTTGAATTGAAATTTTACAAAAAATTGCATTTTTTAATAAAACTTTTGAATAATTTTATTTTATAAAATTAATCCTTAAAATAAAAAAAAAAAAAAAATATTTTCACAAACAATTTATAAAAATACTACAAAATAAAACAAAAATAAAAAATAAAAATGAAACTAAAATTAATCAAGTCTTGTTTCAGTGATTTTTTTAATAAATTTAAAAAACATGAGTTAAGCAAAGTTATGGAATTTTTAGAGTTTCTAATTGAGGAATATAACGAGAATCCAAACAAACTCTTAGGTATTTATATTTCTCAAATAATCTAATTTAGTAGATTTTAATAAGTAAAATTATTTATTAAGATTTTTTAAATAATGAAAATGATCATCAAACAAGAGCAGACGATAATCAACCATGTACATCAAGACAAAAGTATTTAAATCTATTCTGCAAAGAAGATATTTCTTTATTTTAAAATTCATTTTAATTTTTAAGTAGTGAAGAAACTATTCTAAATCAAAGAATTTCATTAGCTTCTGAAAATTTGAATCCTGTTGTTTTATTGACACGCTTGAGAGAGAGAATTTCAATTAAAAGCGAGGCTATTGAAGAGAATCAAAATATTTCAATAAAAGAAGAAGGAGAAGAAGAAGAAGAAGAAGAGTCGACTTTGGTTTGTCCAGTTTGCGAAAGCAAACCAGCCATATCAAATAGTTATGGACGATTCGCATGCAATAGGTGTAATATAAATTTCATTGAGGCTTATAGAGAAAGAAATAAATTAAAATGTTACAAAAAAAATAATAATTGTGTCATAAGCAAGGACACGAATACAAAATGCAGAAAATGTAGATACAAAAAGTGCTTAAGTCTAGGCATGAGAGTAGTGGAAAAGCCGAGACGAACTAGTTTGAGAAGAAGTCTATTAAACAGCTATTATTTGCCGGTGCTTAAAAAAAATTGCTTGTGTTGCAAAAGCATTGGAAATGTGGGCTTACATTATGGTATGCTTCTTTGTAAAGCGTGTAGCAAATGGTATGGAAATTTTAGAAATAACAGTGAATTAAAAAGAAAATATGAAAGCAATAAATGTATAAATGGTAATTTAAAGTGTAATGAGTTAGTTTTTTTAATTAAAAAATGTTCAAAATGTAGATACAATAAATTAATTGACTTGAGTAAAAAAATCAAAAAATAATTTGTTGAATTTTAATAAAAATTTAAAAAGCAAAAACTTTGTTTTTTTTTTTTTTTTTTCTAAATTATTTTATTATAACAAACACTCATCAGTTTTACCAATTAAGTTTAATTTTCTATCGAACTTTTGACTAAAATCGTTTAAAATTGATTCCGATTTAGCCGGATGACAAACTATTAAACAATTTGAATAGTTGTCATCAAACATTGGAATTAAATATTTTTTTAAAAGCATTTTAAGATCATCCAAATTGATTCTTTCAACTTTTTTAATCAATTCTCTTTAATAGAAAATATTATTAAGTATTAAAATTTTTTTTTTTTTAAATTAGTTAATTATTTTTCTTACTGAACAGCGTTAAGAGCAACATTTTTAAAAAAGCAGGATAATGAGTATGAACTAAAATTAGACACTGATTTAAGATCATCAATCAACAAAAATATTAAACTATTCTTTGCCGATTCTAATAAATTTTCATCAAATTTATCTTTTTTATTCAAATGTTCCATCTTGAAATATTTAAAATAATAAAAAAAAAACATATTTTTTTTATCTTAACTTAAAAATAGTTATTAAACTTACAAATAACTTTCTAACAGCTTCATAAGCTTTGGAAAGATTAGCACATTTTTCTAAGCTTAATTCTAATAAGGCTTTTTCTGGACTGATGTGAATGGATTGGTGATAGCAATAGCCAGGACCTCGTACAGCTTCGTATAAAGGTCCTTCGGTCTGAGTGAAGTATTCGATCAAAACTAATAAGCCAGCATAATTCACATGGTCATAAGATTTAATATCACAAGATGATATTAATCTTAAAAAAGAAGACTCAGTCGAACCTAAATTGATAATATAATCGTGTTTAGGCTCTGGGCTGTAAACACTTAACTCGGTTAAGCCCTTTTTTAAAGTCCATGTCAAATCAACTTTAAAAGGTTGATTTGATAAGAATATCTTATTATTAGAATAATCTAAATCAGCAGGAAAATTTTCTATCCAAATTTGATCAAAAGGTTTGTTGTATAAGCCTAAAAGTTTGCTAAAATCGGCACATAAATAGAACCTTATGTTTCCATCTTTTAGCAACTCGTTTCTCAATTCGTTTAACTTAGATTCTATATCAGACTTGTTTTCGTTCAAATCTTGAAGCAGTTTGTTCAAAAACGCTTCTTGTCTTAGAAAATTGTTCATACACATGTTTGTCTCTGGTCTAAAATATAAATCGTTTGCTAGACTACCAATTAAATCAAATGGTTCTGTTTTGCGCTTTTTGATCTCTTTAAGCAAATTTAAAACGGAAATTTGAATTTGTTTTAGATCAAATTTAGTATCAAATACAATCAACTTGATCCATTTGATAGCTAGTTCATAGTCAGCTAGTTGAGTTTTAGTAAAAATGCTCAAATACTCCGAAAAACAACCCGGATCAAATTCACTTCCATTAATGCCAATTGATACATCGAATTCCAATAAATCTTTATTCAACTCGTACACCACTAGGTCATGAGTTAAACTTAGACTAGAATTTTCTATTGGCAATTCGAATAAGACATTTGTGAATATTTCTAGATAAGGTCTCAAATCTGTTCTTAATTGAGTTGTATCTAAAATAATATAAGCCTGAACAAAATTAGTACCTTCTAAATGATCTACTTGAATTTGTAAATGTTGTAAGCTTGAAAAATTATTGAAACCAGTTTTTACTGGTTCAAAATTAATGCTCTCTTTGTATGTAAAAAATTGCTTAAGCTCTTTGTATTTTATATTTTCTAAAGACGGCACTTGAAGTTGTTCATACATATCATCTGGTAGCTCGCATTCATCGTTTTCTTCTATACAATTTTCTATTTTAATTTTCAATTCTTTTAAACCTTTTTTACCAAGCTGTTTTTTTCTCTCTTCGATTCTTTTTTTATCCTCTTCACCAATCGATTTCATCAGTTTTTCACATGGCTTACCAATTACACATACCGAAAATGAATCAAGCATGTAGGTTTTTATCAAACTTAGCCAATAGTCTGTTGATTCTTGTTTTAAACTTTCGAATATTTTTGTTTGAATGAATCTTTGTTTAAACTAAATATTTTTATAAAATATAAATATATAAAAAAAATAAACAGTTTTAAATTTAAATTTCAAATTAGGCCTAAGTTTTCTTTAGAATTTATTTTGATTCTTTTAAATAAATATATTTATAAAAGTTTGTTTTGTTGTTGGCCTAATTCAAAATAGAAAGCTAAAAATAAAAAGAATATATATAATTACGTCTTGATCGTTGCCATACAAAAAGTCACCAACACAAATCAAAGATATAGTCTCGTGTGGTGAATCCTCGAATTTATCATGTATTTCACTTATTTTCATTTTAATTATATTCAACATTCGATTTAAATCAAATTTTATATTTTCTCTATAAAGTTCGTTTAACAAATTTATCAATTCTGATTTAATCTTGTCCAAATTTTCTATTTGTGCATTGGTAAAGCTAATATTTAAATAACTTTCTTTGTACTCTTCGACTCTGTAATGAATTTTAGAGCAATAAGACTTTTGGCTTATGAAATGAGAATATAATGGTGATATGGAAGAATCAGTTAGATAGTATAACAACAAATCTAAAGAGAATATTTGTTTCAAGTCAGATATATGTGGACCTCGCCAAGCAATTGACAATAGACCGTTTGCATTTTTTTCCTCATCACAAGGAAAATATACAGTTTGTTCAATATTTTCAATCAATTGACCGATAGGCTTAGAAAATGGCATTTCTTCTAATTTCAAACCTTCTGGGTCTTTGGACAAAATTTTTTTTTCAAAATTTTCCAAAACTTCTATTAAATCATTTGGTTCAATTTGACCAGCAACTATAATGGCCATATTATCCGGTCTATAAAACTTTTTATGATAATCACAAACTTTTTGATGTGAGCAACTAGTTCTTAAATTGTGCAACATGCCACCAGTCTCGTATCTGTAGCCACAGTCATTATTCGGATATAAAGACCGATGCAGTGCTCTTTCAACCACGTTTTCGTCTTCGTTTTCAACCGATTGCATCTCAGAATAAACTACTCCTCCGTCTTCACCATCTCCGTTTATATGATACACTTCTGTGATAAATCCAGACTCGTTCAATAAAGGATAGAAAATATGATCTAAATAAATAGGTAATAATTGTAAAAAGCCTAATTTTTCAACAGTAGATATTGTGTATGTAGTATTATCGACTGCGGTCCATGCGTTAGTACCAGCAGCGAATATTTTATTTGCCAACAAATCTAAAACACCGCTATAAGGATAATTTTCACTGCCTAAAAATATCATGTGTTCCAAAGTATGTGGCAAACCGTCATCATCATTAGCTTCGGTTGCTAAAGAAAAATAACCCTCGATCACTGGACCATCTATTTGACACACATAAAGTCTCAATCCTGTCTTGCTAGAGACATATTTTTTAACCGGAATAACACATGAAGGATCATCTTCAGTAGATATTGTACCAACTAGTTTAAATGATGATGTGCTCATTTTTTTTTATTTTAATTTCTAAATTCAATTCAAGTATTTAATTTATTTTTTTTTTCAAAAATTTGCAAAAAAAAATTAAAATTTCAAATTTCAAGTGAAGACGTTTAAAAGACAAGAATTTGAGTATTTTATTTACCAGAAATAAGCTCAATTTTAATTTAAATTTAAAATTTAAAATTTTTTTGTTTTTTAAATTTGCATAAAGACATTTATTTACAAAGCCAACATTAATCATTACGTAATAGGTGAAAGAAGAAAAAATTATACCAAATCTTAATATTTAAAATTTTAAATTAAAAAAAATATATAATTGTGTTATGTAATCAAAATCGTAATCGCTCAAAATTATGATTCCATAATTTTCAATCTTAGCTAAATTGAAATTAAAATAAAAATAATAGTAATATTTATTTTTTTTTACAGGTTTAAAAAAATAAATTTTAAGTTTTTTTTTTTTTATATTTTTATGTTTTTTAATTTTAATAAAAATAAAAAAAAATTTTTACTACTAAAAAAAAATAATCATTTTTAAATTAAATTCCGTTTATTTACTTTCAACTACAAATATTAAAATTGAGTTGATATTTTTTTAAAGCTTTTCATTTTTATTTGTAACTAAATTTCAAGACTGAAAAATTAAAATTAAAAAAAAGAACTAATAAAAAGAGTAAATAATGATTACAACAAGCGATATTCCATATCATCATCAAATACCGCCATACGGAAGAAAAGGAGACCCGTACATAGTCACTAAGCATAATCTGCTTTACCCTGGCAAATTCAAAAAACTCAACTGGTCTTGTCTTCAAAAAAAGCGACTCGATGAACAACTCAACAAATGTTTTCCATCTACTTTTGTAATCATACATTGTATTATCTTAATCTTAAACAGTTTGGCTCAAATCGGTCTACAAATTGCGCTTATGGTCACAAACGGAGCTTTGTGGTTTGTAGCCAGCGGCATTTGGGCCGGTGTATATTTTCTATTAACTGCATTTATTACTCTTTTTTTAAGTAAGTAAGCTTTAAAATAAAACAAATTTCAAATAAATAAATAAATAAATATAAAAATTTTATTTTTCTTAAGTAAAATTTAGATATTACTCGATTTATTTAACTTCTTATATTATGCATTTATTTGGCATTTTAGTAGCTATCGGAGCTTATTTGGTTGTCAATTTAATTGCTATCTCAGAATATAGAACTTTTTGCACTTATTATCCAAACTGTTTTAATCAAGAAGTTAAACCTATTAACTATGTAATGTTTTTCCTTGGTGTTGCATTACTCATAAGTTTATTATTTTATTTAGTTTTTATGCCGTTTTATATAATGGATGTTATAAATCAGCGCAAAAAGCACAAACAAGAAGCTAAAATAGCTGAGCTAAATAGTTCAAATGAAAAAGATGGTTATTATGATATATTAAAACATGGTTATTTATATGCACAGCATAATTTGAATAGTAATAATAATGGCATTGTAAATATTCAAGTACCTATGTCACTCGATAATTTAGTTTATGAACATCAAGTTTAAACTAATTTTTTTTTTTTCTATTTTTTAATTAAATTTTTATCAAAATTAAATAATATTAAATAAATAAATGAATTAAATATAGCTTTTTTTTTTTTTATTTTTTATTGATTTGTTTTATATATCAAAAAAAATTTAATAAAAAAAAAAAAATTTTACAATTAATAAATTGAGATTAATTAAAAAATATTTTTAGTTGATTGTAAATTTGGTTAAAAAACTTTGAATTCAAACAATATTTCAAATCGATATAAATAATCTATATTTTATTAAATTTAATATTAAAATATATAAAATATAAAATATAAAAAAAGAAAGAGAAAAAAATTTAAAATTAAAAAAATCAATAAGCAAACAAATTTTATTCTTATTAAATTTTTATAACTTTTTTTTTTTTTTTTCCAAGTAAAAAATTTTCAAGATATGATGGATTCAAAAAGTGATTAAAATATTAATTTCTTTTTATGTATTTTAATATGATTGAATTTTTTAAGTTTATTTAATTGTTTTTCTTTTTATTAAAAAACTAATTTTTCTTTTTCTTTTTTTTTTCGAAAAAATTCAAATTTAATATTTCCTTTTTTATTTTATGATTATTATTATTATTATTATTATTATTATTATAAACATGGCAAATTTATCAATATCAATAAAAATTTTTTTTTAATTTCAAAAATTAAAATTTATTTTCCAAATATTATATTTCAAATATTTAACAAAGAAAGTTTCAAGGTGTGATAAAAAAATTGTTGTTAAAAATTCTTTTTTTAATGGAAAAAAAAAATTTCAAATTAGCAAAGTTTAGTTTTTTATTTTCTTTCTTTCTATTTAAGGCTTCTTCAATAATAATTAATAAATATTTTATCATTGTTTTTCTTTTATTATATTTAAAAAAAATATTAAATAAAACTTTAAGAGTTTTTCATTTCTTTGGTGCTTTAGAAGATTTAAAAAAAAAAAACAGGATTAGATTTTTATTTCTTATTTTATGCTTAATTCGAATTTAATTTATAATGAAAATTAATCTTTTTTTAATTATTTTTTTTTCTTTCGTTTAAAAAAAAATTTTTTTATTAAAAAACTCAAAAAAATTTAGTCGCAAAAGCGATTATATTCACAAAAACATATTAAGAAGAAGAAAATACAAAGAAGATAAACATCTGAAATAGATATTATCAGGTAGAATATATAAAATATATCTAAACATGTCCTCGAACGATCAAGACAAAGATGGAAACAAAAAATACAAAACCTTATGGTCCAAGGCAAAAACAACGACTCAAAACCATTCGCAAAGTTATGATCCACTTAATTTAGAACAAATGGAATTGACCGATGACCAAATAGATTTATTGGCCGAATGTGAGCTTTTCCTCAAAGACATTCAGTTTAAGAATATCAGTGAAGTGGCTGCTGCAGCTTTGCTCACAAATCGGATCAGACGAGGCAGCATCACAAGTGCTGATATACCGATTAGGTTCAGACGCAACGCAGCTGTACTTGCCGATGCCAAGACAATGGTACTGTATCATCAACAATTGAGTCTAGAAAAGAAAAGACTTTCAGAAAAAAGCAAACGAAGTCAAATATCAAATCAAGAAGGGTAATTAATTTTGATTTTAATTACAATTAAAACAACAAAAATAAAAACAACAACAACAACAATAACAACAAAATTGAACCATTTATTTAATATTAATTTCTTTAAAATTGATACAAAAGTTTCTTTAAATCATTTAGGAATTAACAAAACAAATTTTAAAACTAAAATTCATTAAAAAAAAACAACAACTACAATTATAACAAATAATAATAATAATTATTATTATTATATTTTAATTAAAATCTTATAGTCATATTGTAAATAATAAAGCAAAATTTTATATTATTTTTCTTCTTCTTCTTCTTCTACTTCTTCTACTTCTACTTCTACTTCTTGTATTTTATATCTAATTATTTTTCTAACGACCATAATGGTTAGGCAAAAAAAAAAAAAAAATTTGTTTTCTTTTTTAAATAATATTTATTTAATGTAAATAAGAAATTGAAATTATTGATTTTTTAATGAAAAAAAAATAATTGTGTTTGTGGTTTGCAGTTATTTTGATATTATGAAAATTTAAAAAATATTATTTTTCAGGTGTTTCAGGAGGAAAATTAATTTCTATAAAAAAAAAAAAAAACAAAAGTCAAAAATCAGTATTATAATATAAAGATATAATTTTCTTTTCTAGTTTTTAGAATTTTGATTTAATCCTAGCAGAGATATTAATTTAAATAGTAGAAAGCTCATATGAGATGATATAATAGGTAATTAAATCAAATTAATCAATCTTGAAAGAAGAAGAAGAAGAAGAAAATATTGAACAAAATTTTTGATTTTTTTTTATTTTAAAAGCCTAAACATAAATCGCTTTAAAGTTGATTAAATAAAATTTGTTTTTATTTCAGCTTTATTAACAAAAAGAATTTGAAAAGAATTTTTTGAAATTTATACATATGACATAATTTTATCGATTTTTTGCTACTTCTTGTTGCTTTTAGTGTTTATTATGAGCTCATAATTCTAATTATGATTGCAAAATTTTGGAATAAAAATTTATTACATATATATTTTTATTTTTTTTTTTTGATATTTTATATTTTATTTCCATCTTCTCTTTCTTGTGTTGTTTTTTTTTTTTTTTTCATTTTTTTTTCATAATCATCAATATCATGACAATTAGCATCCTTTATTATTATTATGTATTATGATTCTCAGAAATACAAGTTACAAGTTTGAAATAATTTATAAATTATAAAATCCATTTGTAAAAGACATAATTTGGATAAAAGAATGAAAATCATAAAATAAACTTAAAATTTTACAATATGAATTAATAAGTGCTTTTTTTTTTTTTTTATTTTATTTTTTTCATAGTTATGATTTTAAATTTTTTTTTTTTTAATTAAAATCAATAAATTTTTTAAGAAAAATGTAAATTTCTCAAGTTAATTTGTTTTAATTTCTTATTTAAATTAAAATTGTTTAGGTACACACATGATCATTTGAGTTTTTGATATCTTTTATATCTATCTTTCTATTTATTACATTAGAAACAGAAAAATAATATATAATTAATATATTTTTTATAAAATAAAATAAAATAAAATGTTTTATATCATTAAATGGTTCAATTTTTAATTAATTTCAATAAAAAGTACAAAAAAGAAACAAGAAAAACATTTTTTTTATCCAGTTTTAGAACTGGTTTAATATAAAAAAAATCGATTTTTATTGAAATAAATTAAATAATAATAATAAAAATATTATTTTATTTATTATTAATATATAAATAAAAAAATAAATAAATAAATATATATTTATATATATATATAATGCTAAACGCAATTGCTATTGCTAGGGCTGCTCAATTACAAGGCGATGGAGATTTTGCCAACAAAGAAGCACAAGCAAATGCCAACGAAAAAACCGATTCATCCAAAGCATCTATATTTTTTCGACGTGTCAAAAAAATACTCAGTCTACCTGGTCAAAACACAAGATCGTTGTTTATATTTTCCGAAGAGAATATCGTCCGCAAATATGCTAAACTAATTATCGAATGGGGATATCCTTTTTTTTTTAAAAAAATTAAAAGCTTTTAAAATTTAATAGTTTTTTTTTAAATAATTTCTTTAACTTTTTTTTTTCTTGTTTTGCACGCCTTTTGAATATATGGTCTTGTTAACTATAATTGCAAATTGTGTTGTTTTAGCTCTAGAAGAACATTTACCAAATCATGATAAAACTCCATTAGCTATTTCTTTAGTAATACAACAAAAAAAAATAAATGAAAATTTTTATAAAAAGTTTTTATTAATAATAGGAATCGACAGAGAAATATTTTTTAGCTATTTTTTGTACAGAAGCAACTTTAAAAATAATTGCTCTAGGTTTAGTATTGCACAAGAATTCTTATTTGAGAAGTGTTTGGAATTTGATGGATTTTACAGTAGTTGTTACTGGTTTTATAACCATATTCATATCAACTGACGGTACTAATTTCGATTTAAGAACTCTACGAGCAGTTCGAGTACTTAGACCATTGAAATTAGTGTCCGGTATACCAAGTCTTCAAGTTGTTTTAAAATCAATAATAAAAGCTATGGCTCCATTGTTACAAATCGCATTACTGGTGCTTTTTGCCATTGTTATTTTTGCAATTATTGGTTTAGAATTTTATAATGGCATATTTCATGCTACTTGTTATAATGTTACCACTATGGAGAGATTTGTTGTTTTAGGCGAAGGAGAGCTACGTCCTTGCAGTAATAGTCATGCTCATGGTAAATTATTCAGTTTTTATTTAAAAAAATAATTAAGTCAATTTTATTCTATGAAAAATATGTTTTTAGCATTTTCTTGTTCGAATGAACGTTATTATAAAACAGAAGATATTGAATGTTTAGAAGGTGCTTGGGAAGGGCCCAATTTCGGTATTACCTCATTCGACAATATTGGTTATGCCATGTTGACTGTTTTTCAATGCATAACTATGGAGGGTTGGACCACAGTTCTTTATTATGTATGATTAGACTTAATTAATTAAATTAAATTAAATTAAAAGTTATTTAATTTTTGGTTTATTTTGTATAGACTAATGATGCTATGGGAAATCGCTTTAATTGGTTATATTTTATACCATTAATAATATTAGGTTCTTTTTTTATGCTCAATCTTGTACTCGGTGTACTTAGCGGTGAATTTGCCAAAGAAAGAGAAAAAGTCGAATCACGTCGAACATATTTAAAAATGAGGAGACAAAATCAAATGGATAATGAACTACATGGTTATTTAGATTGGATATGTAAAGCAGAAGAGGCTATTTTAACTGAAGAAAAGACCACAGAGCTAGAAAGAAGGCATATCATGGAGAGTGAGAAAAAAAATAAAATTTTTGTTTTTAATAAAATATTTTTAATTATGATTATAAAATAATAAACAGCAAGAAGAAATTATGCAATGAAAAAAATGAAACCAGGTGGTAAACAAAATAGTGAAGAAAACGAAGACGATATGGATATGGACACAGCTTTTGGACGAAACGAAGGTCGTAATATAACTGATTTAACAGCTAAAGAAAAAGGAAGATCTAGATTTTATAAATATAGAAGACAAGAGAGGCGTTTGAAGCTATATATTAGACACATGGTAAAAACTCAAGGCTTCTATTGGACTGTAATAGTTCTTGTGTTTTTAAATTCTTTATGCGTAGCCGTTGAACACAATGATCAGCCCAATTGGCTAACTGATTTTCTATGTATTTATACAATAAAATTTACTTTAATTAATAATTTTTTTTATTTTAAATAATTTTATTTTAAGTTTATACTGAATTTGTTTTCTTGGGAACTTTTATATGTGAAATGTTGATTAAAATATATGGTTTGGGAACTAGACTATATTTTCATTCATCGTTTAACAAATTCGATTGCATAGTTATTGTTGGTAGTATATTTGAAGTGGTTTTTACGGCCATTTATCCGGATCAATCTTTCGGTATATCTGTGCTTAGATCACTTCGTCTTTTGCGTATATTTAAAGTGACTCGTTACTGGGCATCGCTTAGAAATCTGGTCATTTCCTTACTTAACAGTATGCGTTCAATTATAAGTCTTTTATTTTTACTATTTTTGTTCATTTTGATATTCGCTTTACTTGGTATGCAATTGTTTGGTGGAGAGTAATTAATTACACTTTTTAATTTTTTTTTATTTTTAATTTTTAATTTAAAAATGTTTTAATTCAGATGGAATTTCGAAGATAATACTCCGCCAGCAAATTTTAATCGTTTTCCAGTAGCCCTTTTAACTGTGTTCCAAATATTGACTGGTGAAGATTGGAATGAGATAATGGTGAGTAAACAATTTAGACTAAAAAAACTCAATTTTTGAATAAATTTTTTTTAATTATAAAGTATAATGGTATAAGATCGAGAGGCGGCCCTTACAGTTGGGGTGCTTTGGCTAGTGTTTATTTTATAGTTTTAGTACTTTTTGGAAATTGTAATTTTTAAAAGCAACAATTAATTTCAAAAAAATTTATTAATAAAATTTTAATCAAAAAGATACTTTATTGAACGTGTTTTTGGCTATCGCCGTCGATAACTTGGCGACTGCTCAAGAATTAACCGCTGAACAAGAAGAAGCCGAAGCTTTAGCAAAAGAACAAAAAGAAAAAGCAGCAGCCAAAGAAGCAAGCATGTTTTTGCCGAATTCATTTATGGCTGCAAATGTAACTGAAACTGAGAATAGTTCCAGTGAGAAACCAGGTCCAACAATAACAGTACCAACGAATCCGAAACCCGACCCGACAGTAAATGCACCTAAAAATCAAAAGCAAGTTTCTAATTCAGCAAATAAAACAAACCAATCATCAGCTACTGTATCAACTAATGTTACAAACACTCCAAATTTACCTAAATCTCAACCAATTACAAATACTAATAGTAAGAAAAAAGATGAAGATCTTGACGTAGACAAAATGGTATACCGAAAAGTCGATCTTGATTACATACCTGGCTTAGATGATGACCTAAAAGTGATTTTACCAGGTAATAAAAGAATATTAAAAATATAAAAAAAAAATTTTAAATAAATTCATTTTTTATAGCGTCGTTTGAAGCTTCAATAGCAAATGCACCACCAGGAGCATTTGAATCAGAAAAAGAGACAATTAAGGAAGAAAAAAAAGCAGCTAATGAAGAAAAAGAAAAGCATACCGAACAACAAGAAGAAGAAAGTGGTCCAAGACCGATTTTACCGTATAGCTCGATGTTTGTATTCGGCACAGAGAATTGCATTCGGAAAGGAATACACTTTATTGTAACTTTAAAATATTTCGATACTCTGATAATGGCTGTTATATGTGGTAGTTCAATTGCACTTGCTACCGAAGATCCAGTTGACGAAAACAGCTATAGAAATACTATTCTGAACTATCTTGATTATGCTTTTACTGCTGTTTTTACTGTTGAAATGATTCTAAAAGTTTGTTTCCAAATATTAGAAAAAAAAAATTTTAATTCTAAAATTCTATTTCTTATATTTTCTTAAAGATTATTGATCTTGGTGTAATTTTACACCCAGGCGCTTATTTTAGAGATATATGGAATTTTCTTGATGCAACTGTAGTTATTTGCGCTTTGTTTGCATTTGCTTTCAGTGAAAGTCAATCAGCTGGTAAAAACTTAAACACAATCAAATCTCTTCGTGTTCTGCGTGTTTTGAGACCTCTAAAAACAATTAATCGTGTTCCTAAGCTTAAAGTATGATTTGAAGCTAAATGCCTAAAAAAAAATACTTTATTTTTAATAAATTCTTTTATTTTTAGGCTGTATTTGATTGTGTTGTTAATTCACTTAAAAATGTATTCAATATTTTAATAGTCTACATGCTGTTTAACTTTATTTTTGCCGTAATTGCAGTTCAGTTGTTCAAAGGTAAATTTTTTTATTGCACCGATTTGTCCAAATCGACAAAAAGTGAATGCCAGTAAAGAATTAAAAAAATTTATTTTTTACTAAAATTTATTTTAAAAAAAATTAAATTATTTAAAAAGAGGGCAATTTTTTAGTTATAGTAAAGATCCGGTTATACCATCGATAGAGACGCGTCGATGGATGCGATGGGAATTTCATTATGACAATGTTTTGTATGCTTTTTTGGCTTTGTTTACAGTTCAAACTGGCGAGGGTTGGCCTGCGTAAGTTTAACTAAGCTAAATAAAAAAATAAAATAAATTTTAAATTTTAAAAAATATTTTAAGTATTTTGGAGCACTCTATTGAATCAACCAAAGTTGATCATGGACCTTTGCCACAAAACAGAATGGAAATGGCATTTTTTTATGTTATTTATTTCATCGTTTTTCCTTTCTTTTTTGTAAACATTTTTGTTGCTTTGATTATTATTACTTTTCAAGAGCAAGGTGAAAAAGAACTGGCCGAAGCAGAAATAAATAAAAATCAAGTAATTTAAATAAAAAATTTATTAAAAAAAAAAAAATTAAATAAAAAAATTTAACATAAAATAGAAATCTTGTATGGATTTTGCGATAAATGCAAAACCTATTGAGCGTTATATACCAGAAAATAAGACTTCTTTTAAATACAAAATATGGCAACTTGTCGTCTCGGCTGGTTTTGAATACTTTATACTTTTCTTGATCACTTGTAACACGGTTATTTTGATGATGAAGTGGCACAATCAGCCCGAAAATATAAAAACTATTTTAAAATACTTGAATATAATATTTACAAGCTTGTTCACATTTGAATGTGTGCTAAAAATACTAGCGTTTGGTTTCAAAGACTATTTTCGCGATCCTTGGAATATATTCGATTTTATAACTGTTATTGGAAGTATAACAGATGTAATTGTATCCGAAATAAGTGTAAGCTTAGAGTTTTATTTTTCTTGTTTTGATAAGGTTTCTCTTAATAATAAGTGTTTTTATTAATCAAAGGAAATATCTCGCAGTGGTAAGAACGAAATAGCCCAACCGTACTATTTAAATAATCAACACAATAATCAGAAAAAGCTGGCAACTATTAACCTGGGTTTTTTGCGTTTGTTCAGAGCAGCTCGTTTGATTAAGCTTCTACGCCAAGGTTATACAATTCGAATACTTTTATGGACTTTTGTTCAATCTTTCAAAGCTCTACCATATGTATGCTTGCTAATAGCAATGCTTTTTTTTATATACGCAATAATTGGTATGCAAGTTTTTGGCAACATTAAATTAGACTCAGAAGGAGCTATCAATCGTCATAATAATTTTCAAAATTTTCCTCAAGCTCTTCTATTGCTATTCAGATGTGCTACAGGCGAGAGTTGGCAGGAAATAATGAGATCATGTTTATCAGGCGCTGAATGTGAGCTTAAAGAATCTGAACGAGAAAAAATGCTCAAAGATCCGAATTATAAGCGAGAGTTATTGTCTCAAAATCCCAAAAAATGTGGCCTAGACTTTGCTTATGCTTATTTTTGTAGTTTTATATTTCTTTCCTCATTTTTAATGTTAAACTTGTTTGTTGCAGTCATTATGGACAATTTCGACTATTTAACTCGAGACTCTTCAATTCTAGGCGCTCATCATTTAGACGAATACATTCGAGCATGGGGTGATATCGATCCGAAAGGCACTGGTAAAGTGCATTACAAAGAAATGTACAAAATGCTGCTTAATATGGAACCACCGGTTGGCTTTGGCGCTAAATGTCCTAAAATATTGGCTTACAGGCGCCTAATTAGAATGAATATGCCAGTTGATGATCAGGGAAATGTTCATTTTACAACAACTCTGTTTGCGCTAATTAGAGAATCACTTGGCATAAAAATGAGACAAGACGCCGATGAAATGGACAAAGCAGACGAAGAGCTTAAAGATACCATTAAAAAGTTATGGCCTTTACAAGCTGCGAAAAAAATGAGTCTTCTAGTCCCGCCCAAGCAAGAATTGCATGGAACACCAGAAAAAAGAAGACTTACTGTTGGTAAAATATATGCCGGCTTATTGGTCCTCGAAAACTATAGATCTTATAAACAATCTTTGGCCAGATATGGCGAAGCAAGACCTAGACAGTCTTCGTTTTTTAATAGAATCATGGGTGTTGTAAGAAGCAATGCAAATCATAATAAGTCAAATAGTACCTTAAACATAGACGAACTTGATGGGTTAAATTAATTTATACAGAGTTTATAAAATTTATTAAATTTTTAATATTTTGTTTTATTTTAAATAGTAGAAGAAACTTAAGCTTTAAAAGAAACTCTTTTAGAGTATTTAAAAATTTTATTCACATAAAATAAAAAAACTGAGTTTTAATTATTTTCTAAAACAAGAATATTCCGGGTGCAAATATGGACAAGAATCAAAAAAATCAAATCGAGTTTGATCAAATGAAAGCTCTGCTTAAATCATCTGCCTCCACGTCTAAAATTCAAGACGATTTGGTTAGTTTAAATAAATTTTTTTGCTAAATTAAAACTTAGCTACTTTTAGCATGTATTTTAAAACTAGAAATTAAAATTCTTTTGTTGTCTTGTGAAATTTTAAGCTTGTTTTCTTTTTATTTAGCTTAGAAAAACACGTTTTGTGATTTTTAGCACTTTTATTTTAGCTTGTAAACTTTAGAACCCCTTTTAAATACAGTTTTAGTTTTTTTTTTTTATTTTAGCTTTTGAATATTGTTGCAAACTAGTTCTCTACTTTTATTTAGCTGATTATTGTAGTTTTAAAAATAATTTTATTAATTTAATCAATTCAATAAAAAAAAATATATATAAAGAATAAAACTGGTGCTAATAAATCAATCAATTTGACTGTGCCGAATTCTCAAGTTAATAATATAGAAGAAAATAATTCACAACCGAATTTGGTAACAACAGCAGTACAACTACAAGTGCCGGTTCTGAACCCATCGTCTAAAACTCCTTTGCTTAGAGATTTGAATACAAATTATCAAACGATAAACATTGACTCGCCAAGTAGAAACACGTTCGAAATGTCGTTCAAAGACAATTCTAATATTAACGTATTCCAAAATAAAATTCTAAAATTTTCATAAGCTTTTTTTTCTTTTAAAAAATTTCAATAATTTCAAAATTTTTTCTTTTTTTTATTTAAATAAATAATTGTAAATATCTTAAATGAATATTTAAAAAAGGATCAATTGAGAGATGAGCAATTAAACTATCAAAATTTAACAGCTGGAAGCAAGCAGATATCACAGTCTACTATGAATGTGCCTACAACAATTGTGAACGAGAGACAAAACAATTCGGGTAGTAGAACTGATCTGAACGGTGTTATAAAGCAACAATTTGGACCTGTAATTAGAACACCTGGTAGTAATAATCAAAAATCTTTGACTAGTTTAAACCAGAGCCAGCAAATTCCACCACCAGCTCCAGTCTATCAGCCAATCATTAATCAAATAACACATTCTAAACCACAATCAAAACATTATGATATAACCAAAAATGTAAACACAATTTTAGACAACTGGGAAGCAGATTTAGCTCGCCATGTGAAGCGAAGACCTTCTGGCCAGTTTGAATCATGTACAATTATTAAATTAATATTTTTTAATTAAAAAAAATTTTATTTGAAAATATTTTAAAACAAAAGATGCTCATCCATTGTTAGCTGCAGCTCTAATGGAAGACAAAAAGCATTCTAAACAGAACGAATTAAAAAAAAATAAGTCACAATTTAGGAAAAAATTGAGCAATGATAGCAACAAAATGAGCAACTCGCCATCTGTTTCGCCTAGTTTTTCCCAAGGTGAATATTCACAATCAAGATCGCCGTCTCCATCTAGTCAAAACTACAAACTAGTCAAACAAAAATCGAACTCGCGTTCTCCAAGTCCTGTGCTACAATTTAGACCAAATTATACAAATCAACAAAAACGAAATGAACAACCTCAACAATTGAGAAAATTACCACAATTACCACCGATTAACAATCGACTATTACCTAAACCAGCACAAAATAATTTTAGACAAATAAGTGAAGAAAGCGCTGACTTTGAAATGAGTAGCATGAAGTCTCAAACAAGTCTGATTCAACCACCACAACCAACCAATAAAAAGCTCATGCCAGTTTTAAATCAACAACAACAAAGCAAATTCAATACAATCGTGTCTATAAACGATCCGATCAAATTAACAAAACAATATGCAAGTATTGGAGACGAAGATTCAGATGAAAATGAGAATTGGTTTTAATTGCCAAATTTCTACTTTTATATTAAACACTTGTTAATTATATTTATAATTCCATTTAATTTAATTTTTTTTTTAAATTTAGTTTAAAATATGAAATTTATTTATTTATTTATTTATAAACAACAGGGATTTTTATTAATGTTTCAAAAATTATATTTAATTAATTTAATTTTTTAAATATCATGTCCTGTCTTTTAGTAATTGTTTTTATTTTTATAAAAAAAAAATAAATAAATTTATTGAGATTAATAAAAATAATAAAACAAAAAGCAAATTTCTTTTTTTTTTATTTTTTTATGTTTTTAAAAGCTTTTTTATTAATTTGAAAGGTTTGATAATAAAAATAAAATAAAATAACAAATTTTTATATATATATATATATATATATATATATAAATATATACAAAAAAATATTGAGTTTATTAATTAATAAGGCCAATTATTTCAGAAGCGTGTTTTTAATCTGGTACATCTAATTGTATTGGTAATTTTTTGCTTGTAAATTGAGATTTATTGCTGCTATTGTTTTTTGAGCATCTTTTTAAGCCTTTAGTTTTGGTCTTTTTGAAAAAAAATATTCTCTTAACTGTTGTTGACGCGTCTGTGCTTGAATCGTCTTGTTCTGTATTAGATGATTGATTATTTAATAAAGATAAACTAATATAATTTTGATTTGAGCTTTGGTTATTGCTGTTCAAATAAGTACTTATTGATGAAATCTCGTTTGAACGATTTTGATTCGAATTTGCTTGATTTAATATCAAATTTCTGGTTTGCTCTTGAGATAAACTATTAGTCAAGTCACATTCATCGATTTGAGCTGGCTGATTTTTAATTTGAACATTTCCATAAACTCTCAAAAGCGGAAATAGCTCTAAAATTAAACCACATAAATCTCGCCTAATACCGAACCACCACACATTTCCGGTGTGATTATTAAACGATAATAGAATCACACTTAAATAAGACACAAACAAAGGTATACAAGTCACAAAATAACTCAAGTACTGTTGTTTATAATAATTTTGATTTAAACTATTTGATTTTAAATTTGGATTATTGTTATAAAAATTATTGTTTATTATCAAATTTGGAAATTGGTAAGAGGCGAATTGATGATGTTGTTGCTGTGGATTGTTTAAAAAACTCTGATAATGTTGAGCTAAATTAGAAGATCCAAGTGATGGATTCGTTAAAGACATTTCGTTGTCTAATTTATTAACTAATAAAATTTCAAACGTTAACAAACTAAATAAAAATAGAACATATAAAACAACATTAGACCATTTGGTTTGCTTTGGCCTCGAATTACCAGCTTGAATATGCTGACTCAAAATAGTTAAATTATTGTTTCGTTTTATTATAATGGTTAATATAATAATATAAATTAAAACAATTAAACCAATGGACATGCAGATCCATATTGGTATTAAGACAAGGACCCAAGACCATAGAATTATCGAGTCCAATCTTAATGCAATAAAAACAAATTGTAGTATATTAAGAGAGCAAAAGAGCTCTATTTCGTAGGACCGGTTGTATCTGATGGACCATATAGATGTTCCGATTGAAATTAATGACAATATGTACATTGGTATAAAACAAACAGACCATGAAATTTGTCGTTCTGATTCTAATTTATCACACGCGATTACCTCAAACATAAACAAAAACAAATTTGTCAAATAACTAATAAGCATTGATTTGAACTGTACAAACATTTCTCTATCATATCTTCTTCTTGATAGTCTAAACCATGTTACAGTACCAACAACCATGCCTAAAAAAGCGGTCAACTTCCATATCCATAAGGGCAAAAATACTAACCAATAATTTAACTTTATTGTTTCATCAAATCTTAAGCTTAACAAAATCGTAAATACATTCAAACAAACCAAAACAAAGAATCGACTTTTAATCAAAATTTAAAAATAAATAATTAAGTTTATTTAAATTTATACAAATATTAGACAAAAATTGAGCTCACGTGTGGTAAAAGTCGTCAAAAATAGTAGTTAAATTGAATTCCATTTTAAAATTGGTATTCAGGATGGAATCATTTTTCAATTAGCGAAAAAAATATATTAAAAAAAAAATTAAAAATATTTTTTAAAATGGGTTATTTTACTTTGTTTTTTATTTATATTATTTTTATTATTTCTATTATTATTATTATTATTATTATTAAGATTAAAATACTAATTTATGCTTTTTTTTTTTTTTTTTTTAATAAAATTTATTTTGAAATTAGGTTTTTATTTGGATTGCAAATGCAAATTTTATTTTTTATGTTGAAAAATTTCTTTTCTTTTAAAATAAAATATAATAATTTTGATTTTAGAAATATTAATAATAATTAATTTTATAGTCTATGATTAAAAATAGATACTAAAATAAAAATCATAACTGCTAAAAATATAAAAAATATTATAAAAAATGTGAATAAGCAATTTTCTTTTTTGTTTATAATTTCATCTTCTAAATTTATTTGCTCATTAGTGGCTAATTTGTTTGCTATTGGTAAATTTGAGTCTTGAATGCGGACCTTGGTGCTTCTTATTTTCTCAATCTCGTTTGCTGTTTCTTGATTAACATCTTTACTATTTGTAAATACTTCAGATCTTTCTTCTACAACTGACAAAATCATTTTGTTTTTCTTGGTGTTTTAATTATTTATTTGTAAAAATTTTCAACAGATTTCAACAAGTAAGAAACATTTATATCCTATTTACATACATTTTATACTATCTGTTATAAAACTGTTTAAATAATTGCTCATTTACGTGATTTTATTTTAAAATTTTATAATTTTTTAATTTAAGAGTATAAAAAATCTATGAAATTTAATCTTTAATTTAAATTTCCTTATAATTAATTTATTATACAATTTTAAAAATAAACTAAATTATTTAAAAAAAAAATAATAGATAGAAAGAAATAAAATCTAGAATCAAAGAGGTTAAAATTATTTTTTTAATTATTTTTATTATTAGCCTAATTAAATTTTTGAATTCATGTCAAATTCGAAATTAAATTCTAAAAGTTTAAAAATAGATAAATTTGCCCTTATAATATTCTATAAATTAGGCTCAAATTTATGAAAAAAAAAAATCAAATTAATTTAAACAAGAAATACAAAAAGAAAAATTCCAAAATAAGTCTTGAATTAAAAAAATGATTAAAAATCAATTAATCGATGCTAGAATTGCTAAATATATGACTGATAATTCAATTAGATTGACACCAGTACAAAAAAAATTGTTGGATCAAACCATGTCTATGGGAAACAATGAAGCCAAATTATCTGGTTCTCCAGACGTTTGCCAATTGATACAATTATGGATCAAATCGACTGGTGCTAAACGTATTTTAGAAGCCGGTTGTTTGACTGGTGTTACAACTGTTGCATGTGCTTTGGCTTTACCAACTGATGGTCAAATCACCACTATTGATATTACTGATAAGTGGATCAATCAAGTAAAACCAATCTGGAAAGAAACTGGATGTGATCAGAAAGTGTTTTTTTCAAAATTTATTTCTTATTTAATTTATTTTTTAATCTAAATTTGTTAATAAAAAGATTCAAGTAAGAATGGGTGATGTTGGTCAAGTAATGGATCAAATGATAGCTCAGGGCGAAACTGGTAAAATGGATATGGTTATTTTAGACTGTGACCACAAAAACATGTGGACTCATGTTGAAAGAGCTTTAAATTTACTCAAACCAAGAGGTATGATTTGGATCATGGGAACTTTATGGAATGGGTAAAATAAACTTAAGAAAAAATATATTTTCAAATTAATTTTAACTTTTTATTTATTTAAGACAAGTCACAACTGAAACACCTCAAGACGAAGAAGCCAAAGCTATTAAAGAAATGAACAAAAAATTAAGAGATGACAAAAGAATTGATTTGTGCATGTTGCCAATTAATGATGGTGTTACTTTATGTCTAAAAAGAGAATAAATTTTTGAGTTTTATAAATATTTATTTATTTCACAAGTCCCATAATAGTTTTTTAAATTTTGTAGTATTACAATAGTTAAATAAAAATTTTAATTTTAAAAAAAATTTTCCTTGTGTTTAATTCTGTTTCTTCTTAAAGCTTAGCTTATAATAATTATACGTAGAGCTTCATATATATTGGTAATGACAATAAAAAATAAGAAATTTTAGTTTTAAAAAACAATTAAATAATAATACTGTAATTAGTAATAAAAGAACTTTAATTGAAATAAATAAAAGTTAAAAAACAAGGAACAATTTTTCTGAGTTGATTGAAATAAACTTCGCTTAAGTTCTTGTGAAATAAAATTAATTTTTTATTTTAAAATAATTTTTCTTAAAAGAAAAAACTTTGACAAGATCGATTTCTTTTTTTAATAAAAACAAAATATTGCCTAAGAAACGAAAACAAAAAATTAATTGAAAAAACATTGGCAAATACACTTATTCATTTATTATTTTTTAAATAATTATTTCAAGTTCAATTTTCATGAAATAAAAACTTGAAATTATTTTAAGAAAATTTTATTTAATTCGATATATTATTATTTTTTTAAAATTTTTCTTTAAAAAAATTTATTACTTAATAATTTATATTGTTAAAATAATAAAATAAAAATGAAAATTGTTTATTTTTTAATAACAAATATTTGTCCAATAAATCGATTTATTCCGGCAAAAAAAATAAAACTAAAACTAAGCAACAGAGAACATGAATGTTTGTATAAATAGTAGTGAGCAAAATAATTTCAAAAAGAAATTTTAAAGCTGAAAAAGTTAAGAATTAAGTGTTTAAAAATGAACAAATCAATCATGTATTTAGGTTTAAGCTTATTAATTTCAGGTAAATAGTTAAAAATATTGCCAAAAGTTATGAATATAATAATAATATATATATATATATATTATATAAGGCTTTTTGATACCAAGCACATATGCTCTCTTATGTTATGAATGTACTAGTTGTACAGGTAGTGCTGTTGTCTTGGCAGCTCCCAGTTTAAACAATTGTTCTTCTGGATATAACTATTGTCAAGTAAAAGAATTTATTTTTGAAAATTTAGTTTTAATTTTTTCTATGTGTTTTTTCTCTATTTTAAAGAAAGATTACGCATCAGCTCTTAATATTGTAACAATTAGCAAAAAGTGTGCTACATCATGTACAGAAATAAGTACTCCTATGATAGCAGGTACTGGTGGTTCAACATCATGTTGTACAACTGATGGTTGCAATTTCTCAAACAAAATGGTTTCAAGCACTGTTTTATCCGTTTTTTCAACTATTTTAGCTATTTGCTTAGCTATTTTCAAATTTTAAAATGTTTTATTTTTTCATCAACCAATATCATTTATTTGAATTAAGAAAAAAAATATATTTTTTTGATAATGGACTATTATTTTTTAAATAATAAAATATGAAGCGTTTAAATTTTTTTATTTTTTATTATTATTCAATAGGGACTACTTTTTCAACATACATGAAATTTCATCATAGCATATTTCCCTTTTAAACATACAAAATACTTTTCAACATACAGAAATCTTATTAACATACAAAAAAAAATTAAAAAAATTTTTTTTAAAAAATTTTCATCTAAAATTTTTTAATTTAATTTTAATAAATTAAAATGAAACTTAGATAAAAATGTTTTATCAATTTTTGTGATTGCAAATATTTTTGAAGTTTGATGTCTGTAGTCATTGTTTAGCTTTAAATAAAATAATCATTAAAGACGAATTCGTAAATAAGCCAAAGCGAGGAGGTAAAAAAAAATTTAGATAAACATTGATTAAACTTTCTTATATTTTCTGACTTGGAAAGACTTTATTTTTTTAAAAAATTTTTTTTAAAATATCATAGTTCCAAAGCTTTTTAAAAATAATTTAAAAATATCTGTATGTTAATTAGATCTGTATGTTAAATGATTTTTTTTAATTGTTACTTTTGCCTCTAGTTGCCTTAAGCTCAAAGCTTAGACAACTTGAATTAAAATAATGAATAAAATTCTAATAACTTGAAAAATTAAACCAAATTTATAAAAATTAGATTATTTTGGTAAGTCCTGGAGAATTAAATTCTTCTGATTTTCATAAATCTAAATTTATTTAAAATTTTTAACTGTCTTTTTTTGGATATTAATTTTCAAAAATATAAATGCATATATTTGCAAAATTTACCAACACAAATAATGATTAATTCCTAAATTATAATAAAAAATATAATTTCACAACCACAAAATGTATATAAATTTTGATCAAAACTGTTTTTTTTTTAAATAATATCAAATTAAAAAAAAATAAAAAATGAAAAACCTTAATTTTGACATTGTTTGCTTAGACTTGAGCACTTCGACTCAATACAAAAAAAAGAAATCAATAATTGATTTAATAAGTTTAACTGGAGCCAAAATATCTTTTGTTCTCAATAAGTCAGTTAAATGCCTTTTAATTGATGATAATTCTAATTTAGAAAGCTACAAGTGTCGAACAGCGTTTAAGCTTAATATACCTGTAGTAAATTTAAACTATATATATGATTTAATCAATGACAAGTCCATCAAACTAGAAGATTATTTGGTCAAAGACAAAAAAAATGATATCAATTTTCAAAAAGGTTTAATTTCTGCTCCGAATAAGCCTAATTCGAGCAATATAGACTTTGATTTGTCAAAAATTAAACCATTTCTAATTTCTAACGATCCTTTTATGGAAAAATTTGAGTCTAATAGTTATGATGTAATAAAATGGATTGTTTTTCATGTAAATTATAAATTTTTTTTTATATTTTTAAAAAAATTAAATAAAATTTTTGTTGAATTAAAAGGAATTGAATAATAATAATTATTATTTATTTGAAATTCAAACTAATAAAGAATCAGTGTTTAGATTAAGAGTAGAAAATACACAAAAAAATCAAAAAGTGATTAAAAATTATTACAATTCTGAGTCTTATTTGATTTATGAATTGTATAAAAATTTAACTAAAACCTATTTGAATGATAAATTATACAAATATGACAAAATTTTGCCAGACAAACTGGCCGGTTCGCCAATTTTGCAAAAGATCTTTTACAATACAATTATCCAACAAGCAGAAAATTTAGACGAGGGCTTAAACGAATTTTTGAATTATATATGGTCCGAGTCTGTTGGTGATATAAACTCAATTTTTGAGAATGATTCGAACCAAAACAAATTGTTAAACATAACATGCGAGCACATTGACAAAGCTGAAATGATTCTATTAAAACAAAAAGAAGAATTTTTAAATAACAGGACAAACATGAAAGATTATAGTAAAGAGTATTACAATTCATTACCATTTAAGGATTATTATAGAAAAAATAGTTTAAGTATAAAACGAAATTTAAATAATCAGTTTGAATTGTGTCAAGCTTTAAGAGACATGATTAATATAGGTGAAGAAACTGATTGGAATTTAAGATCATCAGTGAAATCGATTTATAGATCAATTGGTTCTTATATAAACCCAATTAAATCGAATACAGAAGAGTTTAAAAGTATAACAAATGAATTGAATAGTGCATGCGAGCAAGATACATCTACAGAAGTATTAAACATTTATGAAGTACAAAGACCAAATGAGAATTTGAGCTTTTCAAATAACAAAATCGACAATAATAATAATAAAATTTTGTACCATGGAAGTAAAGTAAATAACTTTTTGGGTATACTGTCACGTGGTTTGTTAATACCTAAAAATATTCTGTTAGATAACTCAAGCAGCACTGACTTGTTAGAAAGATCAGACATTGGTTTGCTTGGACAAGGAATTTATTTTTCTGATAGTTTATCAACTAGCTTGAAATATACAAAGCCAAGTTCAACTAAGAATACTCGCTTGCTATTAATATGCGAAGTAGCTTTAGGAAAATGTAAAGACATGTATGAACATGATTTCAATTTAACCAGTTCACCTGAAGGCTTCAACAGTGTGCATGGTGTAAAACAAGACTCAAACAACAATTCTAAATTCACTGATGACGAATATGTCATTTACAACACCAATCAATACCGAATAAAATATATAGTTGAACTACAAATAAAACCATGTGATCAAAATTTAAAATGTTTAAGTGAAATTTATTTAACAAATTCGGATAATTCAGAAAATCAAGAAATCATTGGTAAAATAAGCATTCATTAATGACAAGCATATAATAGGTATTTGTAAAGAAAAAGAAAAAGCTCATCAAGAGTATAAAGAAGCTATAAAACAAGGCAAAGGTGCTTATTTAATAGACCAAGAAACAAGCGAATTGTTCAAAGTTAATATCGGAAATTTGCCTCCTAAATCAAATTGTATAATTAAAATAACTTATATAACCGAACTTGAAATACAAAATGAACAAATTTATTTCAAATTACCAAGTAGTATTTCTTCATGGAAAATACTAGAATACGAACGAATGAAAAAATTACAAAATAGTATAGCAACAAAGTTTATTAATAAAATGGAAAGTGATGTTTTTGCAAGAAAAATAGTCGAACATGAACGAAAAAAAAAGATGAAAGGTAGCTTATTTACAAGGTTTATTGATAAATTGGAAAGAAAAGATTTGGCAAAACAATTGAGCTTTAAAGCTTCTATTTTGATGCCTTTTGAAATAAGACATATCAAGTCGCCAACACATGTTTTTAAGATGAAAAAAACTTCATGCCAGGCAGTTTTGGAGTTGGAAGATCAAATTCGGAATGCATCAATTGAAGATGATAGTTTAATAATATGCATAGAAATAGCAACTATTCACATGCCTCGAATGTTTGTCGAAGACCATTTTGATCTTGATGAGCAAAAAACAACTAGAGCTTGTATGGTCTCGTTTTATCCAGAGTTCGAGGTTGAAACCAACACTGCACCTGTCGTTAACATCCTTATCGATGCTTCGAATTCGATGAAAGAAAATAATTTGATTAATTTGTCTAAAAAGCTTGCTAGTCTAATACTTAACAGTTTGTCTCAAGAGTTTTATTTTAATTTAACAATTTTCGGCTCTGATTTTATGGAACTATTTCCATTTCCTGTAAAAAACAATGCTGAAAATTTATCAAAATCAATAGAATTTTTACAAAATCTAAAATCATTTCGTGGCAATACAGACTTGTTAAATGTTTTAAAAGAAAACTTTTATTTAAAGCATAAAAATTTGTTAAATTATATTTTAATATCAGATGGTCATTTGACTAGACCGAATGAGCTGTTAAATTTTTTGCATAAAAATAAATCAAAGATAAGAATATTTTCGTGCAGCATAGGTAACAGTACTAATAATAATCATTTATTAAAACTTGTTTCTAAACTAAGCAATTCTTGCTACGATTGGTTCGATACTAAATATCAGTCCAAATGGAAGCAAAAAGTAGATGATTTATTAGACAAAGTAAAACAGCCAGAGGCTATTAATGATATAAAAATTGAATGGCAAAATTGGAAAGAAAATTCGGATCAAAGTGAGTTTAATTATTTAAGTGCTCCATCTAAAATCGGTGTCTTGTTTAATGGAAGACGAGTGGTAGCGTATGGCTATGTTCCGAATTGTCAAAAAGCAGTTCTAAAAGCAAGCATAAATGGTCAAGAATTCGAAACTATGGTCACATGTCCTGAGCTTTTAATTACAAAAGGAGATTTGATACACAAACTAACAGCTAAATCATTAATAGACGATTGGCAAAATGGAATACTATGTGAACAAGATAAAATTGAAAATGATTTGATTAAAAGCAAATTGAAGCAAAAAATAATAAATTTAAGTAAAAAATACAGTATTACAAGCGAGTATACAAGTTTTATTGCTATTGAAGACAGAGATAAAGATGAGACTGGTTTGTGTAAAGATAAAGTTGATATTAATAATTTGTTGAATCAAGACGAAGACTCTAGTACTATTGATACTCTACCATATATGGGTTATGATGTGAATGAATATACTGATGATTTAGATAAGCAAGTAAGTGACGATTTTGAAACAAACTTATCAAATTTAATAGCAAAAATCGACTATGAAACAATCAATGATCGAGATAGAGATAATTTATTTGAATATTTACAAAGTGTTCAAAATTTAGTTGATTCGAATTTAAATAAAAATTCTAAAACCAAAGTAAAATATGTTCTAAGCTTAGGCGAAGAGTATAAGAGAATTAAACATTTCAAAAAAGCATTTGAATTATATAAAAAATGTTATGAAGAATGTTTAAACGAGAATTTAATAGATCAAAAAGATTTCAATTCTGAGTTGAATGAACTCAAAGAAGAAATGACAAAATTAGAAAGCTTTTCTAGTATAAATTTTATTGTTAAAACATTAACGGGAAAAACAATTTCTATAAATTCAGATAATCTAGTTAAAATAAAAGATCTTAAAGATTTAATTTGTGATAAAGAAGGCATTCCACCTGACCAACAACGCTTGATATTTAATGGTCAACAAGTATCGGACGAAGCCTATTTATCTGATTATAATATTCAAAAGGAATCTGTTCTCCATCTTGTACTTAGATTACGCGGTGGACCTGAGCCCGAAACAGAATTTTCACTTCCGAAAATAATGTCTGAAAAATCAGATAAAATTTCAAGTGATTTTGATTTAGTTTCTAATACATGTTTAGATGAAGAACCTGAAAGCAAAAATAATAAATCATTTGGTTTTAATAAACGCAAAACTAGTAAACCAATGGCTAAAAAAATAGAATCTTTTGAAGGACAAATGTCATCAATGCAAACGACTCAAACTCATGTCATCAATGCAAGACCACTTTTACCTCCTCCCACACTAGCAACATCATCTGATAGTGAACCGTCCAGCATTATTGAAGCGTCTAAAAATGCAATGATGCCAACATCTTTTTCCTATCTTCCACAACTTGCAGCACGCCGACTCTCATCCCCACGAGGAGGATGTTTCCCCTCGCCTCCACCCCCACCCCCACCAGCAGCTGGGAAAGAATCAATATGCATATCTCAGCAATCACAGCTTCAACAACAGAAAAAAATTTCTAAATCATCAAATCTTAATAATAGTAATAATAATAATAATAATAATGATTATCTTTCATCATTTTCATTTAATCAAAATCAATTTTATAATGGCTTCGGGGGTGTATCACCTTTAGGCCTTTTTAATTCGAATTGTTTAAGGGATCAACAAAGCACTGCATCAAGTGCTTTTTGCATGATGCCTGAAATATTAGAATCATCTCTACCCTCATCCATATCACAAACAATAAGCTTTGTAAATACAAGAGAAGACGATTTGACTAAAAAAAACGCATTTCAACAATCAGATACTATAAAAATAAAATCATTAAATATTAATAATGAAAATAGAAATCACAATACTTATTATATGCCCAGTACTAGTAATAAAAGTTACCAAAGTACAAAGCCGAGGTTAAGGTCAAGGTCAAGATCAATCGAAAGATCGTTACATACTAAACTAGAACTTGATTGGGAAGCAAAAGAAGAAGAAGAAGAATCTGAAAATCTATTTGGCACAGAAAATTACTTTAGATTAGTAGAGCCTTCATTTTCCCTTGACAATCGATTTGAACACTGTTGTAATATGAATAATTTCATGCTTTTAAATTCATTTAGTTTATCAGAAGAATCAAACTATGTAATAAAGAAATTAAAGCCAAACGAGATTTCAAAATTAGAAAATAAACAAGATGTTAAAATATATTTTGAAAATAAACTCAAAAACAAAATTAGACACATATATTCTTTTATTCATGTAATTTTCTAAAAATTTTTTGATAAAAATTTCTAAAAATTAAATTAAATAATTTTAGGAAGAGATCAATTTGGAAAATCTATTTGAAAAATTAAATATAAATTTAGATATATTATTTGAATTTTTGAAAGAATCAGGTCTAAATTCTTTAGGTAAATTTAAATTTTGTTTTTTTACAACTTTAATAAATTTTTATAAAATTTAAAAAAGGAGAAAACGTTTGTAAAGACGTCAAGAATTTGTTTAAAAATTTGATATTTGTAGCTTATGTAGCACTTAGTATAGAATATGAATTTAGTTCTAAATTAAATGTTGAATCATTTGATGATGTTAAAACTTATTTGCTTAAACACATTCGAGTTGTAAGTTAATTAACAATTAAACTATTTTTATTTATTAAAAAAATCAAAAATTAATTATTTTTTTAAATTTATAAAATATAATAATAGTATTTGCCTAATTTAACTGATTCAATAGAAAACAGTGTGAAATTGATTGAGAATAATTTGAGCAAATACTCAAGTGTTTGTGATTCATTAGAATTAAGCAGTAACTGGAATAAATTGATAAAAGAATGGTTTTTCTAAAGATTAAAAACTCTTTTAAATTTTAGCTAGAAAATTTTCTTTTAATTATACTTAAATTAATCTTTAATAAATAAATAAAACCTTATGTTAAAACTATATTTGATTTAAAATTGATTCAAGTATTTCTCATAAAACTCAAGACTTTCTAAATTGATAAAACTCTTAATAATTATTAAAAAAAAAAAATTAAAATATTTTATTAAATCACCGATCATATTTTATTTAATAAAAAAATAAATAAATTTTAGAAATTTCTTCTTTTGCATAAAATACAGTCAAAAAGAATTCTTTCAAATGATTTACGAAAATCTAAATTAAAAATTGTGTAAATAATTGGATTTAGAGCCGAGTTTACATAGCCAAGCCATGTTAAAAACTCAAACAAGCGCGGCTCAATGTAAATGTCGAACGATTGTAGTAAATAAATGATAAAAAACGGTAACCAACAAACTGTGAATGCGCCCATAATTATGCCCAAAGTACGAGCAGCTTTTCTTTCTCTAGTAAGAGAAATTTTTTGCCTTTGTTTCAAGCTTATGCCGGGATTAGCTCTGGTCCATGTAGACGAAGTATTTAAGGCCCTGTTTTTAATGTCTGACGAATGTGTGACTATTGTTTCTAGTTGAGTTTTATTCATGTTCAAGTTTCGCTTAGTCTCGTTGACCGTATTTGTACCAATGGAAACTTTTTTGATTTTTTTCTCCTCCGAATTGTTATTATTAATTAAATTATCACTATTGGCTTCGTTTTCTATTTTAGGAGAAGATGGAATCGATTTAAGCCTATTTGTTTGATTTGATTGTTTATTAATTTGATCTGTTTGAGATGAATCATCACTTTCCATATTCATTTTGAACAATGAATTTCTATCTTCAAGTTTAGCTTTTTCTGTATTTAAAAATTCATCATCTTTATTTTTAATATTTAGAGCATTTTTAGCACCTAATGTTTCGCTTGTATGATTTGTATTTGTTTTCAAAAATTCAATTTCATTTTCATGCGTTTTGCGATTGTTTTTTTTCGATGATAAAATACAAATAAAGCATTTATTTTGGCTTTTTTTTTTATTATTTTTTGTAATAAATGAAGAATTTGCCATTGATTTGGCTAATTTTTTGGCTGCTTTGGCTCGTTCGTGTAAACGTCTCTTGGTTTCTAGAAATATTCTAACATAGACAAAAGTCATTATGAACAATGGCACATAAAAAGTGCCAGCTGAAGAATAGAACCTATACAATTTGTCGTGAGGTATATCACATTCAATATCTTGTTCTATATTAAAAATTTGATTAGAATTATTATTATTATTGTTTGTAGAGATTTTCTCTTGATTTTCTAATTGCTTAGTACGAGCACTATTCAAATTCCAAATAATAACAGGCAAAGATATGAGCGCACTTGAGATCCACGCAATAAGAATGGTGACCAGTACTCGTTTCATGGTTCTTTTTTGAGCATATTTAATACTATCTTTGATGGCCCAGTACCGGTCCAAAGCAATACAACACAAGTGTAAAATTGACGATGTACAAAGCAAAATGTCTAAGAAAAGAAAAAAGTGACACACAATTCTGCTAAATATCCATTTGCCATCGGTAATATGATATGATATATGAAAAGGCATTACGAAAACAGCTACAAATGTATCTGCAAGTGCCAATGATACAATATATATATTTTGCACACTTTGTAGCGGTCGATAAGTGAACACAGACAAAACAACTAAAATATTACCAAATAGACACACAAAGCATATTATTAAAAATATTGTACATACAACCAATTTGGACACTAGCTGATACTTGCTCTCGAATAGATTATTTATAATTTTGACATCATTTTCATCTATAAAATTTGTTTCATTTAAATTAAATATATAAGATTCACTTCTCGTTTTATTATAATTATTACTATTATAATTATTATTATTGTTAATTAAATTTAAAAAATTAAATTTATTAAAACTATTTATTAAAACAAATAAACAAAAAATAAATTTCATTTTTTTTTTTTTTTTGTTTCTAGTGGTTTGTAATTGTTTGTAATAATTCTGTTCAATAAGTTTGCTTCTTTAATTCGTTTTTTTTTTTTTTTTTAAATTATATTAATTCGTTTTATTTAGTTCTAAAAAAAAAAAAAAAAAAAAATTAAATTTTTAATTTAAAATCAATCAAATGAGATATAAATTAAATTAATTAAAAAAAACAAAAATAATTTTTATTATTACTTAAAGTAATAATCAAAATAATAATCAAAAATAACAATAATAATAATAATAATAATCTCAGTTTGAATCTTGCGTAATAAAAAAAAAATCAAATTAAATTCCTACGGTAATAATATATTTATTATCTGATAAATATATAAGAAAAAGAAGAAGAAGAATCTAATCTAAATATTGAAAAACTTAATTCTAAATTTTTATTTTTTTCATTGATTGCAATTTTTATTTTTTTTTCTCTTATTTGAAATAAATATGAAACTAGGAAATTAAGTTTTAATTATATTTATATATATAAATAAAATAAAACTTATTTTCTATTTGATAAAACCTAGAATTAAAAATTATCTTAAGATAAAAAAAAAAAAATAGTAATAAAATTTGTCAGGTATAATTGAAATATTTATTTTAATAAAGAAAAGCAAGCATAAACAATATAGAGAATAAAAAAGAAAACAACAACAACTAGTATTTAGAAGAGCAAGAGCCTTGATTATTATTATTATTATTAAGGAGCAATTTTGTTAAGCTTTACTAATGATTATGACAACCATTTTAAACTTTGTTTATTAAATTGTCATTTAAATTAAGAAATAAATTTGACATTTTAGTTTGTTAGAATTTTTAATTAATTTAAAAAAAAAAAATTGATTTATATGTTTCTAAACAATTTGAAATTCTAATTCTTCTTCTTTCAATAATATAAATATTATTAGAAACAAATTAAAGCTTTCTTCTTCTTTTCTCTTTTTCTACTTTAAGTATTAATTAAGATATTTAAGATTTGTTTAGATTATGTATTCAGAGCTCATGTCCTTGGTTATTATTATTATTATTATTACTAATAGAATTAGAATCAATTAGTTTTAGCTTTTAGAAAATTTATTTGTTTATAAATATATTTGTATTATCATTTTAATTTGATGTAAAACAGAATCTAAACTAAAGACTAAAGATATATTACAATTTGAATTAATTTTGTTTGAAAAACTTGTAATAAATATTTTTTTTTTTTATTTTTATTATTAATCTTTTTAACTTGAAGGCTTTTTTTAAATTAAAGCTAAATTATTATCTAAACATTACATTATTTTCCTAAGCTTCTTAAATATTTTTTATGATAAAAGACAAATTAGAACTACGGAAATTGGTTTTTATTCCTTGCTTGTATTTAGCTTTATTTAAAGTTTAAATATATATATATATATGTATAAAACCATTTAAGTTATTTAAATTATTACTTAACAATTAATTAAATAAAATAAAGAAAAAAAGAAAGAAAGAAAGAAAAAAATCAATTTTTTTTTTTTTTTTTATAGTTTATTTATAAAATAAAATATAAAAAAAAGCTTCGACTATTTGTTGCTTCGAAAATCAAAATCTTAAATAGGTCCTTACGGTAAAACTAAATTTTATGATTATTTTTTTTTTTTTTTAATAGAGAAATAAAATAATTTTCTTTTTTTTATTTAAAATTAGCAAAATCTTTATTAAAATTGCGTTTTAGTTTTATTTATCATTTCATATCAAAAACGAAACTTTTAGCATCAAAAAAACAAACAAATACAAATTAAATAAATAAATAAATAAAAAAATACCTCTTACTTCCTTGAAATATAAGAATGAAAATGGATATCCTTATTAAAAAAAAAAAAATAAAAATTGATTTGAAATTTCATGATTTTTGAAATATTATATAATAAATTTTATCTATTCTTTTCTATATTAAAAATTAAATTAAAAAAAAATAAAAAAACTAAAACTATAACTATAATTACAATATCAACAAATAAAGATAATAAAAAAAATATTGTTGAAATTAATTAAACATTTATTTATTAAATTTGTAATAATAATAATAATAATAATAATAATAATAAACTCATTTAGATTTTATTGATATAAATCACAACAGGGCTTCTCTTGGTTAATTACTTTTTTTAGTTTTAAATTTATATGGCTTTAAAAATTAAAATTTATTTTATAAACAACAACAACAAACACAACAAATACAACAAATACAACAATTAATTTCAATTTGAATATACTGTAGAATTTTTCATTAACAATAAATAAGAGATTTTTATAATGATTTAAGATATTCTAATCATGAAACATATTTAAAAGATGAGAAAGAAAAAATTTAAAATTTAGCATTGTTTTATATAAATACTTGCTGAAATTATCTAGATTAAGTTTTAAGTATGCACTAGTTTATATTAGTTTGATAATAGTTTGATAAGTTGCAGTCCATATTTTTTATTTTCTAAATCCTAAATACCGCTGAGGCTTTATCTAATTCATTTAGTTTATTTAGTCATAACCATGCTTTGCAATCAAATAGATTAAATGACTTTATTATTTCTTAATTAAATTTGGCTTATTTTAATTTATTAAACATTTTTTTTTATTTTTTGTATTTTTATTAACTCTTTAATTGACTCAATTTTAATTATAAATAGATAGAAACAAATAGAAATTCTAAACAAAAATATTATTTCTTTTATAAACCATAATTTAAACATGAACAAAAGCTGAAAATTTATAACATTTCAAGAACTCTAATTAGAATCTTGACAAATGATTAGAATCCTTATTTATTTATTTATTTATTTATTAATTAATTAAGTAACATGCGCAACTAGCTTTTATTTATTATCTTTTGTTAAATTTAATCATAAAACTTAATGAATTGCTTCTTTAAGAGCAAAATCAAATAATTCGAATGTCAATGCGAATTAATAATAACTAAACTGATTCAAATCTTCTAGACATGGTATAGTGTTATTAGTTACATCTTACATCTCTTTGAATTATTTCAAAAACAATCTCAAAACAAAACTACAGTATCAAGTCTATTTGCATAAAATTTGAAAATTTTCATTTTCATCCAAAGACCTTATCTCTACATTCATAGAATTTACAAAATCCACATATTTTCATTAAAATAAAAAAAAATAAATAAATACAGTATATTTTAAATTAACAATTTTTACTTGAAGTGATTCTTTAAATATATTATTAATTATTAAATCTAATATACAAAAGAGTAGGTTTCAATTATTATATATATATAATTTTTTTAATAAAGATAAAGTTATAAATGATTTAATTTTAATCCCAAATAAAAAAGAAGAAATATAAATCTAAATTTGATTTAAATTTATTATAAAATAATGATGACACAAACATGCATTGTGTTTATAATTATCATTATAATCATTATCATCATCATCATCATCATCATCATGATTTAATTCATTTATCATATAAAATAAAGCAAAATAACTTTTATTTGTATAACATGGTTAAAATTTATTTTATTTTATTTTATTTTTTTTTTATAATATTTCAAAGCTGCTTCAAGGCATTGAATTATTATTTTATTTTTTGAAAATTCCATGAAAATAATTAATCGGAAATTAATTTATTATATATTTTTTATATATATATTTAAAAAATAATAATAATAATAATAATAATAATAATATTAATAATATTAATACCTATTTGATTGTTTAATTTTATTAATTTAATAATAAAACAAAGCAACAACAAAAAAAAGAAAAAATACAATAATAAAAATATTTAAATTATTTCCATAATAATTTTCAAATGACTTGAAGTAAATTTCCAAAGAAATTAATTTTTATTTTGTTACTAATTGAAAAATCTTGAAAAAATATATATATATTTGTTTTTTTCTTTATAATTGATTTAGTATGTTTCTGAATCAATAAAGATTATTATTATTATTATTATTATTATTATTATTATTATTAAATCAATATATATGAGAAAAAATAAAAGAAAAAGAGAAGAGAAGAAATTTGAAGTATTTTTTTAAGCGAAACATACAACTCTAGCTTATCTAAGCGAGTCTAGGAATTTTTTTTATTAAAAAAAAAAAAAAAAAAAAAAAAAACAAAAAAAAAATAATATTTAATTTATTTAAAAGAGAATTCCTTATACTTCTTGAAATTTAATACAAATTTAATTATTGAAATTCTTGTTCTTGAAAAGATAATATCTTATATCTTATTCCGAATATGATATGTTCTATGAATCGAAAAATCTACATAGAATTAAGTAATTGACATTTGTTTTTCTTTTAAATTAAAAGTTTAATTCAAGATTAAATAAAGAATTCATTCGTATCTTTAAAATGTTGTAAATTAAATTTTCTTGAAATTGGAAACAAGAAATAAAAAAAAAAAAACTAAAAAACTAAAAAAAAATTTTTTTTTCTTTTTATTTTATTTGAAACAATAAAATAAAAGAAGAAAACTTGAAATAAAATAAAAGATTGAAGAAATGAAATGAAAAGAATTAAGGAAGAATTGCAATTAACAATTAATCTAATTTTTTCTTTTAAATGAAAATAATAATAATAATATTAATAATAATAATAATAATAATAATAATAGTAATAATAGAAAACACACACACACACATACCACAAGATCATTTTAGTTTCATTTTTCATTTATTTCATTATTATATATTAAATTTTTAATTAATTGTTTTAATTTTAAGATAATGTTGTCTTCCAAGAATTAAAATTACACCTTCCTTTCTTTTCTTTTCTTTTCTTTTATTCTTCTTTTCAATTTAGTATTATTATTTAATTCTTAAAAGAGATTAATCAAGATCGACACAAAAAATATTAAATTTTTAGTATTCGGTCTTTTAATACTGTATTACATTAAGAAAATTTAAAATACTGCAAAAAAATAAAATTCAAATAAGGTTTCTTAAATCAATTTGTTTTTTTTTTGCCTTTTTTTTATTTTTTATTTAGTTTGATTTAGAAAATAGAAAATTAAAAAAATTTTTTTTTTATTTTTAGTTTTTTTAGTTAAAGTGCTTTATTTATATGCAAAAAATAAACAAAATTAATTTTTATATGTGTTTGGTCCCAAGCGATGGTTTGATTAATTAAATTCTGAAAAATAGTTTAATAATAGAGTTTTTTGTTGTTGTTGTTGTTGTTGCTGTTAAAAGTATTATCAGATAGAATAGACATTGAGCCATTTCTATTTCTATTTCTAATTCTAGGTAGGCTACAATTAAAAATTGAAAATTGAAAAAGAATTTCAATAAAAAATTTCAAGCAGTTTACAGTTATAGTTAATAGAGAGAAAGACTTAACTTTAAATTTGAATATTTATAATATACAGTACAGTATTTATTTCTTCCTTGATATTTGAAAAAAAACTTAAATCTTGAAACATTCTAAATTGATTAATATTCTATCAGGTGTTGAAAAAATTTAAAAATAATTTAATTTTTGATTAAACAATTCATTTATTGTCTATTGAGCATAAGATTACAATTTGATATTAATCTTCTTCTTTATTAAAATATTTATATACTACAAGAATATGATATACATATATGATAAACTACCATATACTGTAATATAACATGGTACAATAAAAAACTATGACTGAGAAATAAAAACAACATGCTTTAAAATATTTTAGATCTATTTAAAATTCTAATTTTGAAATTTTATTATATTATATTTTTATTATTGTAATATTATTATTGATAAAAATTTAAATTTTATAATTAAAATTTTTAATTAGTTTTTAATGTATAAACATGAAATACTTTAATATAAAATTGCAAAATAAAATATAGAACAAACAAATCTGTATAAAAATATCTACTTTTGAAATTTTTGTTTTGTTTTGCTTTGTTTTGTTCTGTTTTGAAAAAAGCCTAGAATATTAGGTATATTTAGTTTCATTTTAATTCCCATTCAAAATTAAATTATTTAAAAAAGAAATTTGATAAAGATAAAATAAAAACAAAATTTTATTAAATTAGATGATTTTTTGTTTCAAATAAATATTAATAATAAAATATTATTTATAAATGTAAATTCATATCTCGCTTTTAGAACAAATTCAAACACAGCTTGGTAAATTTATATTTATTTATTTATTTATTTGTTTTTTTGTTTTCTATTCAATATATTTTTAATCAATCAAAACGAAAGTTACTAGTTATAGTGTTAGTAAAAGTTTTGATTAAAAAAATTTTTTTACTTTATTGAACTTGAACAAATACATAAATAATAAAGCCAACAAATTTTAGAAATTTTAATAAATTTTGATATTAAAACTTTTAAATTTAAATTTAATTCTTTACACCTATAGACTTTTGACTATAGACTATTGACACTTAGTTTCAAAACAATCTCTCAATAATTATTAGTTAAATTAATGCACATTTGTTACCAGAACCAAGTTAAATGCAAATCAATAAATAATTTTTTTTTTTTTTTTTTTTTATTCCGGAAGTTAATTTTATTATTTATTTTTTGTGATTGTTTATTGATTAAATAAAATTCGTTTTACAGTTAAATTTAATTCTGGAATTATTTAAACTTGAATTGAATTGTGAGTCAAAATGTGTAATAAATCTTATTTTCTAAACTAAAATTTTTTTCTATTTTTTATTTCTTGATAAAACAATTCTATTTGAAATAATCAAATCAGAAATTGTGTTCTTTTTTTGTATATTTCATATTTTGAACAATACTTAAAAAAAATTACATTAATTTAAGTCTAAGTTTCATCAAGTAATTACATGTTAACTTGAAAAAAAAAAAAAATTGTCTAAATGCTTTGGATTATGTAAAATAATTCTCAAATAATTCTCAAATATAATGCAAAAATTAAATTTTTTTTTCTCTCTTTCTTTTTTAAAAATAGAAAGCAAATAATCAAGATTTTATCGATTGCTTCATATTTTTTTTTTTTTTTTCTAAGATTTTAGTAAATTTTTTTTTTATTATTTTATTTAAAATCTTTTTCTAATTAAAAATAAATACTCGGCTTAAGATGGAATTCAGTTTATTAAAAACAGATATAAAAAATTTTATTTTTAAAAAATAGATAGATAATCATTGAATTCGTTTTATTCAGCAATTCATTAATATACTAAGACATTTGAAAGATTAAAAATTTGTTATTTATTTATTTTTTTTATACTGTTGAATGCATGTACATCTGGAAAACTGAGATTAATCAATTAATTAGATAATTTTAGCTCAAATAACAAAAAATTTAATACTTATCTATTATATTATCATTGAGTCTTAAAGTTTTTTTTTTTTTTTTTTGTTTAAAGCCATGAAAAAATCAATAAAATATCAAAAATTATTTCTATTTTTATTTTTAATAAAATTATCTTTAATTATATTTTTATTTTTAAGCAAAAAAAAGAATTAAAAGAAATAAAAAATAAAAAACAAAATTGTTTTTTGCAATATTAAAAAGTTTTGAAGTGATTTAAACAAATAATGTATTATGGTTTATATGATGATCAGACAATGGTTTTGAAAATCGATTTTTCTTTTACTATACTAATACTTAATCAGTGATTCTGTTTGTTGTTGTTGTTGACTGAGATAATTAAGTATCAAATATCTAAATTAGGAATAGTAGCCTATTTGCGGCAGTCTTGAATTTGATACTTCAAATTTATTAATTATAAATTTCTCAAATTATATTACGATTACGTTATTACGTTGATTGACATGTTCAATTTAATGCCAAATAAAGTACTATTACAAAGAAGAATTTTTATTATATATACTGTATATATATATATATATATATATTCATGTATTTTTCTTCCGAATTTCAATTATTCAAAGTTATTCGAATCTTTTTTTCAATACTTCTATATTATTCTCACCTACCGATTAATCATGCTTAGTTTTCTTCTTCTTCTTCTTCTTCTTTTTATTTTTGAAATAATTATTTATATTTCTAGTTCCTTTTTCTGATTCATATGATTGATTGAGATTAAATGTTTATTTATTTTTTAGAATTATCATTATTATTATTATTATGTGTTTACAAGTTTGTTTCAACTAGCTTGTAAATCTGATCATCATAAAATCTAATGCTTCCAGGTTTTAATCACCTGATATATAATTAGCAAAATGAAATTTCTCAAATTTCCTTTTTAAAATTTTTTTTGTTTTCAGATAATAAAATCAAAATCAAAATGAATTAAAATATAGAAAAATTTATTTTTTTTTTAAATATTATTTAAAAATATATAAAAAAAAAGAAAAATGCAACTTAAAATTCACTTGAGAATTTATTTTTTTTTTTTAGAAAAAATAAAAAAAAAAAAAAAGAAATAAATAAATTAATAAAAATTTAAATTTTATTTTTGTTTTAATTTTGAAAAAATAAAAAAAAAAATAATTAAAAAAAAAAATCGATAATTTTTTTAAATAAAATAAAAAGATTTTAATAAATAAATAAATAAGTAAAAATTAAAATGAAAAATTTGGCAATAAGAAGTATTTTAAAACTAGAGTTTTATTTGATACCAATATGTTTTATAATAGGTCTGATTGGAAATTTATTAGGTTCTATATGTATACTCAAAAGTGGACAAATGCGAAAGAGAACACCACTGTTCATTTTATCGACAATCGGTTTTTTCGATACTCTATTCCTAATGTCACAGTTTCAACGATGGTTGGCAACTAATTTAGACCAAGATGTTTACCTATTAACTTCAAGCCTATGCAAAGTTTATTTTATGTTATTCAGAACGTCTATTTTAGTTTCATCCTCGCTCATATCTGTGTTGATAATAACCCGGTTTATAAGCCTGTACTTGGGCACATTTCGACTTTCGACATACTCCAATTTGGGTCAAATATGCTCGAGATTGTCTGTGGCTTATGTGATTGCATTGTGCTTGTCACTTAGTTGGCATGAACTATGGACCTCGGGTCTTAAACAAGATGATGTGCCCATATTCGAAGAAGAGCTCGACTATGACACTGCGCCTAAAACAACTACTACTACTAGTCTTGTTACTACTAGTTCACCAGGTTTACTAAAATGTAGCAAAAATGTAGCCTCAAATGAAATTATCAAATATCTTAATTCAATCTATTTCATTTGCATTGTTCTTATTCATTTATTTTTACTCTTAACACCGGTTTTGAATTTTATTAAAATAAAAAATTTTAATTGTTTATGTATATCGAATCTAAGCGATGATTCGAACAATACAATTGATACAAATGATCGAATCGAATTGAATTCTAATAGTCAAACTAGTTTTGATTTGAATAGTAATAAAAAAATAAAGAAAACAGGTTTTAGAAGTAGTAAAAAGAGTAAATCTTTACCACTGTTTCGAACAAGTAGTTTTAGAAAAAGTAGTAGTTTTAAGCTCAAGCTTAAAACATTGAGTGACACTGATTTGAAAAATACAAGCGATAACAAAGTTGAGTTGAATATTAATAAAAAAGAAAATCAAACCGAACAAGAAGAAGAAGACGAAGAAGAAGATGCACAAGTTTTGGTAAATTTTAAGCTAAAAAAAATGCTCAAAAAGCCTAGAAAATTTTCTAATTATTTGTGTTTTATTTCGTTTATAACCGGTCTTTTTTGCTTCCCATTTGTCTTGTTTGATTTTGTATATTATGAAAGCGTAGACTTGGGCATTAACATGAATCAAACAAATCTAACTATAGATGAAGTATTGGACAAATCTTTAAAAAGACTACCACTTGTATTCATCAATGTTCCACATTGTATAAAATTTTATTTCTTGTTCATGTTTTACTCGAAATTTCGACACGAGATGAGCAAATTTCTAAAAATAAGACTCTACTTGGACAAAAATGTAATCAAGTATCAAATTAAGCAGAAAAGTTCTAATTTAAATATTGAAGAGAAAAAAAGCTTTGTTACCAGTCTTAAATATAATTATGGTTCTAGATTTGTTATTAAACATCATTTTAATCTGTTTTTTGACTGTTTTTCAAATAAATCAAAAAACAAATATGTTAGAAATGTTTTATTAAATTATTCTGAAAAAGCAGCAAATCAACTAGACTCGGAAACATCGTCCATAGCTGGCTTTAATTTATACAAGACAAACACGAGTTTAAGTTTCAATCAAACACCAACACCAACACCAATCAATAGTCCTAATAATCAGCAACATGTGGTCGAACCGTTCGATATGATCCTTGAACCGACCCAAACAAATTATCTAAATCATTTTATTGCCAAAAATGATAACGAAAATTTAATCATAGAATCAAACCTTATAAACAATATTTTACCTAGAAGTGAAGTGTTTGTTTAACAAAAATAAAAATTTTAGATTTTGTTTAATTTTTTATATTATATTATAAAAATTTTTTATTTAATAAATTCTTAATCGAATCACCTTCAAATATAAAATTAATAGCTCTTTTGCTTAATTCAAACATTTGCATATAATTTAATTTAAACGCATTTGAAATAAGCAAATATTCTTTAGATAAACTAGTATCAAATATTCCAAAATCATCGGTGCATATTACTAATGGATAAGAAGTGTCTAAAGTATAAAACTCATGAAATGGATGATTTTCAATTGAATCAACACATTTTGTGATCAAATTTGAAGTGGGACAAATCTCGATCGGAATCGGATTTTGAATTAAATAATCAATTTGTGATTGTTGTAGACAAACCGAATGTCCAATACGGTCCGGTTTGACTTGTTTTAGAATAAAATCAATATCTGGATCTTCCCAGTGCTCAGCTATGTGAACAGTTGTTTTAAGACCGTATTTTTTGCTTAAATCAAACAAGTTCTGCATGTCTTGGAAAGAGCCGATTTTTGGATTACCAGAAAAATCTACTCCTACTACATAATTGTTTTGGAACTCTTTCGCTAGTTCTATATTCTCGAGACCATCTTGAATAGTCTTGGCTCTATCTACTGATATTATTAATCTTGTAATCATTTTATTTTTATTCTCCAACTCAAATTGTTCAATCACTTTTATTACTGATTCAATATACTCTTTTTTGGACATTATTAGTTTATTTGTAATTTGATCATGTATATTTCTGGGCGTTGTTCTCAATTCTAGATAAACACAATTTTCATTTGAAAAATCTTCTAATATTTCTCTAGTTACTTGTTCTAATATTTTCCTATTTTTTAATAAACGATGAAGTATTCTAAACACTTGAAAACATTCGGATAAACTACGACTATTTGTTTTTATTTGACTATTGTTGTTGTTCGATTTGTATTTCAATTCTTCCAATAATTTAACATCTTCTTCTATTTCACATTTTTTACTAGAATCTAGACAACAACTCAAACTTAATTCTTCATTTAATAGATTCAATATTGTCGAGCATCGAACTGAGCCTGATAAATGAGCATGAAGTTCTATCTTTTTTTTTTTTTATTAATTCTTTATAATTATTTTTTTATTATTCAAAAAATCAAAATTTAAAAAAAAAACTTTTGGTATTTTTTTAATTTCTTCCAGTAAAAACATTTTAAATTTTATAAAATATTTTTTATTTAATAAAATAATAATAATAAATATACAAATAAATATATTTCAAAAACTAAATAAAATTCAAGTTTTATTTTATTTAAATTAAATCTTTTAATTTAGAAGAAATCTATGAAAAAACATTTTTTGTAAAAAAATATGAATCATTTTATTTTTATTTTAAATGAATAAATAAATAAATAAATAAAATGAGAAGTATCAAAGTCAAAAATCCAATAGTCATCATGATTTTTGATAAATATACATAAAAAAGTTTGTATTAAATTTCAAGAGTATTCTTCAAACTATGTTTAATTGTTTTAGTTATATATTTAAAGATTAAAATTTAAAAAAAAATACAAAGTTTATTTTTCTTTTATTTCAAAATATATTAAAAAGTAATAAAATTTTCAATTTTATAAAAAACTAAAATAAAATAAAATGATTTATATAAAATAAAAAACCATTTTTGTTTTTGTTAAATTTAAGATAATAAATTTTTGTTTTAAAAAAAACAGTTTTTTTTTAAATTTTTTAAATATATTTTTAAATATATTAAATATTTATTTTTTTCACTTTAAAAAAAATAAAATTTATATTTATATAACAATAATAAAACATATGTATTATTTCACTATAAATTCAAAAGAGAAATCAAATATCAATAAATTTTAAGAGATTAGTCATTCAAGTTTTATGATTAAGTTTCTATTTTATATAATTTTTATATTATTATTATTATTATTATTATTTAGAAAAACAATGACGTAGAAAATTTGTTTCAAATAGGAAAAAGATTAGAAACTAAATTTTCTATCCACGTATTCATTTCTTTTTTCTAATTTTATTAAACTATGATTCAAGTTGAGAACTAAATTTGGAATTTGTTATAAAGTCGAAATTCCTTCTAAATTTAGATATTAAAAAATATTCTTAAAACCCCAAAGCAATATTTAATTTTTTTTGTTTTTTTAAATTATTTAGAAATATATTTTATTAGAAATAAAAAATAATTTAATTCTCTTAAGAAAGAATGAGTTCAAAATATACTAAAATAATAAAATATTCTTTGCTGGTTATTGATATTATAATATGTCTAAGCGGATTGATAATGTTAATAGCTGGCTCTGTAATACAAGGACAAATAAACAATCAAAAATTAGCACAAACAATAAATGGATACTCGACTCAGTCCGGCTCCATAATATGTATCATATTCGGCATATTTGTCTTAATATTTGGCTTGTTTGGATTTTATTCAGCTTTAAAAGACCGCTATGCTTTTTTGGTAACTTACGCTTCGGTCATGAGTTTGGTATTTTTGATTCAATTTATAACTGGTGTAGTTGGTTTAAGTGTAAAAAATAGTTCTAGCTTTGATACATATGTGGAAAAAGTGTTTGCAAATCAATTGAATTCAAATTCTAGTCAAAGAGACGAAGGTTCTTTTTATCAAGAATATTTTAGATGCTGTGGCTGGCATGGTATTATTGACTATATGGTAAACGGAACAGAAGTCAACGCTCCATTGAGTTGTTGTAAAGATAAGAAAAATTGTGATGTTAAAAAAATAAGCGACTTGTTTCCAGATCCGTGTAGCACAAAATTAATAAATGCCTCAAAGCAAATAATTGATGTAGCTTGTGGTATTTTGGTTACATTTTCAATATTCAATTTATTCAGTATTGTTCTATCTGGTTTGTTGGCCAGAAGAATAAGAACTGATTACCAATATACATAAACATTTTTTTTTTCTCTCTCTCTTTCTCTCTCTCAATTTTTTTTGTTTTTATTTTTAGCTTAATAAAAAAACATTTTAAAAAAAAAAAACTTATTTTTATTCAAAATTATTTGAAATAAAGATTTTTTTTATCAAGAAAAATAAATTAAAAAAAAACAATTATTAAATTTATTTTACAATTTTTTTTGTTCTTCTAACTAACAAATGATTAATTAATTTTTTACAAAATTTATCTTATAATCCTGCACGCCATGAAGGAACAGCTAAATGAGGTATCCTTGGTGTTAGCACCGGTCCACAGCTTTCTGATCGAGGTGTATTCACTCTTGACTTCCACGAAGATGTAGGTCTGTACAAACGACTTGGATCGTGTTCGATTTCTATTTTTTCTTTTGTGCTTTCGAGTATTTTCTGTTTTAATTCTGCTTCTTTTTCTTTTGATTTTAGACGAGCTTGTTTCTCTTTTAGTTGGCTCAAGTCTCTTGCTTGAAAATAGGCTATCTCTTCTTTGGCTTTTTCTATTTTTGCTTCCTTTTCTGCTTCTCTTATCAAATAATTTTCCATTTCAATGTATTCGTTCAATTCTTGCTTTTGTTTCTTATACTCGTTTACTTGCTTTCTAAGCTCTTCTTGCTCTTTACGTTTCTGTAGCTCTTTTTCTTGTCTCGTTTCTTCTTCTTTTCTTAGCTTCTCAGCTTCTTGAGCTTTTTGTATTTCTCGTTCAATCTTTAATTAAGTTTAAGTTTAAGATTAAAAGTTCTTTATTTTAAAATTTTAATTCAATAAAGATACCCTCCATTCATTAAGCATTTTATTTCTTTCTTGTTTTTCTAATAATCGTCTCTTCTCGAAACGATTTTTCAGCTCTTTGTCTATTTCACGATTAAGTCTTAGCTCTTCATCGACCAAATTTACAACTTCATTTTTTTCAGCATTTTTTTTCTCTTTCCATTTTTTGATAGCTTCTTTTTTGAGCTCATTTAAATTCAGATAATTTTTGTACCATTCTTCGTGTTGTTCTATTTGTTCTCTATTTTTTGTTGCTATTGTACTTTCAAGCTCGTCAATAAAACTCGGCTTTCCCTGAAGAAAGAAAAATATATTTTTTTTTGTATTTTTTTTTATCCTTTAATTTAAAATTTCAACCAACTTTATGTTTGTTTCGAATTCTTATGAACATGTTTTGATCTAATTCTTCCCAACCACCATTATGACCACCATTGTTTAATAAAAATTTCTAATTTAAAAAAATTTTTTTTTAAAAATTTTAAACTTCAATTCAATTTTAATTAAGAAAAATCAAACATCGAAGTCTATGACTTCTTTTAGAAGTGATGATTCGTTGAAATTTTCGTTTAATGGTATTAGTTTTTTTGATTCTTTTTCATCAGGCTCGTTCTTGTTTGTACTCCAATTATTAATTTTTTTCTCGAAATTTTCTATCTCTTTGGTAAGTACCTTTTCTTCGTTGTTTAACTCGTCCAAACTGAATAAAATCTCTTCTTTTGTTTTACTTATCTCCGAATCGATTTCATCCATAAGATTTTTGAGATTATCTATTAACTTGTCCAATGGATTTTGCATCACTTGCTTTGAATCATTTTTAAATTTTTCAATTTTTGATTTAAAATTACCAAGTTTTTTGTTCAATTCAATTTCTTTTAAATTAAAAAAAAATTAAATTTTTTATTTTAAACAAAAAATTTCTTTATTTGCTTACTTTGCTTATTTAAATTTGATTCATCAGTTAAAATAATTTCGTAAATTTCTTCAAAATCTTTATCATATTTTCTATTATTAATAAAATTTTTTTGCTCTTTTTCAATATTTTTATATCTTAAAAATGAAATTTAGAATTTTAAAATAAAGAAAAAATTTTAATTTATTTTATTTTAAAATGTTTTACTTGTGGTTTAGAGTCTTGATCATTTTTAAGCACTCATTTTTATTTCTGTGATTGGTACTTGGTTCACAAGATAAATCAATATTTGGATCCGACATATTCAATAATTAAATTTAATTTTTTTTTCCAAATCGAATTCAAAAAAAAAAAAAATTTTTTTATATATATGAATTAGAAGAGAAAATAAATTAGTTTCCATGGAGATATGTATGATTTACTTTGTTATATATGAAAGATTCTTAATTTTTGTTTAAAAACTATTAAAAAAAAAAAATTAAAAATGCTATCAAATAAAGAGTCAAATTCGAATTCGCCAATACCATCGATTAGAGTTAACATTACAACAGAAAAATTAGATAAAAAGTTTAATAATGATTTAAAAAAATTAGAAAAAGTTTCTTCAAATATTCCAAAGCTGAGTGATATAAAAAATAAGCAACCATATAAAGTAAATTTAGATTTAAACAAACAAGATAAAACTGTAAATACACAAGAAGCAAAAAAATTGATACCGTCACATAAATATCCATTTTTAAAAGACGAATATGTATCGGTCGATGAACTACGCTCGAGAGTTTATCATGGAACTCTCGGTGTTGTTCCAGTTCGTAAAAGTCAAGAAATAGACCAGTTAAAGTTTATAATGAAAGGAAAACCGATTCAAAAGGTAGTCGATAGTTTGTACGATGAACAACTCGAGTCCGAATTGGATGACGAGGGAATTAATGAGCCAAACAGTTCAGAAGAAGACGAGTATGATTTGAGATCAGCTCAAAACACTCCGCATTTCGAATGGGAAAATCAAATGGCAAATAGAAACTTTTATTTATATCAACAGCATCAATCAAAGCCAAAACCAGCCATTTTACCATCAACTGGTACAAGTGGACAAGCAAAAATGGTCCAAAGACCAAAACCATCTAAAAAAGAAAAAACAGTTCTAAAGCAAAAAAGGCTAATTACTAAAACAAATTTAGAAGATCCTAGTGATCTAGCGAATTTAACTGAGACCGAAAAGCAGCAAATTGAGCTTGAGAATGAAGTTAAAAATTTGGTAAATGAAGCTAAATTAATAACTAATTATAAAGAGAATAAATTTAAAAAATTAAAAAATATACCAAACACAGAATCGAACATGAATTTAGATTTGAAATCAGATTCGCCAGAGTTTGAACCAAATAATAAAAAAAAATTACTAAAAAGTGTCGAGGGTCTTATTTCGTCAATAAAATCGGGCCAAATTTTAATCGAACAAGAACAATCAAACAAAAGAATTCAAGATATTCTGGGAACAGTTTTTGACAAAGCAAGTTTGAGCTTATTTGATCCATCTTTCTCTGAACATGATAAATCAGCAGAACATGATTTAAATTTGGAAAACGAGAGTCAAACTGACTCTGCAATAATGGTCAATGAACAGTCGGTATTGGAAACCACTGAGCGAAACGAGGCAGATACACAATCAAAAAAAAGCTCTGTTTATCTTAGCGATCAACAGTCTTTAAACGAATCTCAAGCCAAATCTTCAATTATTCAAGATCAAATGCAAGAATCTGCTCGCTCTTTCGCCAGTTCTTATCAGAACGAAATCGACTTGTATCTGGCCAGTTTGCCCGAGACTGCCACCAGAGAAGACGTGTTCAACACAACTGCGAAAAAAGTAAAACTATTCGAAAAAGAGTTTTCCAAGCAAGATAAAAAAGAAGCAAAAAATATCAAAGCTGAAGATAAATATGCCCGAAATTTGCATCTATTTTGCATGCTGGAACAAGAGAGAAGAAATTGTTTATTACTACCAGAAGAACTGGTTGATGTAACTAGAAAATTTCATACCAGAAGCAAATATGATTTTGTAATAAATTTAAAAAAAAATTTTAAATGAAAAAAAAAATTATTTTTTTTTAATATTTTATTTTATAGAAAAAAACCTCTAATTTAAATAAACCAATTGATAGTTTAGCCACAATTAACTCAGCTGTGTCCAAATTTAATGAGAGTTTTTTAACCTACAATCGAACTGATCAAGCAGCCAAAAGAGTAATGGAAAACCTGTCGGATCTAGTTAATATAGAGACATCAGAGAAACAATCTGAATCTCAAATTAGAACCGACTCTGGTCTAGGTGATGAGCTCAACAGTTGGAGACAACAAGCCGAAGAAGCACTTGTAATAGAAGCTAAAAAAATGAGTTTAATCAAAATCGATTCAATGAGGGATTTTAGTTTAACTTTTTTAAAACCAGCTCCGCCAAAAATGTCTATTAGGCCTTCTAAAATACGTGAGAGTTTATTCCAAGACTACAAGAGTATGCCACCTCCAGCAGACGAATTAAATTTGCTCAAAAACAAAACTACCAAGTCTAAAAAATATTTAGAATTTACTTATCAACGAGATGAAGAATTGGACAGTGAAGAGAATTCAAACATAGAAGACGAAGACGATTCAGAAGTTGTTGAAGACTCTGATTTAGAATTTCAATTTATTTTAGACAAAATGTTGAGCCGAGAATACCAATCTGAAACAGAGCTAGACAAACTAGAATACGAACAAGACGATTTATTCAAAAATAATCAAAAGCTACCTCGGTCATTGTCTGACACTTGTATAACAAGAAATCGGATACCAGATTACGAATTTTTAAAAATCGATTCAAATTACAACGACGCTATGGATGAAGTTCTAAACCAAAAAAGAGCAATTAAAAACGATTTTAATTCTAAAAAGCGTCTGACACAGTCAAATTTGATGCTTAACTCTTCGACAAATAAATTTAAAACACCTGATTACGATGATGAAATAAAAAAAATTGAAAACATTTCCTCGTCTGGCACTTTAAGCCAAGAAAATCACACTCGTTTGGAATTTTTTCCAAAAAATGTTCAAAAATCGTTAGCAGAAGAAGCACTTGAACAAGGTCGAAACTATATTATAAATAATTCAAAATCAGTTAAAGATAAAAATGTTAAAAAATTGATTAAACAAGAAAAGAGAAAATATGAAAATAAGAAGCCCAAACTAGGCTTAGAATTATTGGAACAAGTAGAAAAAGAAATTTTGAGTAAAAATGTTCAAATATTGAAAAAATCTGAATCTATGAACAAGATAGATTTTAAGCCTAAATTATATCATCCTGATGATATAAGACTTAATTTAGCATCAAGAGTAAAATTCGAACGAAGATCTAGTGTTGATAATTTAGTAAGCTTTGAAAAATACAAATCTGAAAAAGGCTTCAACAAATCGAAATGGTTTCATGAAAAAGATAATTTTTATGATAAAGAACGAGAATGGGTTAGAGATATATGGAACGTATGGTTTGACCAAATTATACCAAGACTAGATGGCACATTTGAAAGAGATGATGATCTAGATGAAGAGAAATCAATGATGATCAAAAAGCAAAAGCCACAACAAAATTTAACTAATCAACAAGAGACCGTAGTAGAAGAAGAAGAAGAAGAAGAGCCAGAAGATGATTATGATGACGAAAGAGGAATAAGAATAAAACGTTTAGTCAAAAGCCCGACTCCGTATTCGAATTATGGACAAATAAATATAGAAGATTTCGATCCGAATTATAAAATAGATCCAAAACAGTTAAAACTAGTCGAAACAGAAATCGAAGTTTTAGACAAAAGACTAGAGACTAATTTAAATATATTTGACTTGGTCCGCCGTGGTACTTTGTATCGCAAGTTGGGATTTATTAAAAAGGCATTGCAAGACATAAATTTAGCTATTGACCACGAGTCAAAATATGTAGATGCTTATTGGCAAAGGCATTTGATCTATTTGGTACAAGATAAGAAAAAAGAAGCTTTAGAAGATTTGAATTTGATTATAAAATTGAACAAGTCACATGCAGGTGCATATTTATCGCGTGGTGATTTGTTCGCCGAAAGAAATGATACTGCTATGGCAATCGTTAACTATTCTCAAACAATAAAATATAATCCTAAAGATTATCAGGCCTATTTTAGGCGTGCTAAAATGTATGAACTGAGAGGTGATGTGCGTATGGCAATGGATGATTACTTGACTACAACAAAGCTAAATCCAAAGATAGCTGAAGCTTGGTTTAAGCATGGCATGAGCTATTACAATTCAGATAATTGGCATTATGCAATTGTCGATTTTACAGAGCTTATTAAACACAATCCGACAGAGCAAGCACAAGCTAGACTCTATCGAGGTAAATGTTATCTCAAATTAGAAGACCATCAGCAAGCTTTTGATGATTTTTGTGTGGCTATTCACTTGAATCCTAATGATTGGGAATCATATTATAACCGAGCTTGTTTATTAAGAAAGTTGGAAAAATTAAAAAAAAAAATATATATTTCAATTTTAAATTTAAATTTAGAATAGATCCACGTCAAGCACTTAAAGACTATAGTATATCTTTAATGATTGAAGATGGCAATGATAACTTAAAGTCTTATTTGCACAGAGCTATTTTATACACTGATCTTGAAATGTATGATGAAGCTATAAAAGATTTCGAAAGTGTTCTTCAACTAGACAAAGAATATGCTCCTGCTTATGTTAATCTTGGTATCATCTATATGAATTTAACTTTGAACTATTGGAAGTAAGTTATTCATTTTTCTCTATTAATTCAAGCACTAAAACCTATGAAGCCGAACCCTATGATTTTGAATACCATAATTAATCTTAGAAAGCTTCCTTATGAAATATTAAATTTAAGAGTAGTTTTGATAATATATTTTAGGTCTTTATGCTTTTTTTAAGCATTTGGTGCCAAAAAAATCTTTCTTTTTTTGAATAAAAAAAAAAAATTTTAAATTTTAAACAAGGGCAATAAAAAATTTCAATTTGGCAATAAAAGCTAATCCGATTTATATTCGAGCGTATTTGTGTCGAGCACAAGCTTACAGATATATACATGATGTAATCATTATTTATTTGTGAAATAAAAATTAATTTTTTACAAATTAATTTATTTAAAATAAAATAATTTAAGCTAAAAAAAGCTTACTTGGATTATACAAAAGCAATTCATTTGGATCCAATGAACACTCAAATTTATATATATCGAGGACAAGTTATATTAGAAATGGGTAATTTAGAATTGGCAGCATTCTGTGTACAACATGCTTCGTTTTTAAATGATAATCTCAGAACCAAATCGAGTATTGGTGACGAACAAGGAACTACTGTTAGATCAGTTAGCGCCAAGAGTAAAATTCAAAGCGAATCGGTTTACAATTTAAATTCACAGTCGAGCATGTCTATCGGGACTCAAGTCTCATCCAAATCAAATCAATCAGTCACACAGAAAGCATTGGTATTTTCGTTTTTGAAAAACTACGACAAAGCTATAAATGTGCTTGAACAAGAGCTCAAAGTAAAAGCAAATACAGATATTTATAATCTTTTAGGCCGAGTGTACATGAAAGCCAAGAGATGGACTGACGCTGTTAATACATTTGAAAAATCAATTGAAATAAATGTATATAATTTAAAATCTTTGATTAAATTAAATAAAAAACTTATATATATATTTTTTTTTTTTTTAAAGTTTGATGATTCTAAATCTCAAAACAAATCTTCCATTAGTCAATCGTTTTCTAAACTAAACAATATAGCAGGCTTCAAATCAAGTAAAAAAGATTTAATAGATGCGTGTTTTATGAAAGGACAATGCTTAATAGAGCTATTCAAATACCATGAAGCTTATACTGCATTTGATAAAGTGTTAGATTTAGATGCTAACAACTCTCAGGCGTTCTACTATAGAGGCATTACTAGGGTTCATTTGGGACATCAAAAGTGTATTCAAGACTTTAACAAATCGTTAGCTCTAAATCCAAACTTGTTTGAGGCTTTTTTGGCTCGAGCTTGTATTTATGCTATGCAAAATCGATTTACTAAAGCTATTTTAAATTGTAATCAAGCAGTTAAACTAAATTCAAAATCTGTCCGAGGCTATTTGTATCGTGGAGCTCTTAAATATTTATCAAAATCGTTTGAATATGCTATCGATGATCTAACACAAGCTATTAAATTAGATCAAACATGTGCACTGGGATTTTTCAACAGAGCTCTTTGTTATCAACAATTGAAACAGTATAGACTTGCTTTGAAAGACTTCAGTATTGTTCTAATGCTTGGCGAGTATTTGAACTTTAGAGTCTACATAAATCGTGGTTTGTTGTATTTTAGTCTAAAAAATTATACTAATTCTTTGATTGATTTTAAAATGGCAAGTAAATATTCTGAAAATGATTACAACATTCAGCACATGATTGGAGTTTGTTTACACAAGTAATATCAAAAAAGGAATATCAAATTTACTAATTTTAATTAAAAATTTAAATATTTATATTTTAAATCAAGACTTGAAAGATACAATGAAGCAATTGAGAAATTAACTGAGACTTATAACATAAACCCGAGTCTACACGATGCTTTAATATCAAGAGGAAATGTCTATGTAGATTATGGAAATGAAAATTCATTTCAAAAAGCCATGTATGATTACAAAACAGTCTTAGACAAAGATTCCAACAATTTAGATGCTCACATCAATTTGGCTTACTTGTATCAAATAACATCTAGATTTAAACTCGCTTGGGAACAATTCAGCACTGCAATCAAAATAAATCCAAGTAAAAAATTATACAAATAAAATAAAAAATAAATTAATAGAAAAAAAATAAAATTTTTTCTCAAGATTATGTACCTGCTTACGAAGGCAGAGCTGTTGTATGCTTACAAATGAGTGATTGTTTAGCTGCTTTGAAAGACATAAATCAAGCTATAAAGATAAAACCCTCGGCTGAGTTGTTCGTAAACCGAGGAGTCATAAATCAAGTATTTTATTTAGAATATTCAAGCATAAAAATAAATTAGTATTTCTATTCTTAAATTGTTATAGTTTATGGCTGATAATGTAAACGCAATGAGAGATTACCAATCAGCAATATTAATCAATACAGAGTACGGTCTTGCTTATTACAATTCAGCAAATATTCTACTTATACACAGACAATATGGACAAGCAGTAAAAAATTTAGATATTGCTATAGACAAGTGTGACATGAAGGACGAAAGCACGTACCAGAACAGAGCCATAGCAAAAGCTTTGAACGGAGACACAGTCGGTGCATTTAGAGACTTGTGTGAAGCGATTAAGTATGGCAAGTTCACTGCTCATATATTCATGAATCGAGGTCTATTGTTATACAAAATGGAAAATTATAAACTAGCTCAAAACGATTTTACAACAGGTAATAAATCATGTTTTATAATCAAACACTTTTAAGCTAAATAAACAAAAATATTAAATTTTTATATCTAAGCCATAAATTTATCTCCAAACGATGCATTATTGTATAAACTAAGAGCAGATTGCAAAGGTAAATTAGGTTTGAAAGAAGAGGCAATTAACGATTATAAATTAGCTGTTGATTTGCAACAAAGAGAAGAGTTGAGAAAAAGATTAATTAAAAAATAAATAATTGAATCATACTCAAACAACAACAACAACAACAATTACAATCAGCAATAGAAAAAAAAATAACAAAATTTTTTTTTATTTATTTTAACATTTTATTTTTTTATAAATTAATTAAGTTTATTTTTTTTCAAAATTTTTATTCAAAAGTTAATAAGCTTTTTTCTATAAATAAACCTTATTTCAAAAAAAAAGAAAATTTTTAATCAATTTTTATTTTTTTTTATTCTTGAAATTTTAAATTAGAATATTAATTAATAATGTATATTTATATATATAGATATATATAGATATATAATAAAATAAATATTAATTTGATTACTTGTTGAAAGCAAATAAATCCACATAGATCAATGTAAATGTTTAGAAATTAAAAGTTTCAAAAATCAGTATTATTAAATAATAATAATAATAAGGCTCAATAATTTCAACTCTTTAAACAATTTACATATGCTTTCATTTTTCTGTTTATCTGTTTATCATCTATCTCTACAACAGGTGATGCTAAATTATTTAAAACCTTTGTCTAAACATATTAAAAACAAACTCTGATTATTATTATTAATATTATATAAGCTGATATAACATTTAATTTATTATGCTTTTTATTTTTTTATTTTTTAAATCTTGATCTTACCACTATTATTATTTTTATGTAAAATTTTTTTTTTTTTAAATTTTAAACAGATTATTTAGATCTTGATTATGACATAATTCTTATTATGAGTCACTTGCTTGTAATTCGAGTAACTAGAAAATTAAATTTAAAAAAAAAAAAAAAAACAACTAGAGATTAAGCTCAGAAGATTACCAAAGATTAATTTTAAAAAATCTTTATTTTATATATTTAGCTATGTATTTTAGAAAATAAAAATTTTTTTTAATTTAAAAAAATTTATTTTCCAGAAAATTGCTTTCAAAGGAAATTAAAATTTTAGAAATTAAAAAAAAATCTCAATTTGATTCCATGAGCAAAAACAATTTGGATTTTAAACACTATGACAACTTTGTAGGTGAAAAAATTATGATTTTTGTTCATAAGGCTTCAAAATTCAGATTTTAAAGAAATATAATCAGGATTTACTGAATATATATATTATATATATATATTTTTTTTATTGCATGATAAATTAGATTTTATAAAAATTAAGAACAAAAAGTATATTTTTTCTTATAATTTTTCATGGATATTATTAGAATTCTAATCGAATAATTAATAAATAAATTTTTTTTTTATTTAAACAATATTATAATCATAATCATTATCTTGAATTCAATTCTTATTATATTCATAAAATTGCTACAAAAATTCATTTAGTATTTAAACTATTAATTTGTTGTTGTTGTTGTTATTGTTGCTCTTTTTCTTCTTCTTCTTCTTCTTCTTCTTCTACTTCTACTTATTTTTGTTGTTTAGTTAATTATTATTACAACAAAAAATTACATACAAGAAAAAACAAACACTTCTTAATAATTAGGTTTTAGTTTTTTTTGTTTTTTTTTCTATTCTTTTATATATTTTAATATTAAATTTTATATACGCCAAATATTTAAATATAGATCAAGTTGCAATTTAAAAAATAAAAAAAAAAATTTCAAAAACTGAAAATTGAAACTAAATTATTTTAATATTAAAATAAAATTATAATTTATTTGAGAATAGTTTTAATTTTTTCTCATTTTTAATTTACCTTTTTTTTTTTTCTTTTAATTTTTTTAATTATCTGTTTCTCAAAATTATAATTTAAAATTTTTTAAAAGGTAAAAAAAAAATAAAAAAATTCAAATTGAAAATAAAATTATAATTCTAAATTTTTTCATAAATAATAATATGATGAAGATAATTCAGAATATTTTAAAATCAATGATTTAAACAAAAAAAAAAAAAAAGAAAAAAATTAAATTTTTTCATATTAAAAACCAGTTTTGTTGTTATTGTTATTAATTTTTCATCTAAATTGTTGACGCAAGTGTTAAAGAATAAGATAAATGGAGCTTGAGAATATAGTTGCTAATACGGTTTACATTAAAGCAAGGTCTGGTGAAGGTAGTAAGAATAAAGGTCGAAGTAAAAAATGGAAAGAAATGCTTAAACTGCCACACATTTCCGAATGTATTCATATCAAACAAGAATTGTGTAAATTAAATTTTTAGTTTAAAAAAAAAGAAAGTTAAAAAAAATTAATTTTCATTTAGCTTTGACCAAAGAGTATTTGATAGATAATCAACCAATATGTAAAAAACTGTTTAGACAATATTGTACTCAAATAAGCGAGTACAATTTTTATTTTGAATTAATCGAATCAATTGAAAACTACGACTTAGCCGAAGACGATGAATCCAAATTGAACGAATTTTCCAAACAAATTTTAAACAAGTATTTACTTATAAGTCCAGAGAATTACATAAATAATCTAGTCAATGAAGAAGAATTGAACAATTTAATAAACCAAATAAAAAGCAATAAATCAAATAAAGATACTTTTCTAGGTTTATATGAAAAACTAGAATGTAAATTGTATAAAAAGCCATTCGAAGAGTTTCTAAACGATTCTATGTATTTCAATCGGTATTTACAATTTAAAAGTTTAGAATTTAAACCGATTACTAAGAATACGTTTAGAATGTATAGAGTTTTGGGTAAAGGTGGTTTTGGTGAAGTGTGCGCGTGTCAGTCAAGATCAACTGGACGCATGTATGCTTGCAAAAAATTGGAAAAAAAACGAATCAAGAAACGCAAAGGAGAACAAATGGCTTTGAATGAGAAGCAAATATTGCAAAAAGTAAATTCAAGATTTATTGTTAATTTGGCTTATGCATACGAGACCAAAGATTCGTTATGTCTGATATTGACTCTGATGAATGGCGGAGATTTAAAGTTTCACATACACCATATGATGGGACACTTTGAAGAATCACGTGCCTTGTTTTACGCAGCTGAAATATACTGCGGATTAAAGCATTTACATTCTAAGCGAATTGTATATAGAGACTTAAAACCAGAGAATATATTACTAGACGATCTCGGCCACATTCGTATATCGGATTTAGGCCTAGCTGTCGAAATACCAGAGAATGAATATATAAAAGGAAGAGTCGGCACAGTTGGCTACATGGCTCCCGAAGTAGTTAAAGGTGAATATTATAGTTTCTCGCCGGACTGGTGGGGACTTGGTTGTATTGTGTTTGAGATGATCGAAGGTCAGTCGCCTTTCAGACAACGCAAAGAAAAAGTCAAAAGAGAAGAAGTAGATCGCAGAATTAAAGAATGCAACGAAGTTTACTCAAATCGTTTTTCTGAACCTGTTAGAGATTTTTGCTCAAAAGTATTGAATTTAATTAGAAGAAATAAAATATGTTTTTTAAGTTTTACATATAATTATTGAAAATAATTTTATTTTAAAGTTGTTGGAAAAGAATCCGGTGTTGAGGCTCGGTTGTGGACCTTCTGGTGCCGAAGAGATTCGTAAACATCATTGTTTTAGTTTCAACTGGAAACGGATTGAGGCTGCCATTGAACAACCACCATTTACTCCAAATGTAAATCAAAATTTTTAAAATAAAATATTTATTTAATTATATCAAATTTATTTTTATAAATTACAGCCTAAAGCTGTCTATGCGAAAGATGTTTTAGACATAGAACAATTTTCGACTGTTAAAGGAGTGAGTATAAATGAAGAAGATGAAATATTCTATGCCAAATTCAATACTGGTTGTGTTTCAATATCGTTTCAAAACGAAGTAATAATATATACTAGTATATTAATAAACCTAGTACTTTATATTAATAAAATATATTATTTAATTAGCTCATCGAAACCGAATGCTTCGAAGAATTAAACAAATTCGGAGCGAACAACACTCCGAGTGATGACTTGAACATGAATAGCATAAACAGAACGAACTCGAGCGACGAAATGAAATCGAATTGTATTAGCTTTAGAATTAATAAAAACAAATCAGGCAGAAACAATTTCAAGAAAATAAACAATACAAATAATTCAAATAGTATAAACACAAATGGTTCTAAAACAAGCAGCATGTTTGATTTTTTTAAAAAAATAAATCCATCTTACTCAAACGAAACTGATAGTTCTAAAGAGCACAACGAGTCTCAGCAAAAAACAGCTGGAATTAATCAATCAAATGATATGATGAATGATAATAGGAGCCTTTTAAAACGAATGTTTAGATTAAGCTCGAATTCAAGCGAAAATGCTCTTAATAATAAAAATAAAAATTTAACTAAAAAACTCATAAACAATCAAAATGATTTAATGGAAATAAATTCTATTAATATATCTGGTAATATGACACCAGAATCTTTGAAAAAAGAAAATTAAAACTTCCAATTTATATTTTATATTTTGTAAAATTTGATTTTTTTCTTTTTTTTTTCTAAATTTTAAGCATCTATGTTTCTCAAAATTTTTAAGGTTTTTTTTTTTTTCTTTTTTAATTACATTTTTTAATAAAATAATATTTATTTTGCGTTTTTTATTTAAAAAACATTAATTAATTATAAATTAATGTCTTTAATTTAACTCTACAGTATAACAGAAAACTTCAAGCTGAGAAACAAAATAATTTTAAAAAGCCTTAACAAAATAAGCTAATAATCAAACTTAAACATGATCTATATAATTGATGTAAGATATTGTAATCAATATTAAATGTACTACAAGTTAGTTTGTGATGAGAACTAATCTTAAATAGATTTAAAAAATACAAAAAAATGGTATATTTGTTTTACAGATAATAAAAAGAGAATATTATCTCATGTGCAATTAGGATACAGAGCTTTACCCAACAGATTTTACCAAATTGTTACAAGATGTTACTGAACCATTTCATCTGGTCTTTAACTAGTTTAATGTCTGATCAGTATGGGTCCTAATATGAGTGGTGAGATGATCAGACCTGTAGAATAGTAATACAAATATTAAATCTTAACAATTTGGATTTGAACTTGTAATACTAAATGTGCTGGTATTTAGATCTTTTGAGCTATTTATTACTGAATAAATATAAATTTTTTTTTTGAATTAAAATATCAAATATTAGTTGTAAAATTTTGGATTTCAAAATTTCATGTCAAAATTCAATTATAGTATAAATTTTCTAATTCAATTTTTTAGATGTTTTCTGACTCTTTTGATTATGTTCTTATTTTATTAATTATTTAATAACTGTATTAATATTAGCACAAAAAATAAATAATAATAATAATAATAATAAGAGTAATGATTTTTCAAATTTTACCATAAATATCAAATTAATTCTAAATTAAATATTGAGTGAGAGATGAAAAAAATGTTATTTTAATTATTATTTAACAAGATTAAGCTTTTAAAAATGAAAAAAAAAAAAATAAAAATTTAAAAAATCAATAAAAATAAAAAATTTTTCAAGTGTTTAATTTGTTAATTTCAAGTTTATTTTTTTTAAGATTAACTTTAAGAAAAACTATGTTTTTGATTAAATTTTTATTTTAATCATAATGTATTTAAAATTTTTTTTTTTTTTAAATAAAAATTAAAAACAATAAATTAGAAAAAAAAAAAATAATGAAAATAAAAATAATAAAAAACAAAAACCGATTATCTTTCTTTTAAAAATAAAAATCTTAAAATTTATCTTAAATTTTCATTCACAAGTTTTTTTAAATTTTAACTTATATTTTCATAAATTAAAATATTAAAATAGTTTAAACATTATTTTGTTACCGGAAAGCATTAAGGCGACAAGAAACCAATTTATTGGTAGTAGAAATAATATTAATAATATTAATAATATTAATAATAATAATAATAATTCATAATCGATAAAACAATATTACATTCAAATCATATTTACACTAACACACACATAGAAGAATAAAAAAAAAATTAAATTGAAATTTTTCTTAAGAACTGGTTGAATTTGCTGCATTTGTGGACAAATCTAAATAATTAGGCTTACTAAATTGATTACTAAATTGATGATAATCTAACATGTTTTGATGTTGACTAGTGGTTGAATTTTGTTGTGTTGTGTTTGTGTTTGTTGAGTTTTGGTTAAAATTAACAAAGTATTCAGACGAGGAGTGTGAAGTATAATTGTTAAACTGTGGAGAAGCTTCGTTTTGATAATTAAAATTGGTACGATTGTTTAAAAAATCATTCGTTGGGCTTATCGGTTTAATACTATTATTACTATTATTACTATTATTATTATTATTATTATTATTATTATTATTATTATTATTATTATTATTGACATTTTTATTTGCTTTCTTGTTACTAGCCTTGGAAGTGTGGTTAGTTGATGTAGAATTATTATTGTTATTGGATAAATTCGACGAGCTTGAATTGTTCATCAACAAATGAGAATTATTGTTTTTATTTTTTTGATGCACTTTGGCGTGTCGCTTGCGCTCATCCGATCTGGCAAATCTTCTATTACAGATCTCGCATGAGAATGGCTTTTCTCCTGTATGTGTCCTAATATGAGTGGTGAGATGGTCAGACCTAGAAAAAGCTCTTGAGCAAACATTGCATTTGAACGGCTTGTCACCAGTATGAATTCTTAAATGTCTAGTCAATTCGTCCGATCTAGAAAAGCGTCTTGGACATCCGGCTACAGTGCAAGCATGTGGACGTTCATTGACAGGAGTTTTACTCGGTCGGTTCGGATATTTTCTCGGCTTAAGTGGCAAGTATTGTTTGCTATTTGCCATAGTCGTCGAATCGTCTAAATTTGTCAAACTAACATCGGAAGAATTCGGTGTTGAATATTGTTGATTATGGTTCAAAACACAAGCTTCTTTGAGTTCTGATTTGAATTTTTTTTTTAAATTTTCGTCTTGGTCTAGTTCTTGTTCATGATCATGATCAATGTGTACTGGCTCTGTGTTTAAATTGTTTATATTATTTAAATTGTTTATATTGTCTATATTGTTAAAAATAGAGTTTTCAATAGGCTCATTTTTAATACTAAATTGTACTGATTCGTTTGTTTTATGATTGTCTTGTTGCTTAAGTATTGATTTTTTGCGCATTGAACAAGTCGATGAGTTGATCGATTCAAGATCAGCTATTAAACAACTATTTTCATGATTGTTATTCAGATCAAAATACAATTTTGTTTCGTTGATTAGCTCTTCTTTGGCTTTATTTATCAATTTATCATCTAAATTAATCAAATCATTTGAGTTTGATTTCAAATTGTTTAATTCTTGTTCGTTTAGAGTAAGATCGTTTTCGATTGGATTCGGCGATGGTGGAAAGAATGTAGTTGGCACAGTTACGGTCCTTGGCGTATTAAGCTTGTCTATGGGTGTTGTAGGCTCTTGTAGTTTAAGGTCTGTGTTCGAGCAAGCATGCTGATTCGAGTTTATGTTAAAGCTGATTTGTCTCACTCGTTTGTTCGAAGACGTTGACTTGTTCAACAATTTTGAGTTTGGTGACATCGATCCTAAACCATTTTGTGCCGGTTTTTGATTCATTTTTCAACAATTTAAAATAAAAAATTAAATTTCTAGTTTATTTATTTCTATCTTATAATTTTGAAATTCTACTAATAAAAATTAAAAACAACAGAAAAATTATTATTATTAATATTCTATTTTCAAAAAATCAAACTGGTGGCGTTCTTATATTTATAATATTTATTTATTATTAGTTTTTTATATTAATATTAAAACAATAAACAAAATTGGAAAAAAATATAAATATAAATATAAATATAAATTTAAATATAAATAAATAAATAAATATTCTTTGAATATTTTCAATATTTCTTCCTGATTTTTTTTGGTGTTTTTTTTTAAATTTTAAAAAAATTTAATATTGAAAAAAAAATATGGAAAAAAAATTTCAACAAGAAGGTTAATATTATGAAAAATTTTTATTTTCTAATATATATATATAATTTTTTTTTCTTTCTTTCTTTCTTTTTTTCAAATAATAATAAAAATGTTTCAAAAAATTATTAGATTTTATTATGCTAATGATTTTTTTTTTTTTTAAATTTCAAATTGCAAAATGATGATGTTGATGTTATTTTTATAATTTTCTAAAAAAAAATAAAAAAATAAAAATAAAATAAAATTGTTGCACTCTTTATTATATTTTTCTATATATATTATATTATATTCTATTATATTATATTAAAACATATTTCAAATTTTCGATTTTATATATATATTTTTTTTTAATATAAAAATCTGTTAATTTTTTATCATAATATTACATAAACCAAATTAGTAAAATAAAATAAAATAACAAAAAAGCTTTTTGTTGAAAAAAATATTTTTTTTTTTTTTAATAAGAAATAAAATATTGCAAATGTGATTTTTGAATTGAAAATTTTTGCTTTTGTAATTGCAAATCTCTGCAATTATTTAATATATATACTGTATAATATAGCTTTATATATATATATATTAAAAGTATTTAGCTTTTGAATATGTATTAGTGTTAGTAGAAAACAAATAGACAAAATGCTACAATATCTAACTTCTAAATTGCCGAGTTTAAATTTGAATCCAATCAGGAATGTGATTGAGCAGTTTAGGTCGAGAACAACATGTTCCAAAATAGATGGCAAAGAAAAATCAGTTAAAACAGCCATGCAAAGGTATTTTAGATTGAATAAACGTGTTTGGATCAAATCTCAGCCAGGTTTTTGCTTAATTTTGTTTAATTTTATATGCTGTATATATTTTTTACCGTTTCACCAAAAGGCTACCATCATCACTTGTATTATAAACCATTGGAAAAGCGATTTATTTTACAACAGCCAATCTTGTTAAAAAGAAGAGAGTCTAAAATGGTCGAGAGAATGTCTGGTAGATACTATAAGAAAATAAAACTTGAGAATTTTGTTGATCCACCATTTAGCTATTATCATCCATACTTGAACCGAGTAAATCAAATAATTTCAACTGTTAAGAGACCAAGTTTTTTTCCATAAACTTATAATCTCTTTTTTTTTTATTAAAAACTTATACATTATGTTAAATAATAAACTATTTTAAATTGATATTTCTTAATCTACTCAAAAAGTTTTCAAATTATATAATAATAATTGAAGCTTATAGATAAAAACAATTCTTGTTTTGCTAGCAAATTTTGTTTAATTTGTTAAGTAATTTTTAATAATTTACCTAGTTGTCAAATTAAATGTAATTTTTTTTAAAATAATTGAATTTTAAATAATATAAATTTCAAAAGCAATTTTTCAAGTTTAATTTGCTTTCAAGTTAGATATTTTGAGATTTTTTCTATTAATTGAATTTTGACAAATAAATAATAAAATTTTAATTTACCTTTTTCTAGTTTTTTAGTTCTTTGTTTTTACTATTAACTTAACTATTCTTTTATGTTAAAAATTCTTCTTCACAATATATGAATCTGATAAATGACAATAAATAATTATGAAATAGTTAAAATGTTGTAAAATGTTTTCTTTTTTTTGTTCAATTAATACTTTTAATAATAAAAAATTGAAAATTATATACTGACAATTTAATAAGGAATTCAAAATCATAGAAATGTTTTTATAAAAGCCGTAACATTGTATTGTATAAATCCTTTATTCCTATATCCCTATATTCCTTTTATATTATATTATATTTATTTGGATCAAGTGAAGCATATATTCTATTCTTAATAATAAGAAACTTTTATTTCGCAAACAAAACTAGTATTGGAAACGTTATAAAACACATTTAAAAGGATAATTTTTATTTTGATTTTAATATATTATACTATTTAATAATCAGAGTTTTTTTTCTTTTCAAGTTGTTTAAATTTATTTTTAAGCTAGTATAGCTCAAAGCCAAAATAGAATAATTAATATATTACTAAAAGTAATAAATTTTGTTATTAAAAAAAAATTTTTTTATTATAAATTTAGTAGAAATATAAAATATTTAAAAATGAATTTATTAATTTTTGATGAGATCTTATTGAATTATTCTCTACTCATAATCTTATACAGTGATAAAACTATTAAGATAAAGTAATAATATTATTGATAATAATTTATAAAATCTAATTTGCATAGTTTTTAAAACATTTTATTTAAATTAAATTTAAACAAAAAAAAAAAATTAAAACTGAATTAATTGAATATTAATCAAACCATAAAAAAAAAAAAAAGAAGAAAGTTTTATTTAATTTTAAATTAAAATTTGACAATGTATGATGAAAATGGAATGTATGGCAATAAATTGAAAAAAAACTTACAATACCAGAACATACCAGCAGTTTCAGATTGATTGTTATCAATGCTCAATTCATTAGATGAAGATTGCGAAGATAAATAATCTGGATTAAAGTATTTAGATAGAAATATGATCGGTTGGAAGAATATATGAGCTAGTTCGTGAGTAATAGCGTTGGCATAACAAGAAGAATAAAACGAATTGACTGATACAGTTCCTGCTTCGGTCAATGGAGCATAAGCGCCATTGTCGAATATTTCTTCTTTTTTCACAACTTTTTCTAATTTTACTTTTTCCAAATTTGTTTTATTCTCATTCTCGCTTATTAGCATATCATCTAAGTCTATGTCTTTGGCATAAACAAACTCTATTTTGTTTGTATCTTTATTTTGTCTAGCTACATAATGTAATGGCGAAATGATCAATTTTTTGTTTAATGAAGTGGTCAATTGAATATATTTTCCAATAATGCTCTTGTTTTCGTGTAAATAGGTTATAAATCTAGAATAGATCCATTCATTTGTTTGTTTATCAAATGTTTTTACATAATCTCCTTTTTTAAGGTCTGATATTTTAATTTGGCCTCGATCTCTAGTCTCAACAAGAGTATTACCAGAGAAACAAACTTTGAATATTAATTAAATTAATTAATTAATTTAAAAGAAGTAATTAGATTTTCTTATTTCTTATTAATTACCTAAATCACTACAACTTGGTCCACGATAACTTTGAGCACATTGACAATAATAGTTACCAGATGAATCACGGTTACAAACTCCATACTTGCATCTTGGATTGCATCTTTCGATTTCACAAAATGGTCCTTCATAACCAGGTGTAGCACAAGCACATTGATATTGACCATTTAGATTTAGAATACAAGCACCATATCGGCATGACTGAGTTTGGCATGTTTGAGATTTTGGCTGATCGCATAAAGTGCCTGTATAGTCAGATGTACAGTTACATTCAAACGCTAGAGTTCTTCTTCTTAAACAAATACCATTATTCATACAATTAACTCTTTGACACGGGTTAAAAACCACTTCACAATTTTTGCCTATAGTCCATTCTGGACATTGACATCTATAATCTTTATATTTTAAAATTAATAAGCAATAATGCTTTTTAAAAATAAGTAATTTTATTTATATACCAGTCAAACCAATTGGTACACATATGCCGTCTCTTTGACAAGGATTCGAGGCACATGCACCTACTAGATTTTGTCTACATCCCAAACCGCCATAAGAACCATTACAAGCACAAGTGTAAGAATTTTGATCTTGTTGTATACAAGTACCATAGTTATAACATGGCTTACTAATACATGGATCATTTGCAGTTAGTGATGATTTTTCACAAAAATCTCCAAAAGTATTCTAAAATTTGAAATTTTTTTTTTCTAATTTTGGTTTTCAAAAATTTAGATATTTTTTTTAATTTCTTACAGCTGAACAGTGACAAACAAATGAACCATCTCGATCTTCACAAGTAGATCCGATCCAGCATGGTCTAAGCTCACAACCATATTTTATTTTTTCATCATAACTCAAACTAGCCAGACTTATTTCACATCTTTGACCAATGAAATTTTTATTACATATACAAACTTGTTCAACATTTTGAGCTGGTCTTGAAACCAGCACACCTCCATTCAAACATGTTGGTTCCAATTGACAATCTTTAATTATTAACTCATTAATTCCAATTTAAAAAAAATTTTTTTTATAAATTTATTACATATTGTTTGCCATGTTAGAGATACAAGGATAAATACATAAAACAAAAGTCGAATACTTTTTGAAATCATTTTTATTTTATTTTGTATATATATTTTTTTTATTAATTCTTTTTTTTTTAAATTTTAATTCTAAATTCTAACTTTTAGGTTTTTAAAAAAAAAAATATATAAAAATTGAAACAATATTTTTTTGTATTTAGAAAATCCTAATCTTTAAAGTTTGATTAAGTTTATTATTAAATATTTAAGATAAAACTTTGATTAAGGATCATTTTACTTAAAAATTCAAAAATAAAAAAAATATTATTTTTTATTTGATATTGTCAGATTTATTTAAAATTCAAAAGATAATTAAAAAATTTTTTTAAATAAAGAGAAAAGCATGTCTTTTGTATATATTAGAATAAATATTGTCATTTATATTAAATTTCAATTAAATTTAATAAAATATTAAAAATAAAACTTAAAAACAGGTTAATCAAATAATAATTTATTTAATTAATTAATTCAAAATTTATTTTTAATAAAGATACTTTGTTTCTTATTAAGATAAATGATTGACATGAATAATATTATGAAAACAATTGAATTTAGATATAAAAAAAAAAAAACTAAAAAATTTTAATCTTTTATTTATTTAAATCTTTTAACTAATTATTCACTGATAAGAGTTTTAAAAAAAAAAAAACAAAGTTAAAAAAAATGATTTTTTAAAAAAAAAATTTATTAATTAATTATCTAAACTTTGATCCAAGTCATTCAGTTCGCTTAAATCACTTGTATTTACGCTACTTACTGATATTTCATCAAACATTTTCGAGTCTATTTGATTCAATTTCCAATCAAAGCTTTTAAGAAGATTTTAAGCAAATTCAAAATTTTTAATTTTTAATTAATTAAACAAACTTGTATTCGTGTGTTGGGTCTAATTCAAGACTAGTCTCATTTGTAATTGATAATTTTTTTATTAGACTAGTCGAATCGCTCGGTTTTGAATTACTTTGTTTAGTATTTAATTTATCTATTTTCTTTGTGGATGGTTGTTGTGCCTTTGAGATTATTTTAGAAGTTAGGGATGATTTTTCTTCTAAATATTTATAATCACGTTTTATTTAAGTTTAACTTTAAAAGTATTAAATTACCTTTTTTTAAGCTCGTTTCTTCTTTATCCGTAGGCTTAGCTGGATATTTAATACTTTTCGAATCAGTTTCGGATATTTTTCTGACTTTTTCACTTTTGGGCTGAGGTGGTTGATGAGCGTGAGTCGCTGAGCCGGTTTGTTTGGTGTTTTCGGTGTTTAAAAAATCGGTTATAGTAACTCTCTTAATAGGTTCTGGGTTTGGTGTTTGTTCGATTTGGGCCGAAGAAGATGTAGTTGGTTTTTGATCTTGTTTTTGGTTCTCTAATGGTTCGTTGCTAGAATTTGATTTGCACAAATTGTCCACCATTGAGTCTACAATTGGTTTTAGATGTGTGTCTTTTTTTGGATCTATCGATTGATTTATTAGACTAGTTATTTCATTGTTAAACGAATAGTTACTTGAATGATTTTGAAGAAGAAACAAAAATTAGGAAAAAATAATTTTTATTATTTCAAAAACCTTTACAAACTCATATAACTTTCTTTTTAGCAAATCTCTTAGGTCATTTTTTCTCATCGAAATGCCTTGTTTTAATTGATCATTTAGAAATTTATTTACAAAGTCTTCTATGTTTTTTGTCAAATTTTGAAAAGATTGCTTAAAAATTGGTTTAATTTTAAAATATTTCCCTCATTCATATAGATTATTATCTTAAACATAGCAAATTACTTGGGATGTTATTTCAGAGAAGCAGTCTTTTCTCAGTCGATCAAAATTACCACTTGCCTTAAATTCTCGAAATACATCCAGTATTAAAGGTTTAAATTGAGATTCTTGATCCATTTATTTATTTTTTTAAATTAAAATAGTAAAAATTTTATAAAATTTTAAGAAAAAATTTTATTCATACATTCAACTAAAAATTTTAATAAATTTCAAATTTTATAAAGAAAATAAAATGTCTTAGAATATAATTATTAAAAACATATAAATTTTTTAAATAGTTTATCAACACTATTTCTCATCTAATGAATCTAATGCTGAATCAATACTTCCAATTAAAGATTTAACCAAATAATCTCCAAACGAAAACGAAAAGTCTTTTCCCATCGCTTTTTGCATTTCTTTTTTCTCTCTTCTGTAATCATCAACCACATCTAAGCGTGGTATAGTCTGGTCCCAATTGTTCAAATAATTCATAGCATCATCTTCGTCTGTACAAGAGACAATTGAGCAAAAAGTATTATTATTTCTACTTTTCAAAACACTTTTAAAGTCTTTAATATCTACTTTGCCTTTATCATCAGTTGGCTCTCCATCAGTAACTATCAATATTAACAGTTTTTTCTCTTCGTAATTAATTGAACTATTGCTTGATAGAACTTTTCTTAAAACATTCGCAATCGGAGTATAGCCTGATGGTAGATTAAAAAAATGGGCCTTCAATTCTTGAAAATTTTTAGCTTGCTTAATCATGGGTCTATTTAAAAAGTAAAAATCAGTACCATTTTGATTGTATAAATTAGCTATTTCGATTGATATTTCAGCAAAATATTTCAACTCGTCCCATCTGGTTGCTTTAAATGTCTTTGTATTCAATGGAGAATCGTTCAATGTTCTTTTCATTGAGCCTGAATCATCAAATATGAACAATATTCTAAAAGAATTTAATAAATGCAGTTTATTCGAGAAATATTCGCTTATTTCATATTTGTTTATAATTGCTGAAAGTTTTTCTTGTTTGTTTGCAACTTCACTTGCTTCTTCATATGATGGAATAAATTGAGATAAACCAGAAAAGTTTTTATTTAGATTTGTGTTTTTATTAAAAAGCGACATTTTAAAAACTTTACTAAACAAAACTTTTTTTATTTTAAAAAATAAAAAACTTAAAATTATTTATAACTTTTAGTTGTTAAGCTTATTTAGAAATAAAACTTGTTAATTTCGAAACACCTGAATCAGTAATTTTGAAAGAGACATTTAATTTGAAACCTTGAGAAAAATATTTAAATTCAAATCAAAATAAACCTTAATTATCTATGTTGTTAAGAACTAGAAACTTGGTTAGTAATAAAAAAAAAACTTAAAATTATTTATAACTTTTAGTTGTTAAGCTTATTTAGAAATAAAACTTGTTAATTTCGAAACACCTGAATCAGTAATTTTGAAAGAGACATTTAATTTGAAACCTTGAGAAAAATATTTAAATTCAAATCAAAATAAACCTTAATTATCTATGTTGTTAAGAACTAGAAACTTGGTTAGTAATAAAAAAACTTAAAATTATTTATAACTTTTAGTTGTTAAGCTTATTTAGAAATAAAACTTGTTAATTTCGAAACACCTGAATCAGTAATTTTGAAAGAGACATTTAATTTGAAACCTTGAGAAAAATATTTAAATTCAAATCAAAATAAACCTTAATTATCTATGTTGTTAAGAACTAGAAACTTGGTTAGTAATAAAAAAAAAACTTAAAATTATTTATAACTTTTAGTTGTTAAGCTTATTTAGAAATAAAACTTGTTAATTTCGAAACACCTGAATCAGTAATTTTGAAAGAGACATTTAATTTGAAACCTTGAGAAAAATATTTAAATTCAAATCAAAATAAACCTTAATTATCTATGTTGTTAAGAACTAGAAACTTGGTTAGTAATAAAAAAAAACTTAAAATTATTTATAACTTTTAGTTGTTAAGCTTATTTAGAAATAAAACTTGTTAATTTCGAAACACCTGAATCAGTAATTTTGAAAGAGACATTTAATTTGAAACCTTGAGAAAAATATTTAAATTCAAATCAAAATAAACCTTAATTATCTATGTTGTTAAGAACTAGAAACTTGGTTAGTAATAAAAAAACTTAAAATTATTTATAACTTTTAGTTGTTAAGCTTATTTAGAAATAAAACTTGTTAATTTCGAAACACCTGAATCAGTAATTTTGAAAGAGACATTTAATTTGAAACCTTGAGAAAAATATTTAAATTCAAATCAAAATAAACCTTAATTATCTATGTTGTTAAGAACTAGAAACTTGGTTAGTAATAAAAAAACTTAAAATTATTTATAACTTTTAGTTGTTAAGCTTATTTAGAAATAAAACTTGTTAATTTCGAAACACCTGAATCAGTAATTTTGAAAGAGACATTTAATTTGAAACCTTGAGAAAAATATTTAAATTCAAATCAAAATAAACCTTAATTATCTATGTTGTTAAGAACTAGAAACTTGGTTAGTAATAAAAAAAACTTAAAATTATTTATAACTTTTAGTTGTTAAGCTTATTTAGAAATAAAACTTGTTAATTTCGAAACACCTGAATCAGTAATTTTGAAAGAGACATTTAATTTGAAACCTTGAGAAAAATATTTAAATTCAAATCAAAATAAACCTTAATTATCTATGTTGTTAAGAACTAGAAACTTGGTTAGTAATAAAAAAAAAACTTAAAATTATTTATAACTTTTAGTTGTTAAGCTTATTTAGAAATAAAACTTGTTAATTTCGAAACACCTGAATCAGTAATTTTGAAAGAGACATTTAATTTGAAACCTTGAGAAAAATATTTAAATTCAAATCAAAATAAACCTTAATTATCTATGTTGTTAAGAACTAGAAACTTGGTTAGTAATAAAAAACTTAAAATTATTTATAACTTTTAGTTGTTAAGCTTATTTAGAAATAAAACTTGTTAATTTCTGAAACACCTGAATCAGTAATTTTGAAAGAGACATTTAATTTGAAACCTTGAGAAAAATATTTAAATTCAAATCAAAATAAACCTTAATTATCTATGTTGTTAAGAACTAGAAACTTGGTTAGTAATAAAAAAAAAACTTAAAATTATTTATAACTTTTAGTTGTTAAGCTTATTTAGAAATAAAACTTGTTAATTTCGAAACACCTGAATCAGTAATTTTGAAAGAGACATTTAATTTGAAACCTTGAGAAAAATATTTAAATTCAAATCAAAATAAACCTTAATTATCTATGTTGTTAAGAACTAGAAACTTGGTTAGTAATAAAAAAAAAACTTAAAATTATTTATAACTTTTAGTTGTTAAGTTTATTTAGAAATAAAACTTGTTGATTTCTAAAACTTTTAAAGTTAATCTTTGTGCTCTTGTTTGTTTTTTTTTAAGTGTTGTTCGACTGGTAGAACTTGTCTGAACGATTTTTCCAATTCTATACATCAATTTCATCTTCATATAAATTTTTGTTTTTGCCGATTGGCACTAAAACTGAATTCAACAGGGTAACAGCCTTAATAAGGAGGAAAGTCATTGAATTTGAAAACAATAAATGGTCAAAAATGGCCTCTAAATTAGGTAATAATCAAGTGTCATCCAAGCCATTTTGGAAAAAAATAAATAGTTTTTCAAACAAAAAAAGTGAATATAACAAAATACCCAATCTTACTCATAATAATAAGATATATGAGACTAACTTAGATAAAAGTGTACTTTTTACTGAGATTTTAGAGAAAATTTTCTCAATTAACGAACATGAGTTTTACGATAAAGACTTCGAAAAAATAAAAGAAGTGTCCAATAGTATTGACAAGACCACCATCTCAAGCAAAGACATTTAACTTATTAATCTTGAAGATCTAGAAGGAGCTATCAAGTCACTGAACCCTTCTTCCGCAGCTGGCAGTGACGGAGTTTATAACTATCATCTTAAAAATCTATCTAAAAAATATTTGGACTACATAAAAGTTCTATTTAACAAGTGTCTCATTGAGAGTTACACTCCATTAAACTGGAAAATAGCTCTTGTTAAAATGTTACCTAAAAAAATAACTAATGATGACCCTTATAATTACCAGCCTATAAGCTTAAAAAGTTGTCTAGGTAAACTCTTTGAAAAGATTATTAAAAATCGTTTCTACTCTTTTCTCGAAAAAAATAAAATAATTGTTTATCAACAATCAGGTTTTAGGAAGAACAGATGTACCAAAGATAATTTACTCTTCATGTCCCAAAAAATTTCAGAAACTTTTAATAGAGGTAAAAAAGTATGTGGTTTATTTTTTGACATTTCCAAAATCATTTGATAAAACTTGGCATGATGGATTATTATATAAACTTCTAAATACAGGTACTCCAATTATTTAGTTAAGTGGTTCTCGAGTTTTTTAAAAAATAGAAAATTTCAGGTTAAAGTTGGAAATAGTACCTCCCCTCTCGTCCCTATTAAAGCAGGGGTTCCTCAAGGCATTGTTTTAAGTCCTCTTTTATTCTCGGTTTATATTAACGACATTCCCAAGAGAAACATTACAAACACTTCACAATCACTGCTTTTTGCAGATGATTTAGTGACATTTTTTATTTTGAAAAAATTAACTGGGCTACAAACAACTATTCGTAATTATCTAAAAGAAATTTAAAAGTGGTTAGAAAAATGGAAACTAAAGATGGCCGCTGAAAAGTGTAACTATATAATTTTTACCAAAGATAATAAAGATAAAGCTAAATTTAACTTAACTCTAAATGGTGATTTAATTCCTTACACATGTAAAATAAGATTCTTAGGTAAAACTTTTGATAAACATTTAAACTTTAAATCTCATATACAGGATATTAAATCCAAATGTGCTAACAGACTCAATGTCTTAAAAATCTTATCCTACAAGAAATTGAATATCCGTAAAAATATTCAAGTTAGTATTTACAAATCCTTAATAGGCTCCATAATTGACTACTCATCAATCATCGTTAAGATAGCTTCAGAAAATAATTTACATAAATTACAAGTAATTCAAAACAGCGCCATAAGGGCTATCTTTAAATTGACATTCGATACAGGTTAAAATATACTGGCTGAGTTTGCTTAGACAAGGTTTGATTAGTTGAACTGCTTATTGTAGTAGTTGATTCTTGAGAGCTTGATACAGACGATTCGTCTTGACATGATTGACTTTTTACTGATTGATGCTGATTTTTGCTTAAAGATTGTTTACTATTGGTAATATATTTGGATAAACTAGTCGAATCCGAGCTAGATGTTGAGCTCGATGCTGAAATAGAAGACTTTGTACTTATTTGTTGCGGTTGTTGAGGCTGTTGAACTGGCTGAATTGTTTGATCATGATAGGTCATAAAATCATCTGTATAATTATAATCAGCTTCTGGCTTCGTACTTGGTTGTTGTTGTTGTTTTTGATGTTGTTGTTGTTTGCTCGAGATCGATTCTTGTCTATTATTGTTTGAAGAGGACTTTCTTTTGTATACATTTATAAAATTGTAATCATCTTTTTGATTTAATAAATTAATTTTATTTTCGTTAATTTTAATCTCTTGTTTGACTGGTTTCATTGAACTCTTATGTTTCAAAATGTTTTTGTTGTTTGTGTTTGAAGAAATTCTTTTTTTAGAAACATAAAGTCTAAAAGCATGTTGAATTTTACGGGCTGCCAAGTCCCGGTTCATTGGACTAGGCTTAAATGTAGCTAAATTGCCGATTCCAGGTCTCGATTCGTCCAAATCGAGCTCTTTTATATGCTTAATATTACTCTTTCGCTTTGTATTCTCATCTCTTATATCTTGTTTAAAAACTTTTTCAAATTGAATTAGTCTTTGTTTTTCTTTTAGAAAAAATTCTTCATCTTCATCTTCTTCATGTGACTCCGAGTCTTGATCCATGTCCTGGTCAGGTTCGAAATTCGATTCTTCAATTTCATGCTTAGTTGAAGTGATAAAAGTATCACTTTCCGGTTTGAGTTGTTTTGTGTTTGGCTCAAAATAATCCACAATATCATCTTCATCATTCGGGTTTAATCCGAATAGTTTAAGCTTAGTTTGTTGAAGTTTTGTTTGTAAATCAAGAGCCATTGAGCAAATCTTTTTGAGTCGATCATTTTTAACATTGTGAGATGTTGTTGAATTTGTGTTTTTGTTAGATGTAATTTTAGTTTTAGTTGGTGTTAAATTGAACGAAATTGAAGTGTTTGGATTATTTGAGCCTGAAGATACCGAATCGTAGTCGTTGTCGTTGTTCTCTAGATGACTATCATCCATGTCAGCCGAGTTCTCTTTATTGTTTTCCTCAAAGCCGACTTTTTTAAGGCTTTTTTTAGCTTGTTGTTGATTTAGTTTTAATTTTTTTTCTACTAGCTTATCGTTATCATTCAACAAATGACTTATTCGGTCCATCAATATTTTCGACATGTCTTGTTCGTATGATTTATGATTCGAACTAGATCGGTTCTCGTGGTTAGAATTATTAGCCGAATTGTTGTTCGAGCCAGATGAGTTCAATTGAGTTTTAGAACTGGTCTGATAAATTGTATGATGATGGTTGGTCATTTGTGCCGATTTGAGCGCTTGTAATCGCTGTTTTCTGTACAACTCTTGTAACTTCTTTTTGCGCTCTTCATCTTGCAATTTTTGTTTTTCTTTTTCCGTTTTATTTTCTTGTAAACGCTTCGATTTTTGACTCTGAATGTATTTGTGAATATCGTTCAAATCATACGGCTTTTGTTTGCTCGTTTTGGCGTTCAACTGAGGACTGCTCATATTCATGCTCATTAAACTACTACTAGTAGGTTTTGGTGAAGACTTTTGAGTTACTGTTTGAATTAGATGACAATCAGTTCTTTTTGTTTTTTTAACATTTTGTTGTTGTTGAGGCGATTGTGTATTAGTTGTTGTTGAAGCTTGATTATTATTGTTAATAGGTGCACTAGTACTTCTATGCTGATAGCTGAACATATTATTGCTATGTTGCTGCATTAATACATCATGATCTTGTAGCTGCTTTTTCAATTTATCGCTCTCGTTTAAATGTTGTTTTAACTGTTTTTGAGCTATTTGTTCACCAATACGCCACGAACTAGTTGTAATAATTGCATTTTTGCTATTAGATGTCAAATCAGTTTCTATTTGAGATGTTTTTTTCAACTTTTTGCTGCTTGTTAAACCCAACAAGCGGTCTGTTTCTTCTTTTATGTCATATTTATACTTAAAATCTTCAGGATTTAATAAATCATTGTTAGAATTCGATGTGCTAAAAGCTGTTTTACGGCTTGAAGGTTTTATGTTGTTCAAGTCAAAGTATTTGTTATTTTGAGTTTCAATTAGAGTTGACGAAGAGCCTGTGGCCAAGTGTCGCTTGGTAATGTTAGATTGATAATTTAGAAATTTAGATGAACTTGAGTATTCGGTCGGTAATAGGTCAGAGTCTCGGTGTAGTACACGAGTGCTTGTTGCTTGAATAAAATCCGGATATTTGTTATCCTCACTTGACGATCGTTTATCTATTAAAATATCAATAAATTTTAAGATTCAAATTTTTTTTTAAAAAACTAGAATTTGCCAAGTTTTACCTGAGCTTGTTGTTTTACGAGTTAATTTATCTTTTGAAATCATCGAGCCAGTTTTAAAATTACTTTTAGATGATTTATCTTAAAATATTCAAAAAAAAAAATTAAACAAAAGAAATCATGCAAATTATTAAAAACTTTTTAAATAAATATTTCAAATTAAGTAAAAAAAAAAAAAAAGAAGAAGAAAAAATCATCTAAGTTTTTTATTTTGTTTAAGTATAATAAACATATTTTTGACTTTACAATAAAAAAAATTACAAAAGCTAAAAGTAGGGAAAAAAAAGTCAACTAAACCTGAAGGTATGTAAACATCTACTTTGGTAAATTTTGAACTTGATTCAATGTTAGAAGGCTTATTGATTAAACTATAAGTTAAATCATTTAAATATTTAATTTCTGCATAAGAATCAGACAAAGCCGGATTCGATTTGTGTAGTATAAAGCTCGGATCACCGGCTTGAATTGTGCTTGTGCTAGCTTCCAAAAACGATTGTTCTAGTTTAGCTTTTCTCGGTCCCGGTGGAGGCTTTGTAACAGTTGATTGAAACGAATTTGAGTTGAATATTAAATTGTTGTTTTGTTGGTTTGAAGTGTTCAAGAACGACTGCTGACTAAACGAACTTAGAAGTTTTATATTATCCGAATATTTATTCAATTTATCTTCTAATTCTCTCATCTGAAAAAAAAATTGTTTTTTTAAAAATAAAATATTTTCTATCAAGTCTTCAAATATTACGCCAGATTTTAAGTTTCCAATTCTTTTCCAAGACTCGTCTATGTCTTAAAAAAAATTTTTAATTTTAAAAACAGATTAAAATCAAGGTAAATTTTAGTTTTACTTTTATCACTTGGAAACTTTCTTAATTGGTTCTGGGTTTGGTGTTTGTTCGATCTGGGCCGAAGTTGGTTTTTGATCTTGTTTTTGGTTCTCTAATGGTTCGTTGCTAGAATTTGATTTTCACAAATTGTCCACCATTGAGTCTACAAATTGTTTTAAAGTATTAAATTACCTTTTTTTAAGCTCGTTTCTTCTTTATCCGTAGGCTTAGCTGGATATTTAATACTTTTCGAATCAGTTTCGGATATTTTTCTGACTTTTTCACTTTTGGGCTGAGGTGGTTGATGAGTCTGAGTCACTGAGCCGGTTTGTTTGGTGTTTTCGGTGTTTAAAAAATCGGTTATAGTGACTCTCTTAATAGGTTCTGGATTTGGTGTTTGTTCGATTTGGGCCGATGTAGATGAAGTTGGTTTTTGATCTTGTTTTTGATTCTCTAATGGTTCGTTGCTGGAATTTGATTTGCACAAATTGTCCACCATTGAGTCTACAATTGGTTTTAGATGTGTGTCTTTTTTTGGATCTATCGATTGATTTATTAGACTAGTTATTTCATTGTTAAACGAATAGTTACTTGAATGATTTTGAAGAAGAAACAAAAATTAGGAAAAAATAATTTTTATTATTTCAAAAACCTTTACAAACTCATATAACTTTCTTTTTAGCAAATCTCTTAGGTCATTTTTTCTCATCGAAATGCCTTGTTTTAATTGATCATTTAGAAATTTATTTACAAAGTCTTCTATGTTTTTTGTCAAATTTTGAAAAGATTGCTTAAAAATTGGTTTTTAAAATATTTCCTTCATTCATTTATAGATTAATATCTATTAGCAAATTACTTGGGATGTTATTTCAGAGAAACAGTCTTTCCTCAGTCGATCAAAATTACCACTTGCCTTAAACTCTCGAAATACATCCAGTATTAAAGGTTTAAATTGAGATTCTTGATCCATTTATATATATATATTTTTTTTTAAATTAAAATAGTAAAAATTTTATATAATTTTAACAAAAATTTTTATTCATACATTCAACTAAAAATTTTAATAAATTTCAAATTTTATTAAGAATTAAGAAAATAAAATGTCTTGGAATATAATTAAAAAACAAAAAATTTTTATATAGTTGAGCAACACTTTTTTTCATCTAATGTATCTAAAGCTGAATCAACACTTCCAATTAAAGATTTTACCAAATAATCTCCAAACGAAAACGAAAAGTTTTTTCCCATTGCTTTTTGTATTTCTTTTCTCTCGCTTCTGTAATCATCAACCACATCTAAGCGAGGTATAGTCCGGTCCCAATTGTTCAAATAATCCATAACATCGTCTTCGTCTGTACAAGAGACAATTGAGCAAAAAGTATTCTCATTTCTACTTTTCAAAACACTTTTAAAGTCTTTAATATCTACTTTGCCTTTATCATCAGTTGGCTCTCCATCAGTAACTATCAATATTAAAAGTTTTTTCTCTTCGTAATTAATTGAACTATTGCTTGATAGAACTTTTCTTAAAACATTCGCAATCGGAGTATAGCCTGATGGTAGATTAAAAAAATGGGCCTTCAATTCTTGAAAATTTTTAGCTTGCTTAATCATGGGTCTATTTAAAAAGTAAACATCAGTACCATTCTGATTGTATAAGTTAGCTATTTCTATTGATATTTCAGCAAAATATTTCAACTCGTCCCATCTGGTTGCTTTAAATGTCTCTGTATTCAATGGAGATTCGTTCAATGTTCTATTCATTGAACCTGAATCATCAAATATGAACAATATTCTAAAAGAATTTAATAAATGCAGTTTATTCGAGAAATATTTGCTTATTTCATATTTGTTTATAATTGCTGAAAGTTTTTCTTGTTTGTTTGCAACTTTACCACTTGCTTCTTCATATGATGGTAATTGAGATAAATCAGAAAAGTCTATATTTAGATTTGTATTTTGATTAAATTGCGACATTTTAAAAACTTCTTTTATTTTTAAAAAAAAAAAAAACTTAAAATTATTTATAAACTTTAGTTGTTAAGTTTATTTAGAAATAAAACTTGTTGATTTCGAAACACCTGAATCAGTAATTTTGAAAGAGACATTTTATTTGAAATCTTGAGAAAAATATTTAAATTCAAATCAAAATAAACCTTAATTATCGATGTTGTTAAGAACTAGAAACTTGGTTACTAATAAAAAAAAAAAAAAATTTTTAAATATTTTTTTTTGAAATTTTTTTCTAAATATTTAAGTAGTTGATAAAACAAAAGAATAAACTTTTTTTTTTACCTTTTTAACAAGAATTCCAGACTAAATGAACACAAAAAGAAAGACCAAGTTTCCAAGTGATAAAAGTAAAACTAAAATTTACCTTGATTTTAATCTGTTTTTAAAATTAAAAATTTTTTTTAAGACATAGACGAGTCTTGGAAAAGAATTGGAAACTTAAAATCTGGGGTATTGTTTTAAAGACTTGATGGAAAATATATTTTTTTAATAAAATTTTATTTTTTCAGATGAGAGAATTAGAAGATAAATTGAATAAATATTCGGATAATATAAAACTTCTAAGTTCGTTTAGTCAGCAGTCGTTCTTGAACACTTCAAACCAACAAAACAACAATTTAATATTCAACTCAAATTCGTTTCAATCAACTGTTACAAAGCCTCCACCGGGACCGAGAAAAGCTAAACTAGAACAATCGTTTTTGGAAGCTAGCACAAGCACAATTCAAGCCGGTGATCCGAGCTTTATACTACACAAATCGAATCCGGCTTTGTCTGATTCTTATGCAGAAATTAAATATTTAAATGATTTAACTTATAGTTTAATCAATAAGCCTTCTAACATTGAATCAAGTTCAAAATTTACCAAAGTAGATGTTTACATACCTTCAGGTTTAGTTGACTTTTTTTTCCCTACTTTTAGCTTTTGTAATTTTTTTTATTGTAAAGTCAAAAATATGTTTATTATACTTAAACAAAATAAAAAACTTAGATGATTTTTTCTTCTTCTTTTTTTTTTTTTTTACTTAATTTGAAATATTTATTTAAAAAGTTTTTAATAATTTGCATGATTTCTTTTGTTTAATTTTTTTTTTTGAATATTTTAAGATAAATCATCTAAAAGTAATTTTAAAACTGGCTCGATGATTTCAAAAGATAAATTAACTCGTAAAACAACAAGCTCAGGTAAAACTTGGCAAATTCTAGTTTTTTAAAAAAAAATTTGAATCTTAAAATTTATTGATATTTTAATAGATAAACGATCGTCAAGTGAGGATAACAAATATCCGGATTTTATTCAAGCAACAAGCACTCGTGTACTACACCGAGACTCTGACCTATTACCGACCGAATACTCAAGTTCATCTAAATTTCTAAATTATCAATCTAACATTACCAAGCGACACTTGGCCACAGGCTCTTCGTCAACTCTAATTGAAACTCAAAATAACAAATACTTTGACTTGAACAACATAAAACCTTCAAGCCGTAAAACAGCTTTTAGCACATCGAATTCTAACAATGATTTATTAAATCCTGAAGATTTTAAGTATAAATATGACATAAAAGAAGAAACAGACCGCTTGTTGGGTTTAACAAGCAGCAAAAAGTTGAAAAAAACATCTCAAATAGAAACTGATTTGACATCTAATAGCAAAAATGCAATTATTACAACTAGTTCGTGGCGTATTGGTGAACAAATAGCTCAAAAACAGTTAAAACAACATTTAAACGAGAGCGATAAATTGAAAAAGCAGCTACAAGATCATGATGTATTAATGCAGCAACATAGCAATAATATGTTCAGCTATCAGCATAGAAGTACTAGTGCACCTATTAACAATAATAATCAAGCTTCAACAACAACTAATACACAATCGCCTCAACAACAACAAAATGTTAAAAAAACAAAAAGAACTGATTGTCATCTAATTCAAACAGTAACTCAAAAGTCTTCACCAAAACCTACTAGTAGTAGTTTAATGAGCATGAATATGAGCAGTCCTCAGTTGAACGCCAAAACGAGCAAACAAAAGCCGTATGATTTGAACGATATTCACAAATACATTCAGAGTCAAAAATCGAAGCGTTTACAAGAAAATAAAACGGAAAAAGAAAAACAAAAATTGCAAGATGAAGAGCGCAAAAAGAAGTTACAAGAGTTGTACAGAAAACAGCGATTACAAGCGCTCAAATCGGCACAAATGACCAACCATCATCATACAATTTATCAGACCAGTTCTAAAACTCAATTGAACTCATCTGGCTCGAACAACAATTCGGCTAATAATTCTAACCACGAGAACCGATCTAGTTCGAATCATAAATCATACGAACAAGACATGTCGAAAATATTGATGGACCGAATAAGTCATTTGTTGAATGATAACGATAAGCTAGTAGAAAAAAAATTAAAACTAAATCAACAACAAGCTAAAAAAAGCCTTAAAAAAGTCGGCTTTGAGGAAAACAATAAAGAGAACTCGGCTGACATGGATGATAGTCATCTAGAGAACAACGACAACGACTACGATTCGGTATCTTCAGGCTCAAATAATCCAAACACTTCAATTTCGTTCAATTTAACACCAACTAAAACTAAAATTACATCTAACAAAAACACAAATTCAACAACATCTCACAATGTTAAAAATGATCGACTCAAAAAGATTTGCTCAATGGCTCTTGATTTACAAACAAAACTTCAACAAACTAAGCTTAAACTATTCGGATTAAACCCGAATGATGAAGATGATATTGTGGATTATTTTGAGCCAAACACAAAACAACTCAAACCGGAAAGTGATACTTTTATCACTTCAACTAAGCATGAAATTGAAGAATCGAATTTCGAACCTGACCAGGACATGGATCAAGACTCGGAGTCACATGAAGAAGATGAAGATGAAGAATTTTTTCTAAAAGAAAAACAAAGACTAATTCAATTTGAAAAAGTTTTTAAACAAGATATAAGAGATGAGAATACAAAGCGAAAGAGTAATATTAAGCATATAAAAGAGCTCGATTTGGACGAATCGAGACCTGGAATCGGCAATTTAGCTACATTTAAGCCTAGTCCAATGAACCGGGACTTGGCAGCCCGGAAAATTCAACATGCTTTTAGACTTTATGTTTCTAAGAAAAGAATTTCTACAAACACAAACAACAAAAATATTTTGAAACATAAGAATTCAATGAAACCAGTCAAACAAGAGATTAAAATTAACGAAAATAAAATTAATTTATTAAATCAAAAAGATGATTACAATTTTATAAATGTATACAAAAGAAAGTCCTCTTCAAACAGTAACAGACAAGAATCGATCTCGAGCAAACAACAACAACAACAACATCAAAAACAACAACAACAACCAAGTACGAAGCCAGAAGCTGATTATAATTATACAGATGATTTTATGACCTATCATGATCAAACAATTCAGCCAGTCCAACAGCCTCAACAACCGCAACAACAAATAAGTACAAAGTCTTCTATTTCAGCATCGAGCTCAACATCTAGCTCGGATTCGACTAGTTTATCCAAATATATTACCAATAGTAAACAATCTTTAAGCAAAAATCAGCATCAATCAGTAAAGAGTCAATCACGTCAAGACGAATCTTCTGTATCAAGCTCTCAAGAATCAACTACTACAATAAGCAGTTCAACTAATCAAACCTTGTCTAAGATAACTCAACCGACAGGGTCACGTCCTAAATCAATATTAATTGAACAAGTAAAAAAAACTCGAATAATTCAAGATTTGAACGATAACGAACCTAAACGTTATTCTCCGTCGTCTCTAGAACGACTTTTAAATGTCGGTATTAATTACTTGGATACTTTAAACATGGGTGCATTACAACTAGAAGAATTGGATAAAGTTAGATGTATTGGTTATGCACAACAAGAAACTGTTGCTTTGGCTCATTTGTTAAAAGAGAATAATAATAAATCAGGTAACAATAATCCTCAACATACTCTTAAGACTAGTTCTGAATCAAATTCTAAATCAAAATCAGTTAGTTCTAGTCTATCTTCTTCATCCTCATCATCAACATCTTCTTCATCTTATTCTACTTTAAATGAAGAAACTGAGAATAGACAACAAAAATCTAGAGCTCAAAATCAAAACAAGCCTAAACAAGATCGAAATAAGAGAAATTCATTGAATATAAACGAGCAAGATTTGTCTATAATAAACACTGTTACTGATTTGAATAATACCGACATTAGCAAAAACAAAAATTTATATGAAGATGAAATTGATGATGTAGAATTGGAAAAATCGTTCAGACAAGTTCTACCAGTCGAACAGCATTTGAAAAAGAACAAACAAGAGCACAAAGAACATTCATTGTTATACGATTTAAGTCAAAGCTCGTTCTCGTCTCAATTAGATACCCAACCAACCGGTAAATAGTTAAAATAAATAAAAATCAATAAAAAAATTTAAATTGTTTTTTTTTTAAATAATAAAGCTCGATTAAGCTTCGAGGATGACTCGTTTAAAAAGTTTACAGGCGAAATAGTCAAAAAGTATATGCAAGAAGAAGAACTTAGATCAAAGCATCAAGTAAAATTTTATTTTTAATGGACATTCAAAAAGGAAAAGTTTTAAATAAAAAAATTTAAAAGGCTCATTTGCTAAAACTAAGAGAAAAAGCTTTAATCGATAAAACTAAATCGGAATTGGCCTGGTTAGAACAAATGAAAAAGAAAGCTCAAGATAAAGGCGAAGATGAAAAAATGCCTTTGATTTTAAGAAAAGAAAAAGGCATAATGCAAAAACTAAAGCAAGAACAAGTCAGTACAACAATTATTTATTAAAATAAAAATCTAAATTTTACTTTTAATCTATCAACTTCTAATCTTAAAATATAATGCAAGATAGAATTTGCTCTTTCTGGTACAAGAACTACTAAGCTTTGTATCAGTTTCGCTTTAATAATTTTCCTAGAATTCTAAAATTAAATATTTTCGATTTTTAGGTTTATTGTACAATAGAGTTTGTTTTTTTCCGGTAGTTCATTTCTTGAAGTTATTTGTATTATCAATCCTTGAATCGAACAAATTACTATTAAAGATATCTGCCTGGCTAAACCATATAGACCATTATGGTCATAGCAGACTGCGACTTATAAGTTTTACCAATTGTAAAATCTAAGTTTAAGATCCAGCCATGTTTTAAACTATATATAAATTGTTTGATTAAGCTATTTGTTTCAAATTTTAATTTAATTAATTTAAAAATTATTTTATAATTAAAAAACTTTTAATTTAAATAAAAATTTATTTATTTATTTATTATAAAATATTTATATTTATAAGGATAATATAAATAAAATGAAAGAGGTTCAGAGAAAAGCGACTGAGAATCGTTTAAAGATATTATCGCAGCACTCGGAAGTTGTTAAATGGTGTCAAAATAAACTAAAAGAACAAGGTCTAAAGAGTATTGCAAAAAAGCAATCGGATGTAACTAATAAAAACGAGCAATCATCGCTAATTGATGAATCAATAAACACCACAACAGCTATTAAACCAAACGAGAACGATTTGGACGAAGTGAGCACAGCTACTTTAGCTTCGACTACCGGCTCAATAACTTCTTCCACGTCCTCGTCTTCTGCGCCAACACCAACACAAAATTTAAACGAACAAGACGATCAACTTGATGAATCGTCCATCAACAATCAAAGCTTAATAGAATCCAAAATAATGAAACAAGTAAAACAACATTTAAGCTCTGAAAAGTAAATATTTTATTTATTTTATTTTTATTCCCAAATTGTTTTAAAAAACAACAAAATATTTAAAATATTTAAAAAAAAAGTTTTCTTGTTTTCTTTTTATTATTCAAAAAAAAAAAATTCAATAGAAATCTTTTTTAAATTAAACTTCGTCCAAATCTATGAAAATAATGCAATAAATTAAGAGCTGGTGTCTCTGTAGTGCTGCTTGTTGGACTAGTGTTTGATTTACTTAAATTGTAATTAACATTATGATTATTATTATTAGAGCTTATTGTACCATTTAGTTCAGGTCGAGATTTATACTTATTTTTAAATGCTTCTATAAATGCGTTACTGTTTGAGTTTGATTTTTGTTCATTATTAAAAAATGGTAATGGTTGTTGATTGAAAATGAGATGTTTGTAATTATTTGTCGCTTCTGTGTTCTCATTCTCTTTTAGCTTATTATTATTATTCATGATTAAAATTAGAGCCATTTTTTCAATAAGCTCTGGCGAAAAAAATTTCGACAACCTAGCTCTAAATTCTTTATCTAACAAACCGACAAACTTGGTATTTGTCTGGTCCGATATAGAGTTTATATTCTCTTCTATATCTGGGCTATTTCGCTTTATTAAATAATCTGCATCATTTTCTAAACTCATATCATTCTCATCATCATTAAGGAACAATTTTTCATAGTCTAAATTTTTACATTCTATATTTTGTTTCATGACCATAAACAAGCTCAAAATTAGTATTAATTTTGTCCATCTTGGTCTAATTATATTAAATATCATTTTTAGAAATTTTTCAAAATATCTTCTTCTTCTTATTCTGTTTCTTTTTCTTCTTCTTCTTTTTCTATTTATATTTATATATAAATCTAAAACAAAATTAAAAAAATCCATTTATTTTATTAAAAATAAATATCAAATTTGAAATTTTTGAAATTTCATCTAAATTATTTGATATAATAATAATAAAAATGATAAAAATAAAATAAATTTTAATAGAAAAAATCTTTATTTAAACCTTAGTGCTGATTATAAATAAAAATTAATTAATTTCCTTCTAATTGTTGTATTTAAATAAAAATAATTGTAATTTTTTTTTCTAAGATTAAATTAAACCCTACTGATACTTATATTATTAAAAAAATTTAATAAATAATGCTTCAAGTATTAGTGATAATCATGATGATAATAATAAATAAACAACACCTACTTAATCAAATTTTTATTTTTATGAAAGGATACCGTAATAAATGATCTTTTCTGAATTATGATTTTAAAATAAAAAAATAAAATAAAAATTTAAAATTAAATTCCGTTTTAATTTTTAATAAATTTTAATTATTTATATTTAAAGATATTTGACAGAAAGAGAGAAAAAATTAAGATTAAGACGTAAACATGCCGAGGAAATAATAGCATGGAAGAAAAAATTAGATGATGAAGAGCTTCAGGTTAGAGAAATAGAAAAAAGAGGTAATTTGAATCAATAAATAAAAAATAAAATTAAAATTGCAATAAATAAAAAAAAATGAATAAATAAATAAATTTTTTTAATTAAAAAAATCCAGCTAATCAAGTTCTTAATGAGAAGCAAAAATTAGTTAAGCAACCCTCGACAACAAAGCTTATACAACAACAACAACAACAACAACAACAACAACAACATCAAAAAGCTAAAAACAATATTAACAAGGATGTTGAAGAAGAGGAAGAAAATGTAAAAATAGGAAAAGAGAAGGAAACATCGTCATCTAATAGTGATGATGTAATAAAAACCGAACCTAGACAATTAAATCAAAATAATTCATATGCTGAATCTTCATTTATATCAATTTCGACCAATATTGCAAATACCAAACAAAACAAAAGTCAAACTCTGCTAAGTATACCAACACAAATAAATGATGAATCTTCTATAAAGACTTCGATTGAACAAAAGATAGAAGATGATACACATAAAGATCATACATCATCATCATCATCATCATCTTCTGCATCTTCTTCTTCTTCTTCTTCATCTACTACTTCTATGTCTGATCCAATTTCTAGTACTTCGTCATCAAGCACTTCTACTAGTGTTAAAGAACTAGAACTTAAAGTAAAAGAGCTCAAAAATGAATACATTAAAAAACGACATGAAGCAGAAAAATTAGGTAAAATGCTAAAAGAAGCCGAAAAGATGAAAATGAAAGAAAAAGAAGAGCAATTGCGTAAAAAAATCGAATCTTATGACACAAAATTAGAAAAAATAAAGCATGTTTTGAACAATAGTAGCAATAAAGAAGAAGAAAAAAAGCCTAAAATACAAATTAAAAAGCCAATAGTTAAAGAAGAATCTTTATCGTCATTGTCGAGTTCTTCACTTTCATCTACAACAAGTTCTAAAAATTTAAAAACTAATCAAGTCGAACAATCGATTAAAACCGAAATAGATGTTTCGGTTAAAAAACATGAACAAGAATCAAATGATTCACAAGAAGAAGAAGAAGATAAAGAAGAAGAAGAACTAAAACAAAAAGAAAAAGAAGAACAAGAATCAAAATCAACTTCGAGTAGTAGACCAACACTTAATAAACAAGTAGAATCTATTAAATATGATGACGATTTTGAATCAGAAGCTACAAAATTAAAAACATCATCATCATCATCATCATCATCATCATCATTGTCTGAATCATCAATAAGCTCTAAAGATTTAAAACCTTTGTCTGGTCTTAAATCACAGAACGAGTTTAAACCAAAATTAGAAGAAAATGAGGAATTAAATGACGAAACTAAAAGTACTATTAGTGAAATAAGTGAAGATATACTTGGAAACAATTCGAATATTAACAACATTGAGCGACTTGGTTTGGAAGATGAGGATCATGATAGATCGACTACTTCCAATTCTTCTACTGACACTCAAATATTGTTGCTGGGCAGTAGCCGAGTACAAAAAAAATTCGAAAAAGAAAAACAAGAAAAATTTATTGAAAGTTTGGAAAAGAGTTTATTAAACGAAATAATAGAACAAATGATTGAAATAAGAGATAAAAAGTCCAGTAAATTGTTAGCTGATGAGTATAAAGAGTCAATCAAGTTTGAACTAAACGAAGAATATGAAGATGAAGAAGAAGAAGAACAAGTTGAAGAAATAAACGATTTGAATAAAGAAGGAGAAGTTGATATAAATTTTAACACTACCACAAACGATACAAAAATTCATATACCATCGATTGATTTATCTGATGTAGATGAAGATGGTTTGTCCAAGGCAGCAAAACTCAACCAAAAAAATGATAAAGCACCTGTTTTCAACATACCATTTAGTAGAGAAAAGATAACTTATCTTTGTGACATGGTAATTGAAAAATACTATTGGAATAAATTAGATAATCTTAATTCAATATTGGAGTCGAATTATTTGAATGATGAAGAATTGATCAAATCCGATGAGCTTAAAGAGTTTTTTGAGCCTAGTGTTAAACAAGAAAAAGATGTAGATGCTAAAATAGAAATTAATTTTAAAAAAATGTTGTTCGATTTAGTCGGAGAGCTTTGTTATGATTTGTATTTGGAAAAATACGAAAAACCCCAACTAATTTCCGAATTTCTACCTGGACATAAAAAACTTGCGAAAAAGAAACACTTCAAGTCTTATTTTAATGGCCCTAAAGACTTGCTAAAGTGTAAAGAATTGATTATAGACAAAGTTTGTTCAATGTTTAAACTGACAAGCAATAAACATGATGCAATAAATGCTCCGACTGTAGCCAAGTCTAAATGGAGAGTGCAAAAGAAGCTCGATTTGGTGGATGGCTTGTTAGACCTAGAAATGAGAGAGCAAGAACACGAATGGTCAAATTACGAAATAGAAGAATACGAGGCTAAATTACACATAACAAATACCATATTTGATATGCTACTTAAAGACACTATAGAATGTTTTCAAATTAATTTAATTAAAAAACAAAGTTGCCTTTGAAGCAGCAAACAAAAAAATTATTAGAAAAAAAAAAAAAATTAAATTAAATAAATTTTTTTGATTTGTTAAGAATTATATAAATGTAAATACATATATATGGATTTTATGATGAGAATCCTCTTATTAAATAGGATTTTAAAAACAAAAAGGCTTTAAAAATCTATAAAATATCTATTTCCTAGGATTAATTTCTTGTTTATGCGTTTTTTTTTTATTATTATTATTATTAATATTATTAATATTATTATTTTTTACTAATTTAAATTTAATAAAAAAAAACAAAAGCAAATTAATTAATAAATTAAAATTAAAAAAATTTATCCATTTTTTTGATTTTACAAATTCTAATTATTAAATTTATTTTGAAAAAAAAAAAATTTCATTTTTATAATTGATAAAATTATAAAAAAAATTTAATCAATCAAATATAATTTTTATATAATTTAATAATTTTTCTTTTTTTTTAATAAAATTGTTTAGAAATTATAAAGTTTTTTTTTAGTTTTAAATTTATTTTAGTTAGCATATATTTATATATATACTGTTTATATACAAGCTTAATCATTTAAATTTTCGCATTTAATTGAAAGCCTACACTTTGTCGTCGTAGAATGATAAAGATAATTATAAAAATATTTTTCTAAATTTAATTAATATTAATGCGATGAAATAGATTTATTACGCAAGGAAATCAGATTTATTGATTGAAATTTGATTCTAGCGCAGTTTTGAACAAAAAAAATTATTAATTTTACTTATTCTCAAGTAGTTTATGATGTTCTTGATACTTGAAATTTTATTTTTTATTTTTTTATTAAAAAATAAATCCAAATATCAAAAAATTATTAAATAATTTGAAGAGGCCAAACTCCAGGCTGTTAATACAATTCAAATGTTTGTTGTTTTGTGTTTTAAGCTTATGGTAAATCATTTGGAAATTGAAAATGTTTTTAATTATTTGATAGACTATTGATAATAAATTAATTAAATTACAAGCAGCCTGTAAAAATTTTGATTAATAGTTTTTCTAATCTAAAATAATTAATTAAAAAGCAAATTATATTTTCATGTAAATGATCTTATTTGAAATAAAAATTAGAATTTTTTTTTTTTTATAAACAATTTGTTATATTGTCTAATTTTTCTTTAAATTTAAATTCTATTTTAAATCTGATTAATGTCAAATAATCAAATAATATCAGATAATTTAAATCTACTGTAAATAAAACAAAAACTGTATATAAGATGATTTAATATTTGAGATTTAATAAAAAAGATATGTAATATTTAATGGTTATTTTATGAAATTTGATGTTAAGAAAATTATCCTGTAAAAATATGAATATTTCCAAATTGTGCTGGGAAACTTGGGCGCTAAAGAATTAAAAATTTATTAGATTCTTCTCTTTCTATCTTATATAATTGCTTATTAACTGTATTTGATCATTTAAATTTTCTCTTATCTAATAAGCATTAAAATTAGTATACTAATAAGATAAAGCTTTATTTAAAAATATTGTATTATAAAAGTATTTAAACTCATCGATTATTACTTTAAAGTTAATTAAGTATATATATACTTAAAATTTAAAAAATTTGAATTTTAAAAATTAAGCTAAAAGTGTTGAATTTCCTTTATCTTGCTAGGGATCCAATTAATCCAGCACATAGTTCAAAAAATTCCATCATATTATGTTGAATTATATCATTTATTTTTAAATTTTGTTCTTCAATCATTTTTTGCTCTTCTATTAAAAAATATTTATTTTATTAATTTTTTAATTTAAATTAAAATTTTATTTTTAAATAAAGTACCTGGTGTTGGTTCAAAACTGCGAAAATCAAGTAAATAACTTTTCTGATCTACCTGATACAATTGTAAGCCAATTTTAACATATCTGTTAGGCGAAACCTGCTTCCTCACTCTTAAGCTATACACACTTGAATTGTAATATTTCCATTGCTTGATGAAAACAAATTTTAAAATATTTTTTTTAAGAAAAAAAAAAAACATAATCTTTACCATATTACTGGTTTTCATCGCTTTAAAAACTTCATTCATTATATCTTGTGGCTTAGACTGCGATCTTATGCCTAGATGCCATTTAGCTTTTTTAACTGGTTTTTTGACTTCTTGTTGATGTTCTGTTGGCTTAGATTCTACAGAGTCTAAAGTAGCAGAAACATCTTTTAATTGAGGCATACGTTCTGGATGCTCTTTATTTGAACTTTGATTATTTGTAGTCTAAAATGTTATAAAAAAAAAAAAAAAAAACCAAAAGTATAATTAAATTTTAAAAATATGTTGTTTTATGAGATTTTAAGAGCAGGATATTATTAATAATTATTTTTATAGTAATAATTAAAGAATATAATTAGAGAATAGCTGAAGCAAATTTTGACCATGCTTTGGTTCTTTTAAATTTAATAGAATTCAATATATTTATTATATGTATTTGCTTTAGATATTATTAATATTATAGTAATTAATTAAGTTAAGCAGAATAATAAAAGCATTTTAATAATTCAAGATAAAGCTTACACTTTGATCTTTATCTGAATATGAACTACTTCTTTTATCAGTTTTTTGATTAAGTGGATTTGGCTTGACATTCTTTTTATTTGAAAAAAATTTGAATTTTAGATGAAAACATTATAGAAAAAAAATTAAAAAACATGTAGTAGCATTATAACACTTAAATCTTAACTTTAAAACTTCTTTCTTAGTGTTTAATTAGTTGGGTATCTAAAAAAAAATTGTTAATATGTTCTTACTATATCCATAAAAAATGATGTTGTTGGTGGCGAACTAGCTACAAAAAAATCATTTATTTGTACCCGATTTTTGGTTTGAGCTTAAGAAGAAAAATTTAAGAAAAAATTTATTTTTAAAATTAGAATTTAATTTCGAAACCTTCAGTAATTCTTCTATTATCAATTATTAAGTGATATGCAATCACATATTGATCATGTGGATCACCAATACTCAATGAACGTTGAACTGTTTGTTCGTCAATACTGAATTTCTGATATTTTTTTTTATTTAATAAGTATATAATAATTAATGTTTTTTTTTTTCAAATTAAGTTTTTAGTTTTACTTCGCATATTTCAAGAACAGCATCAACATCAATTATATTTAGATTATCTTGGCTTGGCTTTGGAAACAAATAATCCTGTAAATTTATTTTGAACCAATCGTGATCTTTTATATCTTTTATAGTTGCTCTCTTAAGTGGATCGACAGTTAGCAATTTAGATATTAAATCAGATACTGATCTGCTCAAATAGTCTGGAGTTGTAAAAACTCCAGAACGTATTTTCTTAAACAATATTTGAACGCTTTCATCATCAAAAGGCAAAGTACCAGTTAATAAAGCATACAATATGACACCACAACTCCATATATCTACTTCTGGACCAGCATATAATCTATCATTTTAATTCATATTATCATTTTAATTTTAATTTATTTTTTTTATTGAAATTATATTTTATACTCTCCGCTGACTACTTCTGGTGCAGCATAATTTGGTGAACCACAACTTGTTCTTAAAAATTCACCATCTTTCATCATATTTGATAGACCAAAATCTGCTATTTTCACATTCATATGTTCATCTAGCAATAAATTTTCAGGTTTTAAATCTCTATTGAATGAATAAAATTTAATAAAACATTTTCTTTTATTAATTGTAAATGATTTAAACCTATGTACAATCATGTGACGATGACAATATGCAACTCCAGATATGATCTGTTGAAAAAACTTTCTGGCTTCGTTTTCACTTAATTTACCATTTTTGACTATATGATCAAACAATTCACCTCCGCTTACATATTCCATGACCATGAATATGTCACTAGGAGTATTTATTACTTGATACAATTTTATGATATGAGGATGGCGAAATAATTTCAAATTTTGTATTTCACGTCTTATTTTGCCAACTACATCTAATGTTTTTATTTTATCTCTGTTTAAAATTTTAATTGCGACTGTATGACCTGTTAATTGATGCTTTGCTTTTTTCACTTTACCAAAACTACCTGTGCCAAGTGTTTCTAGTAAAATGTAATGACCAATTTTAATTTGGTTTTGTAAATTTTCAGCATTGCCACTTGAGCTCATCGAAAGTGTTCTTTCTCTTATTTTTTTCTTTAATTTTACCTTTTTAACAAAATTAATTATTAATTATTAATAATATTCTATTATATTTAAGTTTTACATTATTTTGGTCAGAATTCATTTTAATTTTTAGTTTTTTTTTTTTTTTAATAAATTTTATTTATAATTTAAGAAAAAAAATTACAAAATCAAATGTCTATTAATATTTTACATATATATTATAATTTTGCTTATTTTTAAAAATTATGATTTATTAAAGTTACACACTTTTCTTACAAGTTTTGCTTGCTGCTTGCTATTTTTAGATCATTTTCAAGAATAATATTTATTCAATTTTTTACGCAGTTTTCTAAAACTGTCTAGCATCTATACTTAATTTAGAGCCTAAGCCTATCATCTAGAATCAAACACTTGAAATAATTTTCTAATTCTATCTTTAATTCTATCAAGAATCCCTGTTTATTTATAATAACTTTTAAGCTAATAGATTTGGAAAAATAAATAAATAAACTAATATAAAATTGAAATATTTTTGTATTTTATTTAATTTATTGACATGGTAAAAAATATTGGTTTATCAGTTTCGATTAAAATGTGTTGCTTTTTTAAATTAAGCTTATTTGGCAAGTTTTTGAAAATATTATTCAGATCAATATTAGATTCTAGATTGTTGTCAAGTTCGAATTCATTCGATGAGCTTACAAAAGAACCAAATTTTAAAATTTGATTTTTTAAATTCCATTTTAAGCCAAAAGTCGATAATTTTGCTGGTTCACCTAAAGGAAATAAACCACAATATTTTCCAATCAATGATTCATAATTTAAATATATTAAATTTATTCCTTTTTTTAATAGAAATATTATAGATTCACTACTAACAATGTATGCGCTTTTATCACATACACTTTCGTCATAAAGACTACTAATATTTCCCAATGCGTGATCTAGTCTTCCTCCATTATCACAAAAGCAATAAAGAGTGTCTACTTGAGCAAATTTTTCAGCATTTTTTTCATTATTTACTGCAAATTTTAAAGTTTTTGTAAAGTCGCTTAGGTTTTGGTCTATTAATTGAACACTATGAGATCCTTTTGATTCATAAAAATGTTTTATTTGTTGATCAACTGAATCCAAATCTCCACATATATAATCTGGTATAAATGTGTTTAATAAATTATTTTCTAAAGACCATTTATAAAACTGATTTGTTCCTCCATCAACGCAAAATTTTAAATGACAATTTTTCCATATTTGTTTCAATTTTAAACCACTGCTTCTTGAAATCGGTTGATTTAGAATAATCAAAACTATGTTTTTAGAATTCAATAGATTATCGCTGTCAAGAAAACCATCAAATGGATGCCAAATATGAAAAGTATTTTCAATATCTTTTAACTTTAAAAATATTCAAAAATAGATTTTTTAAGAGAGCAAAATTTGACTATTAGAAATGTTTTTACAGTATAAATAAATAAATTTGATATTTGATGGACTAACATCAAAAAAAAAAAAGAATGAGTGCAAATTAGAACCTTATTAAAATTATATAAAATAAAAATATTTAACATACCGTGTTTGGTCCAATACTCATCTTTCCAATAATTTGTTTATAAAATTTTCTATTAAAAATAATCAAAATTTGTTTGAATCTAAAAAAAGCAAAATAAAATAAAACATGAGCCAATTCAGCCAATTTTTTTTAGGCCAAATAATATTTTTAAGTGCTTCAAAAGATGTTGTAATTATACACATGAATTAATGTTTTATTTTATTATAAAAATTTTTATATTTCAGTCTTAAATTTTAGTAAAACTGGTAATTTTTTCACGAACTGTAATAATTATGAAATTTATCAATCTAGCTTTATAAGATGCTAATCGATTATTAAGAGTTTCGTTTATAGAATTTACATAATAACCATTTCTTGTGTAATATTTATTTTTTTTTCATATCTTTTAAAATTTATCTATTCTAAATTAATAAATTCTAAATTCTAACTAATATAAAATAACATAGACATATTGCAACATTAGCTACTTACTTCAATTTAATTTAATTTAATTCAATTCTTAAGAAGCTAAATAGCCACTTATACTTACAGTTTGATTATACTTTGTTCTATGGAAAAATCAGTTGAATAAATAAAATAAAAATGATTTATTAATATCTTAAATAATAATTTATTTCTCTTAAATTTATATGAGTTTATTTATCTAATTTAATATTTTATAGAAAGTTATTTATAAAAGTATTTTATTTTTTAAAAGTAGTTTATTAAAAACACATTTTTTTTTAATGACAAATGCGTTTCAATACATTTAAAATAAAAAAAAAATAAGATAAATTTATACTTTTTGAACAAATGATTTTGATTTATTAATTGTAATTTTAAACTTAATTTAATTTAGACAATGTTAGCAAGATTGTTGTCAAATTCTTTTTTATTAGAAGAAGATTTCTTATAAGAATAAAATAACATTTACTGTATTTACCAAACTATTTATTTGTCTGTTCATTTATTATTTATCATTTATTATGAAGAACATTTAAACAAAATATTATTTGAATTATTTAATTAAGTGACTATTTAAATGTGCTTTTAATTCCTAGAAATTATTTTGGTCATCAGAATTTATTATTTAAAAAAATAAAAAAAAAACTTAGTTAAAATCGTAATTTAATTAAAAAGCTAATTCTATAATTATCGAATCAATTTAAATCTTAATATAAATGATTTGTAATTTTAATCAATAAATTTAGGCAATATCTATTAGTTTATATTTATAACAAACTCAATAAACCACCTTATAAAGATTAAATCCAGTTTCCTAGAAAAATATAAAAAAGCATCTTTTAAAATAAAGATTCAATTACGATTTGAAATAAAAAACAAAATATTTTAAATTATGCAGTTTTATTAAAATAGTTTTTTTTTATTATTATTTATATTTTTTCAATATCTATATTTAGAAAAAAAAAATAAATAAATTATATTATAAATACATGTGTATATAGCAGATTAAAATTTATATATTTAAATAATGCAACAAAAATAGCTTTTAAATTTGATTAATTGTAAGTATATTGCATTTTGTTTATATTATATTATAAACCTAACATTTAGTTTCAAAATTTTATATAACTTTATAAAACTTTAAATAATTTAGTGCTAAATTCATAAATAAAATTTTTTTATATTTTTTTCAATTAAAATAAAATTTAGTTGAAATGTTTTGAATTTTTACCATTTTACAAATAAAATTATTGAAAATAAGTTCTTAAATTTAAAAATTTAATACTGTATATAAATCATTTAATTGTTAAATAAAAATTTGAATGCATTTGATGTTTCTTTTCTTCTTTTTATTTTTTAAAAATAGGCTAAATTTTGCTTTTGGTTTTTGCAAGTTATTGTAATTTAAATAATGGTTTAATTAATCTATAAAATTGATGTCCTGTATAATTAAAAAATTTCTCAAACAATTAACCCAAGGTCCTATCATACTTGTTATTATTTTTTTCATTTTTTTAATATTCAAAAGCGCTCATTGGACTCAAATAGGCTTCTAAATAAGTTCCTTTTCTTTATTTGCCATCGCGTCCGATCCAGTTATTTAAATCAATTTCTGTACAGAAACAACATTTTTAAAATTATGTGCACAATATTTAGTTTTAATGTGCGTCTGATTTTTGCCTGATCATCAGTGCTATCTGATGCCAATAATATTTTATGGCATTTGTAATATTAGCAGTTATATTTTCTAGTCATAGTAGGTTTTTTTTTAGATGGAATTAACAAGTTGGTAGTAAAATGTTGATCATGATTGATTAGCTCTTTAGAACTGTCAATTTTCTCGTTTCTGATCTGTCTCATGAGATCTCATCTCATTAAATTATATTTTATATTGATCATATATTACATGAGCAAAATATTTTATATCACCTGTAACAGTACTCCATTACTAATGTTTTTTTATCAAGGGTATTAAATAAACATTATACTTATTAGACCAAATTGAAAAGATATAAATCAAGCACTTTAAACCAATTGAAGAAGCATTAAGTACAATAAAACATTTTTTATTTTTTTTAACATTCTAATGTTTAGCTTTAAAAGCATGTTTGATTTTTTGTTCATGTTTCTTTTTGATATCTTTGAAAAAATTAAAAATGATAAAATTAAATAAATATTGAATTTCATTCTAAATGGAAACCAATTTTACCTAAAAAATTTAGCTATTTAATTTACAATAAAATTTAATTAATTTTATCTTTGTTATTTTTCTTGTAATAAACAGTTGCTTACAGTTTCTAATAACATTTTAAAATAAAATTTGATATTGAAGATAAAATTTTAATTAATTTTGTTTATTTAATAGAAAATAAAAAATTTTATTCTTTTTTAATTTTTTTTTTTCAATTTATTTCCAATTTTGAATTTATCTTAAAATTTAGAATGTCTTCAAATACGTTTATGATTGAAGAAACTCTAAACGAGTCTCGTAAAAAGAAAAAAGGCTATTTTGTACCAAAACTTGTTGCGCAAGTTGGTTCTGTGTTAATATTTGTTGTTTTTATTGGCTGTATTTTAATTGCATTTAATTCTTCTTCTAAAATTGATCCATCCATTTGCAATACAACTAAACAACAAGAAAACCATGAAGTCACAGTTTATAAGCCGAAATGTGACAACAATTTTATATGCTCGAATTTATCTATTGTAAATGAATGGATACAAACGTGTTCTAAAGAAAACGAATCAGTTTCAAAAACTTCTACCAAGGCACCGCCACTTGTTAAAATAAATTATAGATTGCCAAGAGATTTAAGACCTTATGAATACGATTTATTAATAAAACCATTTTTCAATGTAACTTCTGAGCCAAAAAATTATCTCGGAAATGTTACAATTAAATTCAAATGCTTCAAAAATACTTCTAAACTTGTTTTGCATATGAGTGAAGAGTTAACTTTGGATAATTTATCATTTGAACTGAGAAGTTTAACACAAGATAGTTTTATACCTGTTTTACAATTAAGAACAAATAATTTCTTAATCAATAAATGGAATTATGACAAAATAACTCAGTTTTTAAGCATAGAATTTTATAAAGAAATATTTATTGAGAATAATGAATATATAGTTAAATTAGGGTTTTTAGGCCTCTTAAAAAATGATAACGCAGGGTTTTATACGAGCTCTTATATTGATTCTGAAGGCAAAAAACGATGGCTAATCGCTTCTCAAATGGAGCCGACTGATGCACGAAAGTCTTTTATATGCTTTGACGAACCTGATATGAAATCAAAATTTAGAATAAGTGTTATACATGATTCGAGCTTAAATGTTTTGTCAAACATGCCAGTTAAATCAATTACTAATATTGACTCAAATTGGTTAAAAACTGACTTTTATGCAACCGTTGAAATGTCCACTTATTTAGTAGCTTTAATAGTGTCTGATTTTGAATGTGTTAAAGCTCAAGCGTTTACAAAGTTATCGAAAATTGTTAATGTAAGTGTTTGCTCTAGGCCAAATGCTGTGCAACAATTAGATCGAGCTTTGAACGCTTCTATTAAAATTTTGGAATTTTTCGAATCTTATTATAACATTGAATATCCTTTGTCTAAACTTGATCATGTTGCTTTACCAGATTTTAGTGCTGGAGGTATTTAAAATTATGCTTAATTTTTATTCTTTTTAAAATACATTTGAAAAAAAAAAAAGCTATGGAAAATTGGGGTTTGATAACTTATCGTGAATCAAGGTTATTGTTCGATCCATTTAAAACCTCTCAGTCAACTGAACAAGATATAATTGAAGTTATTGCTCATGAAATAGCTCATCAATGGTTTGGTAATTTGGTATCACCAAAATGGTGGAGTGACTTGTGGTTAAACGAAGGTTTTGCTCGATATATGCAATTTGTCGGAACAGACGCAATCGAATCCGATTGGAACATGAATGATCAAATACTGACTGTATTATTTTCAATAATGCATTTAGACTCGGTTCCTTCATCTCATCCGATCTCAGTTGATGTTAACAATCCGGATGAAATAAATGAAATATTTGATGGTATTACCTATGGAAAAGGAGCTTCGGTTATTCGCATGATGAATTATTTCCTAGGAGAAAAAGTCTTTATTACAGGTTTATCTGTAAGAACTATAAAAAATTTTTCTTTTTAATTTAAATTTGTTTTAAATATTTATTGCAAGGAATATTTAAATAAATACAAATATGATAATGCTGTTCAAGATAATCTATGGCAAGTGTTACATCAAGTATTTTGAAAAAATTAAAATATATTTCATTAAATAAAAAAAAATAAACTAAATAGAGAGCTTCAAATGAGTCTAAAATAGACGATTTAAATTTAACTAGTATTATGGAATCATGGACTAAACAAATGGGACATCCAGTGCTAAATTTGAAAATATTAAACAATACCCATTTATACATAAAACAAGAGCATTTCTTATACGATTCTTCTTTACCTGTTCAAAAGTCTGATTACAGGTTTTTATATTTCTTTTAATTTCAGTTTTAAAATAACTCTAAGGATCTAAATTAAAATAGAATATTTTCAACAAGTTGAAAATGTTAACACACTTCTAGATTCTTATTGATTTGCTCAAAATCTATTTATTTTTTAAATTTTAAATTAAAGTTTTTTTTATTGATTAAAAATATTTTTTAACTAATAATATTCAAAGCTACAAATGGTATATACCGTTTACTTATACAATCGAGAAATTAGGTTCTAAAGATTCCAAAGCAAGTATATTTGATATAACCAATATTCATACAGTAACAAAATGGATCAAACATTGTGAAAAAGAAAGTAAATAAAATTAAATAATGAAAAGTATAAAAGAATAATATTAACTTATAAAATATCTATATCTAAACTAGAAATAATTAAACTCGAGCATGAATTGAATGAGAATAATTTTTTATTAGCCAATTTAGATGTTTCCGGATTTTACCGAGTTAACTATGATACTAATAATTGGGATCTAATCAAGAATCAGCTATTAAAATCACATGATTCAATACCGAAAAAAATCCGATCTCAGTTAATCAATGATGCTTTTAGTTTATCTCAAGCAAATAAATTAGATTCAAATAGACCTTTCGAGTTGATAGAATATTTAAAAAATGAAATTGAATATTTACCATGGTATGCATTTGTTAGCCGAATCGGTTTTTACATTGACATGCTCGAACGTACAGAAATATATGGTGAGTTCCAAGACATGGCTTTGAATCTGATTAAGCCCATTTATGATCGTCTAGATTGGAATGAAAAAGAAAACGACTCTTGGTTAACTAGGTTTTTATATACTAATTAAAAATACTTTTTTAAATTTTATTTTATTAAGCCTAAATTAACTAGGAAACTTAGAGTTTTAATAATCCGTTTTGCTTGTTCACTCGGTTTACCAGAATGTTTAAAAAAATCTAAATCAATATTCTCCGAATGGATGAAAGATGAATCTGTTAATAATGTACCTAAAAATTTTCGTTCTATTGTCTATTGTGCTGCTATTAAACACGGCACTAATGTGGAATGGAGCTTTATGAATTCTCAATATGATAAAGAAACAGATTCGAATTCTAAGCGAGAATTACAATTCGGTATGTCTTGCACAAAAGAACAATGGTTACAAATAAAATACTTAAAAAACCAAATAAATGAGAATAAAACAAGAAGACAAGATGGTTTAATAGGTCTTCGCTTCATTAGCCAAAATTACTACTCAATCAAACAAACTTGGCTATTTATTAAACAAAATTGGAATTTACTATTAGAAAGGTACGGCAGTTCGATGGCGTTTGGTGGGTTGATATCTGATTTGACTAGGAAGTTCAACACTGAACAAGATTATGATGAGTTTGATTCTTTTTTTAAAAATGTGTCTCATCGAAGCGCTTCTCGAGAGATCAAGATTTCAAGTGAGAAAATAAAAGCTAATATTTTTTGGATGAAAAAAAATTACCAAAATTTAGACCTATGGCTCAAAAATCAAACTGATAAAAGTTTTTAGTTTTTTTTTCTTATATTTTTATTTTTAACTTTTTAAATTAAATTTTAAAAAAGATATTAAACCTCAAATTAATTTTCGTTTACCTGATAATCTAAAACCTTATTTTTATGACTTGAAGTTAAATGTATCTTTAGATTCAAAAAATTTGCTTTCAAATGATTTTAATCGTTTCACTGGTATTGTCAATATTAGCTTCACATGCTTAAAACCTACTAAACATATTGTTTTACATAGTAAAAATTTGAATATTTTATCCCATAAGGTTTATAGTCAAAACGAAACGGTTTCGAGTCATAAAAATTTAGGATATGATCGAATAACTGATTTTTTGATAGTAGAACTATTTAGTGAATGTTCCAAAAACTTAAACTATACACTAGAGATTTACTATTATGGAATTTTAACTGAGAGTTTGTCTGGATTCTATCTAAGTTCTTACATAGACTCAACAGGAGAAAAAAAATAGTAATTTAATCAATCAAAGCCTTTTTTTTATCTTATCTAATTTAATTTTTAAAGTCTTGCATCGACCCACTTTGAGCCGACTGATGCAAGGAAAGCTTTTCCATGTTTTGACGAACCTAGTTTGAAATCAGAATTTAAAATTACTATTATAAGACATAAAAATTTTAGTTCTGTTTCAAATATGAATTTAGTAAAATCTGAAAAATTGGATAATGAATCGGAAATGGACTATTATGAGAAATCAGTGCCTATGTCTACTTATTTGGTAGCTTTTGTTGTATCCGAGTTTAAAAAAATTTCTAAAAATTCATCACTCGGAATTGAAATAGAAATAATGGCTCAGAAAGAAGCTATAGATAATGGTCATGGTGATTATGCTCTGGAAGAAGCTAGTCGGATTATAGACTATTTTTCAAATTACTTCGATATTAAATATCCATTGAACAAATCAAGTTTTGATTAAATTTTTATAAAAAATATAAAATTTTGTTTAAAATATATTTTTTTAATAGCCCAAATAGCTATTCCAGATTTTAATGCTGGTGCTATGGAAAATTGGGGTTTAATTACTTACCGAGAAGTGTATTTATTATACAACCCTGGCTATGATTCAGTTATAAGCAAGAGATGGGTTACAATTGTGATAGCACATGAGTTAGCTCATCAATGGTTTGGTAATTTGGTCTCGCCAAAATGGTGGAACGATTTATGGCTAAACGAAGGTTTTGCTTCATGGGTCGAGTATTTAGGATCGAACCATACTCATCCAGAATGGAAAGATGTATTTTAAATATAATTTTAAAATGAAATATTAAATAAGTTTATTCTTTTTTAATTAAAAAAGCTTGACTATTTTTTTGTTGAAAAAATGGATTCTATGGTCAAAGACAGTTTAGAATCAAGCCATGCTATAAGTACAAACGTAAATGATCCAAACGAAATAAATTCTTTATTCGATGACATTAGTTATTCTAAAGGTGCTAGTTTGGTAAGAATGATGAACTCATTTTTGAGTATAAAAACATTCAAAAAAGGAATATCGGTACTTAATTTTATTAATTAAAGAAAAAAAAATTTTTCTCAAATTTTATTTAATAAAGAATTATTTAAAAAAATATCAAATGAACAACGCTGAACAAGATTATTTATGGAAAGAATTAACAAAACAAGCTCATAGAGATAAAACACTAGATACTGAGCTAAATTTAAAATCGATCATGGATACATGGACTCTAAAAAAAGGATATCCAGTTGTCCATATAGAAAGAATCTCAAACAATACTGGAAATTTCTTAAAAATAAAACAAAACTGGTTTTTACTAAATCCAATGAGCAAACAATTAAAATCTAGTAATTACAAATCTATTAAATGGTATATACCATTCACTTACACAACTAGAAGTGAATCAAAATTTGATTTTGAATCAAGACCTACATGGTTGAAACCATCAGAGACAGAAGTTGAACTAGAACTAGATGATTTTACAAAAAACGATTGGATATTGGCAAATTTAAAACACTCGGGTTTCTATCGAGTTAATTACGATACAAACAATTGGAATTTACTTATAAATGAGCTAAATACTGACTTAAATAAAATAGATGTTATTAGCAGAGCTCAATTGATTGATGATAGTTTTAATTTGGCTCGAGCCGAATTTATTGATTTTAGGATATATTTAGATATTTTGAAATATATTAAAAATGAAAATGATAGTCTTCCATTTGAAGCTGCTTACGAAGGTTTAAGCTTTATGGATACTATGCTAGCCGATTCTGATTTTGAAATTTATAGCTTATTCAAAGTTAATTTTTAAAATTAAAAAAACAAAATATCTTTATTAATTTTGATAAAAATTTTAAAGGAATTTTGCAAGAGTTTATATGCAAAATCATATCAAAAACTGTCTTGGAATAATTTAACAGATTTGACACAAGTCTATTTACAATTAAAATCTATTAAAATAATGTGCAAATTAGGTAATGCTGATTGTATAAATCAAAGTAGATTTTATTATGACAACTGGGTGCAATTTAATCAAACGTAAATTTTTTATATAAGAAAATATTTTAAATTAGTAAAAAAATTTTTATTCTTTAAAAAATTTTAAAAAGAATACCGAATAATTTTAGAAAAACAATTCTCGAAACTGTGGTAAAATATGGTAGCGAAAGTGATTGGTTCTATTTGTTCGAAAGAGCTAATAAAACTATATCAAATTCAGAGAAATTAACAATCCTAAAAGCACTGACACATACAAAAGATTACAATTTGTTAAAGCTGTAAAAAATTAATAGAATAGAAGAAATAAAACTTTTTAATTATTTAAATTTTAGAATATTGTTGAAATCTTCAGATAAAAGTTTGGTTAAGACTCAAGACCAGATAAGTTTGATTGTATCAGTATCACAAAATCCAATTGGTAGAAGTCTCGCTTGTGACTTTTTAATTGAAAATTGGAATTCACTAGTAGAAAAATTTTCTGGTTTGTTTTCTATGAATGATTTGCTAACAAGTGTTTTATCAAAATTTAATACAAGATACGAATTAAGTAAAATTGATTCGTTTCTCAAGACTGAGCCCAAATATTTGAACAATTTTAATGCCGTTTTCAAAGAAATAGTTGAAAATATAATTTCAAATATAAGATGGATGGACAAAAATTACAATTTGATTAAAAAATGGCTTTTAGAAAATTAATTAAATGTTTTTTTTTTATATTTCTTGTTAAATAAAATTATAGAAACAATTCAAAATTTTTTTATTCAAACATTCAGATTATTATTTTGTATATTAAATATTGAATAAAAATTGGTAAATATTAAGCAAACTTGGTTGTGCTGAATGAACCTTATTTATTTATTAATTTAAATACCCAAGAGTTTTAATCAAACTATTAATCTTGTTATGTGTGTTGTTTGTATGAATTTGTAAATAAATAATCTAGTGTATTTTCTAAAAAAATTCAATCAAGCCTAGAATGAGAACTTTTGACAAAATGCAAACATGGATTTTGATTTAAGCAAAAATATCTGATCTAGGAAAAAATTTGATAAAAAATATTATTTTAAACGTTTTTATTAAAAATTTATAACTTCCCAGAGTTCCTATTTCCTGTATAAGATTGTTAAGAATCATGTAACCTTGAAAATCTTGCAGGAACTGAACATAATCCCTGTTTATTTTCTTAGTAGAAAAGGTTTAGATTTGAGAAGCAACAAAATTTAGTCAGGATCATTAAGAATTTTCTTATTTTTATTCAAGCTAATGACTAACAACTTAAATAAAACTCGGTAAAATTGTTTTTAAATAAACTGGATGGAAGGATTTTTCAAAATTATGAAAATGGTTCTCAGAATTCCTATTTTACAAAACTGATTGATTTCTTATACTGATTCTTCGTTTGAAGCACTTGAAGCTATCTTATCTTAAGAAGATGACAAAAATATTGAATATGCTTGTGTATATGCTTTAAGATTACCCAAAAGTGCAGAAAAAAAATAACAGCAATAACGTTTTGATTTAAAATAATAAACTAACTAATTTTGATAAGCTTACTCTATAAAAAATACTAAAATGCTTTTCTCAAAAAATAAATTATTTTGTGATTTATAGATTTTTACGTGTTTTTCAAATTTCGATACTGGTTTATTGAAAGGAAATTATTAAATTTCTTATTAATCACAGCTTCTTTAATAAATTTATCTTTGCTAATAAAAAATAAAGTAAAACCGGGACAAATTAATAAATATATAGAGGTGAGAAATAAGTTCACTTAAAGGACTGTTCATTTAGACAAGGTTTGTTTAAAAATTAAAAATTTAACTATTATAATTATAAAGTTTATTCAAATCTTTTAATTATAATTAAGTTGTATTTTTAATTATTAGTTAATTTTGAAGATGTAATACAGTAATCATTAACACCAGCAGGGGCTTCATAACATCCTCTTCTACAAGCTCCAAGACTCAAAGCATTTGTTCCGATTCCACCACACTGATATATATCATTTGGAATACAATCGTAGCCAGCCCTGTTTAATGTATGTCCACAAAATCTACCCAAGCCAGTACTCATATAACACTTACAAGCTGATTCAACATTGTAAAACATTAGAAAAACGCAGAAAAATGTAACTAAAGCAAAGTTTCGCATGATGTTATTTTAGTATCTTTTTTAACTTTTAAACTAATTTAAAAAAATTTTGTTTAAAAATATGGTCTATTTATAAAAAAAAATAAGGAAGTATTTTATTTTGAAAACAAACTAGCTTAACAATGAGAATAAAAATTTTTTTTTTCTTGTTCTCATAAAAAAAAATTATAAAAATCAACCAAAATAATGCGATCAATGAAAAAAAGAAGAACTATTTTTGTTTGTTTTTAAACAAATTTTTATTTTTAAATATACAAATATTTTCTTAAGATTAATTTTATAAGATAAAAAACAAAATAGTGATTATTTAATATTTTTTTTGAAATCTCTAAATTTATTTTATTTAAAAATATTGAATATATAACAAACAAATTGATTGCAGTATCTATACCTAAAATATGTCGAACCGATAAACAAATTGATCGATATTTAAGATCAGCTTTGAAAAAATTGCCTTTTAAACTCAAATAGAAAAAGTTTTGAACCGAGGTTATTCCAAAAAATATAGAAAAGGATTCTAAACGAATATTGTTATGTTGTAAAATATTTTTTCGAGGAGAATATTTATTTTGCTTTTATAAAATATTTCATGATCTTTAATAATCAATATTATGCTTGTCTGTTAACGCTAATGGTAAGTGAAGATAATAAAATTATAGTATTTATAAAATAGAAATACTCAAACATAAGTTTTGAATTCGCAATTTTGCATTGTTAAAAAAACAAATGAAATAATTAAAATTAAATGTTGTCAGATTTTAACAAAATGCATTATCGTTCTTGAGTTAAAAATCATTTTTATGCAAATGATTTTATTAGTGAAAAACAATATGATTAAATGATTAAAAACTTTATTTTGGATCTTGAAAGTTTAAAAATCAATAAAAATATTTTTAAAAGAATCATAACTGTTTCCCCATCAGTTTTTTTTTCCTTTTAAAATTTTACGAAGAAATAACATTAGGAATTATTCTCTGATCTTTACAGAAATTTTCAATAAAAACTAAAAAAAAATTATTATATTCCTTAGAATTTCCTTTGAGGATTTCTGAAGGATTTTTTGATAAAAAAATGTCTGAATAATAATAAGAAAATCTATAAATATCCTGACTAAATTTTTTGCTTCTCCCATCTAAACTTTTTCCTATAAGAAAATTAACTGGGATTTTCTGAAGTTAACATGATCCTTAACAATCTTGTACAGGAAATAGGACCTAATCAAATGGACCTGGGTTGTTCAATAATAATTAAACTTTCATATTTTTTATTTCAATTTCGATATTTCTAATAATTTTAGTTATATAAATATAATAGATTACGTTAATAGTAACTTCACATGTGAAAATTTGATTTTTAAACTTCTGAATAAAAACTAAATCTATATAATATTAATTTGCACCAAGGAAATATTTTATTTCCCGATTTCTTTCTTTTAAAAGAAAGTTAACTGTATATTTAATTTATTATTTCGATAATATTAATAAATTTTTTAAACTAAATATTTATTTTTTTAAATTGAAAAATTTTGACACATAAACTATTTATTTATTGTTTTTGTTTAAAGATTTTTAATAAAATAAAAAATTTTTCTTTTGTATTTATTAAAAAAAATGTAATATCCAAAAAATTGAAAACATTATTGACATAAAAGAAAAAAGTAAAACTTTAAGCTTTTAGTAAATTTAAAAAAAAAATAAAATAAACATAATTATTATTTCTCTTTTTAGAAAATTGAATTTGTTTAAGATGATCAAAAGCATTTTAATGATTTTTATTTTATTTGTTCGATTCAATTGTATTTATTGTCAATTTGTTCCTGGTAAAAAAGTTAACAAGTTTTTTTTTTAAAAAAAAATTTTTTAAATTCAAATTTTTAAGAATATTTTGCAAGTGCGTCCAAAAACTCAATTGATATTATGAAAACAACAATGAGAATAAGAACTATAAATGATAATAAAGGAGAAATGCGTAGTTTGGAAGTTTTGCCTAGCTATAATTTAGCTATTGGAACAAATGGTAAAATATTTATATACAATTTATTGAATATGAGTAAGATTGCAGAATTAAGACAATCTGGGGAAATTAATTCAATATTAAAAATTGATGATAATAGATTTGCTAGCGCTTCTAAAGATGGTAAAATAAATATATGGAATTATTCTAATTTTGATAAACCACAAGTTATTTCGGCTCATACTGATAAAATAACAAGTATAAAGCTTTTAAGAGATGATATTAAACAAAGTCCAATCAATATAGTTAGTGGTTCTTATGATAAAAAATTAAAACTCTGGAATTTAGATAATTTTAAATTATACAAAGAAGTTAATGTAAAATCAGAAATTTTTTCATTAGAAATTTTAAACGATTGTTTCATAGCTTGTGGTTGTAAAAATGGAAAAGTAAATATTTTTAAATCTGATTTGAGTTCAAATTACAAATTAGATAATAGAAAAGATAATCATGTTTTGAGTTTAAAACAACTAAATGATAATTATTTAGCATGTGGTTTAAAGTCGAATGAGTTGAATATTTGGAATTTTTCAACAAAACAAATAATCAAAACAATAACAGGTTTTAAAACTTCTATTTTAAGCTTACTAAAATTAGATGATAGTTTATTAGCGATTGGATTAAATCAGCAGATACAAATTTTGAATTTCAGCACCTATTCTTTTTATAATGAATTTTCTGGTTTATCTGGTAAAATAAATGCTTTAACAATTTTACCAAATACAAATTGTAAAAAATATTTTATATTTAAAAAATTAAAGAAATTAATTATACAGTGGTGGTACTGAAGCATTTTTTAACGTAAATTTACGCCTAATTACGTAAAATAACGCAATTTTACGTAAATTCACGTAAATTTACACTAGTAAAATTACGTATAATTACGTAAAAATGGGTTATTTTACGTAAAATTACCAATTTTTTACATTTCCTGTTTTAAAAGCTATGATAATTGAGAATGGTCAAACTTTTAAGATTTTTTAAATTCGTCGTTTTGATTTTTTCTATTTTATTCATCTCGTTAATTTACGTAATATTACTAGTAAAAAATGTAACTAACTGTAAAGAAAGTAAAAAAACGTAAATGTAAAAATAAAAAATTTTATATTGATAAATATTAAAATAAATGTTTTTTTAGAAAAAATTACTTAAAATTACAAATTTAGCTTCTAAAACAGGAAATGTAAAAAATTGGTAATTTTACGTAAAATAACCCATTTTTACGTAATTATACGTAATTTTACTAGTGTAAATTTACGTGAATTTACGTAAAATTGCGTTATTTTACGTAATTAGGCGTAAATTTACGTTAAAAAATGCTTCAGTACCACCACTGTATAAAAATTATTTATTCAAATAGATTCTATTGGTAATATAACAGAATTTGATATGACTATTAGTAATTTCACTGAAGATAGTAAAGATTTTGAAAGAGGTTTTGTTTATAGTAGAATTCAAAATCGTTTGCTAAGTGTTTCATTTGATCAATATTTTCTAAAAGAATTACCAATTGAAAACAAACATTTGTGTTTAAGAATATGTTCACTAGATGATTATTGTAGAACAATAAACATCAAAAGAAGTCAATCAATATGTAAACTATACTCAAAAATTCCTAATTTATACGAAGATACTTTATTCGAAGAAACATTTGATATTTATTTTAAAAAATAAAAGCAATAACTTTAGAATCTTTTAAAATATTCTTTGTTCTAAAAAACTGTAGATTTTGTAAAGTAATTTGAAAAAAAAATCATATTCAGTATTGTCAACAGGGAAACTTTGCCAAAGCCTAGCAGTCCAAGTGATTCTCTACAAACAAGATTAGCAGAGACACTTCTACTACTACTACTACTAGTAGTATAATTTTTTTTAGAATTAAAAAAGCAAAAAAAGAAAAATAAAATTTTTTTTTGTTTATTTTAAAATAAATTAAATTTACCTGAATTTATCAAGATAAAATTTTAAAAATAAATAAAATCGATTTTTTACAAATTAAAATTAAATTAAAAAAAAAAAAATTTTGAATTTTTTTTTCAAAATAAATAAATTTAAAAATATTGATTTAGATACAAGTATGTATATCAGTATTCGTTAGTAAGATCATTATCTTTGAAATGTAAAGTGTGCCAATTTTCGTGATATATTTCAGGATTTTTAACAACTGTGAAAAAATGTTTTAGCTCATCACCCGATCTTTGTTGACCAAGTTGAACAACACCTATTTAAAATTTTGAAACTTTAGAAAATCAAGTTTTTTTTGTGTTTATATAAAATAAAATTTTTTACCTATAAAATCATTTTTAGTAAAATCTTTATCCCAAACACTTATTTCAATATTTTTGGTTAATAAAGTTCTTAAATCAATATTTGTAAATTTAAATTCCTTTTTTTGCATTTTAGAAATTAATTAATAATCTTTATGTTTAATAATCAAACAATTTTAAATACTTCTGAAAATTCTGGATCAAGTGTTTTCCATTTAGTAGAGGTCCTAAATTTATTGTGTTTAAAGTCTTTTGAGCCAGGCAATAGGGCTCTTAAATTAAATAAAAATTGAATTTTTGTTTTTTATATGAAAATAAAAACTAAATAAAATTAGTTAAAAAAAAAACACTAACACTTCAACAAAAGGATCGGAAGATTTTCCGTTATCCATCGGCATCAATTGAGTGCATCTGTTAATTTTAACATACAAGCAATTAGTTTTTTTAGAATACTTTAAAGCAAAATTAATTTTTCCTCTAAAACTCGAATCCGCCTCATCCCCGAGCTTACAAAATTAGTTAAACAAAAACAAAAATTAAAATAAATCATAAAAAAGCATAATTATAAATAAAATTTATAAAATTCAAAAACAATAATTTAATAATTTTTTCTAATATTTTTTTTACTCTACTAGAATCCTTAAGATAAGATTTTAGTTTCAAATTCTCAAAAAAAAATTGTTCTTTAACTTACTTCTTGCTTTTCTTCAAGAGCAACACTAAAATAGTTTATTTCATTTGGTATTAATGTCTTGAGAGGTAGTCTATATTCACCGATAAAATCGAAGCCAAATTTATCTTCATCTAAAACAGTAAGTCTCAAAGTTTTGGTGTCCAAGTCTTGTGTACTAACACCATCATAATGAAACTCTTCATTGAAACTCGGATTTAGATTTTTATAAATAGTTTTGCTACGCAATTTAGTTGCTTTTGCAACTCCGGGTAGTAAATGTATTTTAACGTATGGATCAGACAAGCCATTTGAATCACGTGCTGGTAAATTAGATGCACTTACCAAGTATATTTTCAATTGTAATAAACTAGGAATATATTCTACATTGAATTGTAAATAACCAAGTTCTAGTTTGAAAGAAAAAAAAAAATTTATTTATTTTTTTTTATTTATTATATATAAATAAAGCGTTTAAAAGCTAACGAGCATTTTCGTTTTTATATTGCTTAAAAGCTAATGATAAATTTTGCATAGAATCGCTAGTTAAAGTAGATGTTTTTATTAAACGTTTTTCGCTATTATCATTATTATTATTATTATTATTATTGTTATTATTAGTATTAGTATTAAGAGTAGTAATAGAAGATATGTTAAAAGAATTTAAATTTATATGCTTAGAAGCAGCTATTTGTTCTTGTAATAATTTACTCTCTTGTTCTGGATCTAGTAGTTTCATCTCAGAATTATCTCTTTGTATTGATTTAGTAGAATAGTATTTTGTATGATCACTTGCTATTAATTATTATTATTATATTAAATAAATTAAATTCAAAAACTAAAAATTGTTTAATATATAATTCCTACTTTCGGAGTCTTCTGACTTAGAGTTGTTAATAGAATTATCCGATACTTGATGCTTATTGTTTTCTTCAATAGCTTCATTTGAACGAAGCGAACAGTTGTTTACTTGAATTTATTAAAATAAATTTTTTCAATTTGAAAAAAAATCAATATTTTTGTATTTATTACCACTAGGACTAGAAGCAATATTTGAATGTTTGGTACTATCATTTGTATTATTATTAGTTTTGTTTTGGTTCAATAACAATGTAGTAGATGGTGATAAGCCAATATCTACATCTATATAATTATTATTTTCTAACTCAATTGGAACTTTTTTGTTGAACCATGCACCGGATTTTTTTAAATACTGATAAAAAAAATTTTCATTTTAATTGAAGAGAAATTAGTTATATTTTTTTTTATTGATTTGTTGCAAAAATAATTGCGTTTTAATACAAATTATTCTATAGAAAAAAACGCAATTAATTTTACTGCATCAATTTTAAGCTCAAATAAATTCAATTCCGGTCTAAAACATGATCATTTTGAGATAACAAAATAAACAAAAAATTAATTAGACTTTAATTAAGTGTTAATAATTACTATTATAATTAAGTGTTTTAAATTTGCATGCTAATTCAACTAAATTTTCTAGTTTAGCTTTTAACTTTTATATTTAATCCCAACTAAAAAAAGTTCTTATTTATTTGATTAATGGTTTAAATTAAGCAAAAAAATCTATAAAATGATTAACTTAATTAGTTTTAAAAATTTAATATGAATATTATGTGATAAAAATAAGATCTACTAAAAATAAATAATTTTCTTAAGCCTAGTAGCCTTAAACTTAAAATTAAAGCATAAAATAATCTCATAATTAAAATCGATTTGTATTTAATTTAAAAACAAAAAATAAATTTCATGTCTTGAATTAATGTTGTTAAATTAAACTTAATTTAAAAAGAAAGTGAAACAAAACCAAAATTAATTTCAAGATAAACAAAATCTGATATTCTTTGAAGACATTTTGAAATTATTAGCTTATTAATTATCTTAACATATTTTAAATAAACAAATAGAACAGTAAATAAAATTAAAATATTACTTCTCTGTATTCAGCACAAATTGTACAAAGCCAAACCGGGTTTTGTTTATTCGATGATCCATCAACAGAGCAAATATTACAAACATTCTTCATTAAGAAAAATTCACTCATTTTAAACTTGAAAATAATAAATTTTTTTTTTTAACCAACTTTGTAACAATGGTTACATATTCTAGGCGCATTGTAACTTGTTATCAGACCAAAACTTGTATTACATATAATACAATTAGTTTCACCGTTACCTAATGGTTTATTGATTGTTTTGTATCGATTGAACAGGCGGCTTATTCGTGCTGATTCTTTCTTTTCTATTTGATTAGCCCGAGCTATAACATGTTCTATTTCAATAAACTCCGATTCGCTTATCAATGGCTGATGCTGACTACTATTTAAATTTGTTTGTGAATTGGGTTTTTGATGTAACATTGGTTCTGTATTAGTGCTACTATTACTAGTACTATTATTTCTTGATTTACTAGAACTTGATCTTGTAGACCATCCGGTTTTGAGTCTTATTAAAAATATGAAAATATCAAATTTGCCAAATAATTTTGTTTTTTCTAATTACTTTGCTCTTATAATTAGTTCTCGGTCGTTAGGCGGAACCCAGCTCAAATTTAAATTATTTTCTTTATAAAAATAAAATAATATCCTGTTAATCTTATTATTTTTATTTGAATTTAGAATTTTTTTTAAATTAAACAAAATCAAAAACCTGAAGAACTTTTATCCAATTCGGTTTGATTTAAATTATACATTTTAAAACATTTGAAATTAAATTAAATTAAAAAAAAAAAGCTTAAATAAATAAAAAAGTTTTTTATTTTTTATTTTTGAAAAATGAAATTATATAATAACAATAATAATAATAATAATAATAATAATTATAATATTTGAAATTAGATTTTGATTTTTGAAAGTGTGTTATATGAAACAAATAAGATTGAATGCAAATAAAGTTTTTTTTTTTTTTAGATTTCTGCTTAGACCCCTCGTCTCATCTCTCCGATCTTAAAAATTGCAATTTCTTTATTAAAATTCAATTTGTATATATATATGTAACATAGATTTTTTTTCTCTTATTTCTTTCTTTCTTTATTATTATATCTTAAGAAATATGTGTATTTATTTATATATTTTCATATCAAGTCTAAATCTGATAAGTAAATAATAAATTATGATATTATAAATATATTGCTTTTAAATATAAATAATAAAAAATATTTTAGATTTTTTAAATAAATATTAAAAAAAAATAAAAATTTTTGTACCTGATTTAAAAAAAAAAGGTACCATATTTTTAAAATTTATATAAAAATTAATAATAATTAATAAAAACATGTTTTCAATTCCTCGATGCAATTCCTTTTTTTTTTTAATATTTTAATATTATTTAAAATAAAAGTTTAAAAAAAATTTTTATTTTTTATTTATTCAAATTTGTTTCAAATAATTGGAATTAAATTATTATCTAATTCGAAATAAATAGATAAAAACAAAGAAATGAACAAAAAAAAAATATTTTGGAAAATTAAATTTAATCCTTTTTTTTATTATTTGCTTTCATACATAAAAGAATGACATTTTTTTTTAAAAAAAATACAAAATAGAAAAATATATTTGAAAGAGTATAAAAAAAAAAAATATAAGCTCAAGAGAGAAATTTATGTTTTTTTAATTTTTCAATCATTCTAATGTCAAAATTTAATTTAAAAATTATTTTATAGAAAAGTTTAAATTCAAACATTTTTTTTATTTTATATGTTTCAAATTTTTACACGTATTTTTCTTTTTCTTTTTTTACAATAAAAATAAAAATAAAAGAATTTATTATCTTAGAATTAACAAAAAAAAAAAAAAAACAATAATAAAAAATTTTTATTTTCAAAATAAATATTTGATCTTGAAAATAAAAATTTTTTTTTAAATTTGTTTCAACTAATCAATGTAATGATTTTTAGTGCTCAAGTCTAATATTATGTATCGATTTTTCCCGCTGAGCTAAAAATTTTATAATTACATGTCAAGAATTTCATCTAAAAACTAACTCAAAATATTTAAGTTTTTTTTTTTTTTTATTTTTTGTTTCAATTTTTTCAATTAGAGAAAAGTAAAATTTACAAAAAAAAGAAAGGTTTTTGTGAAAAATTCTAGCTTTCTCGGACTGAAAACTAAACTAAAAATAATGCTTTTAAAAAATGTTCAATTCAATGTTGAATTTATCCAGCAGTTAAATAAAATAACATGTTTTCTATTTTCGAATTCAATAATAAATAAATGCGTATTTATTAAGTGCTTCGAGTCAAAAGAATTTGATTTTTATTTATTTTTAAAAAAGGAATTAATTTTTGAATAAATATTTAAAATAAATGTATAATTTGAAATTTAAATAAAAAAAAAATATTGATTTAAAATAAAATTTTTAATTAAAAATTTTTTTATTTATGAAATTTAGTTTTAGTTTAAGCTATAATCAAAGAATTTCATATCGAGGTATTCTGTTTATGGCTCTTAGTTTGAGAACATGTGCTTAAAATCAGAATATTTTATTTTTATTTTATATAAAAAAAATTATTCAATTCTTCTAAAGATTGATTTGTTTTATAAGATATTTAGAACATTATTTGTCAGTGTTCAATTAATGGTGTGTATTTTGCTGTTTTAGAATTTTAGCAAATGTCAAATAAAACTTCTTATGGTAACTGATGTTCAAAGAAAATTTTTAAATATTTTAAAAACAAATATAATATTTAAATGAGAGTATATTGGAGCTGACTCGGAAAATCATTTAAAAAAATAATAATAAATTAATTATAAACCAGTAATTTCGAGAAGACTATTGAACCTCTTTTACCAGGCTATAACTGCCTATGTGAAGTTCATTTCAATTCAGATAAATTTGAATAACTTTTTTAATAGATGAGTTCAAATCGTTCTGCAAAATGTAACATATTGTAACAACTTTGCTTCACGTATTATACCTATCTGTTAAAACTCTGTATTCCGATTGCACAGGATATCACGATTCCTTTTAATTATCTGCAAAATGCTAAAAATTGCAGAGTTTTATACTTGTAAATCTCATCTTGCTAATCAGGAATAAATGCTTTATCCATGTCCCGTTTAATGTTATGACTTTTCGAATAGAAATTATTTTAAACTATTTTTTTAAAAAAATTAAAAAAATAGACCTTTATTTTAATCAAAATGAATAATTTTATGAAAATAGAAACTTTTAATAAATAGTTAGACATTAGCTTGTTTTTAACTGTTTTTTAATTAAGATGATAATAAATTCCTATTCAAATTCCTCACTTCTAATTTAATTAGCAATATCAAAAAATCTTATAAATCAAAGTTTTATAAGTATTAAATTTTTTAAAATTCAAACTTATTTTTTATTTATTTATCAAAAAGACTGATATATTCGAGAATTCAAAGTTTATATTGATTATTTTAAAAAATAATTTGTTAACTAGTTCTTTTTGGTTTTAAAATTATAATATAAAAAAGTTTATAATGATTTAAAATTTGGGAATAATGTATTTTTAATTTTAAATATTGTTTAAAGTATATTTGGTTTGTACTTAATATCATTTTTGGTATAAATCAAAAATGTGTAATCAAAAATTAAACTTGAATAGAAAAATTGAAAATTTTTAATTATCTAATCTTTGTTAATAATTCTGATTTATGATCTTGAATTGATTCATAAAAATTATTAATAAAAAGTTAATATTTATTTTTTGATAAAATTAAAAATTTTTAAATGATAAATATTTCAAGTGAAATAAAAATTTATATTCTCCCAAGCTTTTAATTTTTTCAAACTGAAAAAAAATAATAAAAAAAAAAAATATAAAAATGTATAAAATGGATTTTGAAGATGATGAAAGTGAAAATAAAAAATATAAATTTTCTAAAAGCTATTTTTATAATCAGCATAAAACCAAAATTTGTGTTGCAGGTTTTACACTTGTTGTTGTTCTGGTTATACTTGCTATTGTGCTACCACTTGCTTTAACTAAAAAAAAGCCAAAAATCAATAATTATCAAAATTCAACTCGATACACCACAGTTATAACAATCAATCCAACAACTTATATTCCAAATGTAAATTTTACTCTTACTGATGCTAGTTTGTCAAGTGAAACAACTTCTAATTTTAGTTTTGAAATTGTTACAGATAATTCGAATTATACTTTGGAAGAGACGGAATTCAGTTCTACTTATGAACAAGTATCAAATACAGCATCAACAGATACAGAATCAAAATTTACTAAACTAACTACTTTAACTCAAACAACAGAATTAATAGATAGTAATGCAGTAAACTTGACAACATTTGATCAAAAGGAAACAACTAAATCAGTTAATACCACCACCAAATATATCATAATAAGCCAAGCAACAGAAACATCAAATACTAGTAAAGAAGATAACTTGACAACTTTGAATCAAAGTCAAACAACTAATTCAAATGATACCATCACCAAAAATATCATAACAAACCAAACAACAGAAAAAACAGAAAATACAATAACATCAAGTCAAGATCAAACCACATTTGATTCCGAAACAAGTATTCAAGAAACTATAACAGAATTGTCGTCTGAAAATGAATATAATGCTACCAGCAAAAATGAAATAAATTTTTAAGTAATTTAAATATAAAAAATTTATTTTTTAAATAAATATTTTTGTGTTAAAAAATTTTAAATGCTTATAAAAACATTTATAAATATGTTTATTATTGAAATGACCAAAACTAGTAGGGTAGCACCATTGTTAGAACGTATTAATTGATTTCGTTTGTCTTCATCTATAAACTCGCCTTGTTTAGCCAAAAATATTAACAAAACAGCGACTATGAATTGCAGTAATAAAGACAAACATACAAATGTTAAAAGCACTATATTCAAAGCGCTCCAGACTGTGATTCGACCGCCTGGAGGTGCTATTAATTGTTTCATTTGGGCGAAATTGGTCGCCACAAGAGCTATATTAAAAAAGCCTGTGGCAAATGTTTTTTTCGTAGCATATGAATTGAATATATCGGTTAAATTTTTTAATGATTGATCTAAACCTGGCACAAATTTAGTTGTTTTTGTATCTACTTTCCTCGTGTCTTCTTCGTCGAACAAGTTATTAGAACGAGAGTTTTGATTTATGGTTGTTGTCGGTTCCATTCTTATATTTGTATCAGCTTGGTAATCATTCGAACGACTCATATTATTATTTACCCCAATTTTAATCGGCATTAAAAATATCTAGAAAAATGTGTTTTTATTTTGAAGTTTCCAAGTAATTTTTTTTTTAAAAAAAAAAAAAATGACTAAAATTTTTAATATTAATCATTTTGAAAAATTTGAAACTTTAAACATATTTATTTAATTAACTTTAAAGCAGAAATAATAATAATTTCAAATAATATTTACCTTTGAATAAAAAAATCTTAATTATAATTTTAATTTTTTTTAAATATACTTAAAAAAAAAAATCAATAAAATTCTTGAAATTTAAAATAAAATAGACATTTTTAATTTTTTTTTTACTTTAACAGGTGTTTTTATTTTATTTTATTATTTCTAAATTCTATTTTGAATTTATTCAGAGATAGAATTTGTTTTCTATTTGAATCTTTTGGGTCATTAATTCAAATTAATAATAAGATAAAACTTATTATGTCTAATTTTCGAGTTAATTTATGTTATAACCTTTTAATTAATCTCTTGTGGTTTAGTTTCATTTCTATATAAAGTTTCGAGTATTTAATATATTTAATATCAAAAAAATTAAAACAAAGTTCTGAAGATTGATTAATAAAAACTTATTTTCAAATAGCTATGTTTAATTTAACATTAACAACAGTATAATTTACCAATTGCCAGGGAATAATTTAAGTAAAACTTGATTTATAATTTATTTTTCATGGAATATTTGGATTTTATTGTAAAAACTATTTTAGAGCTTTTTATATTCATCTTCCAATTTTATCCAATTATTTGTTAAACATAAACATTTACCAAGATTTCTCAATTAAAAGAAGGTAACATATGAGATTTAAATCATTTAAAATGTTTGTCTGACAATTTTAATTTATTTGAAAAATTTAATTTGCTTATTTCAAAAAATGAAATCTCAAAAGTTTGCATAATTTGAAATGTATATTCTTCTTAAAAAAACTTTGAAATTATTTAGAAGTTATAATTTTGAATTGATTTAAATTGTCTAAAAATTAATATTTCAAACATCTGTGAAAAATCAAATCAAATAAAAATTTATAAATTTGTCGATTATCTTCTTTTTATTTCTAATTAATTTTCCATAAAAAAAATAATAATAATAAGAATTATAATAAGCTACACAACGAAGTCCCTGGGGATTGGCTTTAGTAGCTGTCATAGTAATTAAAAATATTTTATTTCCAATTTTAAACAGGTAATAAAAACAAGTATAGTCTATAATATATAAATGCGTTGGGTCCAACTTTGTTTGTTTGTTTGTATGCAGCATTTTTATTTCGGCACAGGAGCGTGCTAAAATTACACACGATGGCTCATTCGATAGCCCTTGACGAGTAGGTGTGAGCAAAAGTAGCCGTTAAGTTTTATCTTAAATATTTTTATCATTTTTCATTATTTACAATATAAAATTTTTTATTTTAAAAAGCCACTAACTACGCCAAGGCCGGTCCCAAGCCCGGGTAAAGTAGGAGGGGTGGTGGTATTATGCAAAGTGTGTTGCATTACGGGCGGTGAGGTCTACGGGCCTTATCTCAAATCCTGTCGTACGTCTGTGCCGCTGGCTTTGACCATCACGGAGTATAGTAGATTGGGAACGATCGCGGGAGCTTGTTTTGTAACGCTGGCACTTTGCACATACTCTTAATAAGGCAAGGTAAAGTCAAATTAGGCGCTTGGTTTGGGGTTCCAAGCTATATGCCAAATAATGATCGAGTTTGCAGCTTCGGCTCAGATGAGTGGTTGTTATTTGTGCTGAACGTCCCCCGTCCTTATTAAGAGTATGTAGCCGTAATATCATCATAACTACGCCACTGCCGGTCCCAAGCCCGGGTAAGAGTAGGAGGGTGATGATTACCACTAACAACAAAACGCATTAAAAATATATCCTTTACTATGATTACCACTTATAACATAAACATTATTATATACAACAAAATAGTTCAATACAACCTACACTTTATATTATCATCATTGTCAATTACTAAAAACTATTTAAAAATATTAATAAAATTACTATTTTCCTTATCTATGATAACATGAAATTATCTACAAAATAAGATATTTCCCATATTTACCATTTGCCACTGCCGGTGCCAAGTCCAACTAGAATAAAATTTTAAATTTAATTAAATTTTAAATGGTTTATTCAATATTGTAAGGCCATTGAGAGATTTAAATCGAATAGCTAGAAGCCTCCTCAAATTCCCTAGCATTTGATTCCAAGAGCTAGTTAAAATAATATAAATTAATCTTGATTAATTAAAAAATTGAATTGACTAAAAAGCTTTTAAAATAAGAAATTATCAAAATTAATTGAAAATATTAAAAATCATTAAAATATTCAAAAGCAAGTCAAACTAGATTTTTTAAGGATTATTAATAATTGAATCAGTTAATTGTTTTTTCTTTTTTTTTTTATCAATTATTAAATATTTTTAGGTACAGGTTCCAGTTCCAGTGTAAATGCAAGTGTAAATAAAATGGAGTATTTTGTAATGGGGTCTTAAGGGTGTTGTAAATGTAAAATGTACAAGACTAAATACTTTATTTTATCTATTCAATGTGCTATCTATCTATAATAATTTAACATCATTTTTGATTATGGTTTTTATTTTTTTGGTTTAAAACTCCGATGAAGACTTCCTAAACTTAAGTCAATAATCTTTAAAACAAGAAATAACTTTTATTTTTTTAAATATTTACTTGTTTATTAATTATTATATATATTTGATAGAGAAAATTGAAAAAAACCATTTAATAAAATTTAAAAAAAAAATCAAATGAGCATATTTATATTAAAGGTAAATTTTTTATCTTAAATGAAACAACTTTTAGCTTTAAAATTTTAATTTTTACAAATAAACTTGAACATGAGATTAAATTTACAACACTTTCATTTGAATCTGAAAAAATAAATTTTTGTTAAATTCACTCATTAGCTTACTTTAAAGACTTGATAATTTATCTAAAAATCATTTCAAAAATGTAATTATTTTAGAAAAATATTGATAAACTTTTTTTAAGTAGCAATTAAGCTTGACCCAAATTTAATAAAAATTGATCAAAATTTCCATAGAAATAAAAAAAGTTGTATTAATCACGAAAAAAAAAAATCGGTTCAGAAGATTAAATATTTTGATTGAAAAAAGAAACATAGAAAAATATTAATTTTTTTAATTTTTTTTCAGACAGTTAGCAAAATATTTATTTTATTTATTTTAATAAAATATATTTACAACCTGAAAAGATATTGACAATTTCTAATTTTTCACTGAATTATTTGGCAACATCATGTTTATTTTATATTACCATATCAAATAATAATCAATCTTGATATTATACCATAATTAAATTAATATATTTTAAAGTAACTTTTTTTTAAAATAAACCTTAATTTTAATTGTATTTTAAAAATTGTTTTGGTTATGTAAGTCGAATAAATTTTTTACTTTCTTTCTTAAATATTTACGTTATATTAAATGTAGAATATTTTAAACTTTTTAAGAAAAGAAAGTTTATTTATGTTTAATATTTTTATTTACTTTTTTTAAATTTAATAAAATCAAATAAATAAAATTTCTTTAAATTTGTTTTATTATTTTACAAAAAAATTTTTATATATTTTAGTTTTAAAAATTCTAGTTGATTTCAAAAATATTAATAATTATTCTAATTTAAATTAGAAATTTATTTTGTTTTTTTTTTCCTAAATTTATTATTATATTAAGAGTTTTATAAATCTAAATTAAAATTTACATAATTTTAAAAAATATCTTTTAAATAGATTTTTTTAAAAATATTATTTAATCATACCTAAGTAAATTTATATGTATTCCAAAATTTTAAAAATCAGAATAATTTTTTTTTTAATAAAACTTAGTTTTTTTAATATAAAAAAAAATAAAAAATGAGAAAAAATTTTAACTTTGTATTTAAATTAATTTTATTAATAATTGTTTTTGTGTTGTTTAAAACAATAACTGATCCAGACAAAAAAGCTTCTAATTTAAATATTAAAATAGAAAATTTTCAACCAATTTATTCCAAATTTCAAAGACCTAAATATGATATTAACTGTAAATTAATATTTGCGAACAATTCAAATGAGATTAAAAAAGCAAAGTCTTTATTATCTTTTTTAGCTTCGAAAAATCAAACATTAAATTTAATTCCAAATTCGAATTTTATATTTCATAAAAGCAAATGTAAAGAATTTAAATTGCAACGAGATTACGCTCGTTTTGATAATTTAACCACAAAAAGTGAGCTTCAATTTCCTTTGGCTTATTCTATACTAACTTATAACAACATCGAGCAATTTGAGCGTCTTTTAAACTCAATTTACCGCTCTCACAATATCTATTGCATTCATGTTGATCTCAAAAGTGACGAGCTATTTAAAAATGCAGTCAAGTCGATTACAGACTGCTTTGATAATGTTTTTATTACAACTAAACTAGAATACATTATTTACGCAGGCTTTAATCGCCTAAAAGCGGATTTAAATTGTATAAATGACTTGGTAAATTTGAGTGATCTGATCAAATCTAAAAATCATCCAAATTTGATAAACAAAAAGCCTGTTAATTGGAAATATTTGCTTAATATGGCAAGCACTGAATTTCAAATTAAAACAAACAAACAAATAGTCGAAATACTAAAAATTTTAAATGGTTCAAATAGTATTTATATAGACAAAATTTACAAGCAACTTAAATACAGAACTGAACATTTGTGGTTCAATGATTATGTAAAGAATAAAATATATAGCTATAAAAAGCTTGATGGTAATAAGCCGCCACACGATATTAAATTAGCCAAAGGCTCTGCTTATGGTCTTTATGAACGTGGGTTTTTGGAAAATATTTTTGAAAATGAAAAGATCAAAAATTTCCTGGATTGGCTGCAAACAACCTTTAGTCCTGATGAATTGTAATATTTAAAAAAAAATTTATTTATAATAAACTATTTTTATTTAAAATTTGTTAAAGATTTTGGGCTAGTTATGAATTAAACAGCAAAAATTTGTATCATCAAGGTAAATTTATAGGTAAAATTAGATCTATCTGATTTATAATTATCAAAATTTTTAAACAAAATTTACATCTATTTATAAAGATAACAAAAGAGATCGAATTTATGATGTGTCTAGATTTATTGGATGGCAAGGTGGTTACTTATGCTCAGGTTATATAAGAAATCAAGTTTGCATATTTTCAATTGAAGATATTCCGGTGATAATTAAAAACAAAAATATTGTTGTAAATAAATTTTTAATTGATTATGATCCGATCACTTATCAATGCATGGAAGAGTGGCTAGACGCGAATGTAAAAAAAAATTTAAATATAGATAAAAAATATTATTGTAAAACGTTTAAATCTCGTTCAAATATAAAATGTGAATAAATAGAAAATTTTTAATTTAATTATAAAATAATAAATAGCTGTTAATCAATTCTAATCTAAGCGGTCAGGATTAAAATGGATTATTATTGGCATTTAAAGTTTTATTAGATTTTGTTTAATTTTTTGTTTAAAATTTTTGTAATTTAATAAGAAAATAAATATTTTTTTACGCTAAAAATTCTTTAAAACTAAAATAAAAATTGTTAAACTCTGTTTATATTTCTTAGACTTCAAATTAATATATATGTACTGTATTATTTTAATTTTTTTAATTTAATTTAATTTAAATGCACACTTCTATTTGAAAGTGACCTAGTTGAAGACCTTTTATAGCCTTCTTTCAAGGTCATGTTTGACAGTGTTTCAGATATTGTTATATTAGACAAAGTTTAAAACGATTTAAAAATAAATAAATAAAAATGTAGAAACAAGGAATAAAATATGGAAGATAGATAATAATTTTAAATTTAGATGCTAAAATTAATAGGTGTTTTGTGTTTTAAGTTTGCTTGTTGAATGATTCTTGCGTCTTGAAAGTTTTCATAGAAAAGAGCTGATAAGGTGTTGTCATTGCTAATTTTCTTTATGTAATTGTTCGTTTGTATATTCATAATCTTTTCTATTTTCAACATATTGCTATCTTCGTGCGTTTTGGCGTATAATATAATTTTTTTTTGTTAAGAACAATTCTTAAGGCTTTATTTTGTATTATTTGGAGGTCTTGTTTAATTTTTTTTGATACAATTTGATATTGTATAAAGCTGTATTGAATTATTGAACGAGTAAAAGCTTTATATACTAAAAGAAAAGTATTTTTTGTGACTTTCTTTTATTATTTTAGTTTTCATTTATTATTTTTTTTTTGCACAGTTTCTTGGTACGCTAAATTTATTAAGTAAGTAAGAATTGTCGCTATGATGATATTACAAAGTAAAAATGATAATTACAAAATCTAAACTTTGACATAACTCATTTAATTTTTAAGCTACAGAAATAACCAATATCTTATTTTGTAGATTATATTCTATTTTTTATAGAATTAAGATAGGGAAAATAATAAATTACTTGAGATTTGACAATTATAGTATTTTATAGTAAAGGATATATTTTTAATGCGTTTTGTTGTTAGTGGTAATCATCACCCTCCTACTCTTACCCGGGCTTGGGACCGGCAGTGGCGTAGTTATGATGATATTACGGCTACATACTCTTAATAAGAACGGGGGACGTTCAGCACAAATAACAACCACTCATCTGAGCCGAAGCTGCAAACTCGATCATTATTTGGCATATAGCTATTTAAAATAAAAAATTTTATATTGTAAATAATGAAAAATGATAATTACAAAATCTAAACTTTGACATAACTCATTTAATTTTTAAGCTACAGAAATAACCAATATCATATTTTGTAGATAATATTCTATTTTTTATAGAATTAAGATAGGGAAAATAATAAATTACTTGAGATTTGACAATTATAGTATTTTATAGTAAAGGATATATTTTTAATGCGTTTTGTTGTTAGTGGTAATCATCACCCTCCTACTCTTACCCGGGCTTGGGACCGGCAGTGGCGTAGTTATGATGATATTACGGCTACATACTCTTAATAAGAACGGGGGACGTTCAGCACAAATAACAACCACTCATCTGAGCCGAAGCTGCAAACTCGATCATTATTTGGCATATAGCTTGGAACCCCAAACCAAGCGCCTAATTTGACTTTACCTTGCCTTATTAAGAGTATGTGCAAAGTGCCAGCGTTACAAAACAAGCTCCCGCGATCGTTCCCAATCTACTATACTCCGTGATGGTCAAAGCCAGCGGCACAGACGTACGACAGGATTTGAGATAAGGCCCGTAGACCTCACCGCCCGTAATGCAACACACTTTGCATAATACCACCACCCCTCCTACTTTACCCGGGCTTGGGACCGGCCTTGGCGTAGTTAGTGGCTTTTTAAAATAAAAAATTTTATATTGTAAATAATGAAAAATGATAATTACAAAATCTAAACTTTGACATAACTCATTTAATTTTTAAGCTACAGAAATAACCAATATCATATTTTGTAGATAATATTCTATTTTTTATAGAATTAAGATAGGGAAAATAATAAATTACTTGAGATTTGACAATTATAGTATTTTATAGTAAAGGATATATTTTTAATGCGTTTTGTTGTTAGTGGTAATCATCACCCTCCTACTCTTACCCGGGCTTAAATCATTAAAAAATTTCAAAATCTTTACTTTACAATATCTTTTTCAAATTTTAATTTCACATGAATTCTAAATAGCTTTTTGTAGATTATTATATTTATTCGCCACGTTAAATAAAATATATTAGGTATATTGTTACTTTTAAAATATATATACATGTAAGCAATATTAAATCCCGAATCCTATTTACTTCAATAAAATATAGTTTGTAATTAAAATTAATATTTTCGTAGTATATTAGTATTATTTTATTTTAAACCTGAAAGCAGATTTAAAACTCATGAAATTTAAAAAATTATTTTTATAACAAAAACGGAATTATATTCAAATAAAAACTTTTTTTAATTAATTCAAATTTATTCATATTGAGCCTATATTAAACAAAATAAATAGTTTTAAGTTTTATTAAAATGGATCTAGAACTTAATGAATACGAAATTATTGATATAAATGAAAAATTCAAAAATTCAATATTTAAATTTTTACAATTTTTATCGGTTTTCAATTTTATCAATTTTAACAATTACTTGTTCAAGTTGTATGTGTTTAGTTTTAGCATAAGTAAAAAATGTGACAATTTTTGGTTATCATATGCAATCGATATTTTAACTTATTTAATACCAATTATACTTTATTTAACTATATTATCAGAAACAATTGTTTTCAATGTAATTTTTTTAATTATAGTCGATTTAATTATTATTTATAAACTTTTAAATAAAAATTCACTTGAAATAAATACTTTTTATGAATCAAATGATGAAAATGTAATACTGACAATAGATGAAAATATACTTAAAATTACCATTCATTCGGCTCGTAGTTGTTTAATAATTATTACTTGTGTGGCTATATTAGCCGTTGATTTTGAAATATTTCCAAGATATCACGCAAAAACTGTATATTTTAATTTTTCTTTAATGGACGTGGGAGTTGGTAACTTTATTTTAATACATTCAATAAGAATTATTAGAAACCAAAACAATTTTGTCTCTAATAATAGGTAAGCTTAAAAATAAAAATATTTTTATTCTTTAATTTTATTTTTTTGTTGAAGTTTTTTCAAAAAATTGGTACATACAATAAAAAGCTCTAGTTTAATACTATTTTTTGGAGTATTAAGAATTATATTGGTAAAATTGTCAAATTATAAAGTAAATGCTGCTGAATATGGTCTACATTGGAATTTCTTTTTTACAATATTTTTTGTAAAATTAATTGCATGTTTTGTAGATATAATAACAAAAAAAAATTGGCTTAGAAGTTTAATATTTTCATTTATGATTGGAATATTTTATCAATATTTATTAAGTGCTAATCATTTTTCATTCTATATTCTAATGGAAACTGTTCCAAGAATAAGATTTATAGATTGGAATAAAGAAGGAATTTTCAGTTTATTTGGTTATTTGTCAATTTATTTTGGTGGTGAATCAATTTGCTTAATCATAAACAGTATTATCAGAAAAAAGTAATTTTTTTTTATTTGCTGTATTGTTTAGGTGAATTTTCTGATAAGAGATATATTGTATGAAAAATATATCAAAACTTGTTGATAATATTTTGTTTTTTTTTTTAAATTCTACAACTCTATTTCTCAATTAGCATTGTAAAACATGTCTTTAATGAATAAGTTCTCAATTTTTTAGCATATGAATTTGTCTAAATGTTATACCATAGAGCTAAGATCGGAATCTTTAAATTATAATAATAATTATAATATTAATATTTCTTTTTTTTATAAAGAAAAAAGAAAGACTTTGAGAATTCATTCAGTTGTTTGAAATTTACAATTTTAATGAGTCTAATTTATTTGATATTGTTTGAAATTACAAGAAATTATATACAAAATTCATCTAGAAAAATTTGCAATTTAGCATTCGTATTTTTTATAGTAATATAACATTATTAATCAAAATTTTATTTCTAATTAAATTGAAATTAAAATAATTTTTTTAAAGCTTTGTCATTCTCTATTTTTTTGGTCTATATGCTTATTATTTAATATAATCATATTCAAATATTGTCTAAAACTAACTAATGTTCATTTTAATAGTTCAAATGATAAATTCAAACACTTAATTTATTTGGCTCAATCATTTCCAATTATTGCAGATTCTAAATTTACTGGTATTACAATGTTTATGATATCAAATTATTTTACTGGTATTGTAAATTTAGTTTTAAATAATACAAGATCGATCAACGATATTACCTCGTTTTTAATTATATTCATCAATTCTATTTTATTTTCTTTTATACCTTTTTATTTTTATAAAAAATATCGCCTTAAACATATTCCAATTTCAAATCATTCTATTTATAAATATATTTAATAAAAACATTTTAACTTTAAAACTTTTATTTAATTAGCAAATTCAAATTATTTATATAAATTGATTTTTTTCAATTCATAAATTTATTTTATTTTTTAATTTATTTTCCTGTTATTAAACCTAAACTAACTAATTGACTAATCAAGTCTAAATTTTGCGAAATTGTTGATAAATCCAAGCAATTGCCTCCAACAAGTAAATGATCTTTGCAACATTTAACATGATGATCTAAACAAGCTTGTTCATCTGGTACTTCATAAGTAGCTATGTGATAAACAGCTACTTGTCTTTTAAATTTTTTTTTATCATTTTTTAATATATTATCAATTATTTTAGCAATGTTTACTTGTATCTGGTAGAATATACTGAGCACATACTCCAGCCTGCAAATCCACATGAAGTATATCCAGTTTTGATTTTTGTTGCTACAATATGAATTTCTTTTTCTATTTTGGTTCTTTGAACTAATTGAACTGGTTGATCGTTAGTGCAGCACCAGTGACTGTTATCACCTGCTTTGTTTTTTAATTCTGTTGGTAATTTTGATGGATCTAAATTAGCCAAAACATTTAACTGTTCATCAGTAAACTTGATATATTTTTTATAATTATAAATAAAAAAGCTATTAATTTAATTATGAAAAATTTTCATCAATTTACTCCAAATGGATTTTCACTTAGAACCACAGAAACACAACAAATTCCAATTATAAAAGCTAAAAATTTCATTTTGATTTTAGAAATAATTTTAAAAATAAACCTTAATTTTTTAAATTTATTTTATTAAAAAATTATAAGTTTTAATCAAAATAAAAACAATCCAAATGACATTCTCTCATTTCAAAAAATAAAAATTTATAAAAATAAAAAAGTTTATGTAGGCTTTAAAACAGATGATGTTTATTTAAATGAAAATCCATAATATTGCGACTGATATAAATCTTTATAACAAAATTAAAAAAAAAACTTAAATTTTATTTTATCTAAAAACAAAATTGTTTACCTTCGCTTACTCTGAGAGTTTCTATAACTTTTTTTGAATACTTTTTTTCATTTTTAAGTTTTATTAGATCCGATTTAAGTCTTAGAACTATTCCGATTAGGGCTAAAAGAAACGAGCTCATTGATTGAACTATGGCAAGTATATAAGACCATTTTAATTCGCATAAACCCGGAAAATAAGTATCTGATTCACATATATCAGCAATTTTTGGATCAGACCATCCAAACGGGTAGATAAGGCATGCCAACATTAGAATAACACCTGTTCAATTTACATTTGTTAAAATAAAAAATTAAATGTATATTGGTTGTTGCAAAATGAATTGCGTATTTTGTAATAATATTATATAAATAGTTAGGAAATTAATTTTGCAACAAGAAAAATATACCTATTAAAAATTGAATTGTAGAATTAATGAACAAAACGAGTTTAACTGAGACAAATATTGTCAAAAAGCACAAAGATAGACACAAGACACTTAGAAGAGAAGCTATAAAAACCAAGTAGCTGCTTGCTTTGAAATAACTGTTCATCAAGTCAGAATTTTCAACTAAACTGCCAAAACATTTGAAATACTCGAATTTACTTATTTGTGATTTGTTCTCTTGATCAATTGGAATGTAATTAAAATAAAAACAATAACTATACAAACCGAACACTACCTGGCCATTAACAAAACTCTTCTTGTTTATATTCGAGTCCTTTTTGCCGAACCAGTTTGGATAAATGAACACAATAGTGTTTAAAATTGATGCTACTAGAATTAACAAAAACCAAATGAACAATATTATATTTGTTAATATTCGATAATTAAGATTTTTAAATTTCAAAGCTAAAAATTTCATTTTTATGGTTATTATTATTCTTATTTTATTTTTTTTTTATTATTTTTAAAATTTCATAATAAAGTTTGTTTAAAAGCTTTTATAAAATAAAAAAGTTTCATTAATCAGCGAAATTGTAAATATATTTAAACAAAATTTTATTTATATGGGATCTTGAGATACATTTAAAAAAAAATAACAAAGTTTCTCAAAAATATACAAATTTTTTTTTTTTTTAAAGACCAATTACTATTTTTTTTTTCTAAATAATCCAAATTCGTATAAAAATATAAAATCCTTTTAAAATTTTATAATTATATATTTATAGACTTAAAAAATAAAATAAATATTAAGTTATAATTAAATATAATCTTTATTTAATTGGTTTATATTTGTATAAAATAAAGGTAAATGGCTTGAAAATAAACCAAGATTTAGATAAGATTAGATTTGAAAATACAATCAACAAAAATGTTTCAAATTAAAATTGAAAATATTGTGTTTATAGTTGCAACTTAAACATAAAATTCAAAAAAAATTATGTAAAAAAAAAAATTTTTTTTTAAATTATTCAAAATTTACTCAAGCATGAATACCAAGCATAGGAAAAAAGATTTTATGAAACATAAAAAAATTCACAAGTTTCAATTATGTTTAAAAAACTTATGAATAATCATAAAATGAAATCACAAATAAATTCAATAAGTACTCGATTAGACGACGATTTCGGGACTGGAAATGTTGCTTATTCGAGGTTTAGTGATGATATTAATATTAACAATAACATGCCGATGGAAAATTCAATGCCAACTAGAAGACGTAAGTGCCGAACTTGTAGCGCTGATAACGCTGTTTCTGTATTTATAGTAATCATGATATTTGTATTGATTTTAACTGTTATTTTGACTTGGTATTTTGTTAAACGTAGTCCAAAAAACCATTTTCACGAGTACGACAATGGAGAGATTTTAAATGAAAAAAAAAACAGTTAGTTTTTTTAATAAACATTTTTGGTTGATTATTTTTTATTTATTATAAAAGATAAGTCGATGGTTTTGAAAGCTGATGTTCAAGTGCTAATAAAAGATATCGTTATAACACCAAGATTGTCTTTGTCTAAACAAGAACAATGTGGCAAGTACCAAAGAATGTTTTCTGTGTATTGCAACATGGATATTTTCAATTGTAATTTGTATAATCTTCATTTGGCTATATTCAATACTTTAAATCTTTTGGTATATTTAAATCTGAAATTATAACACTTTAAAATTAGAAACTAATAAAAAAATTAACAAAGTTATCTGATTTGTTGAGTGTGTTTAACTTTAGATGGACTGAGAAAATTTTAAGCTATCAAGTAGCTCAGTTGTCTAATAATTTAACTTTATTGTTGTATTCAAATTCAACTTATATCAATACAAGTTTAATTTTTTTATTCAAATTTAATGATACCAATCATCCGATATTGACTGATTCGACTTACCAAGATGAGTTTTATTTGCCCAAAGATATATTGAGAACAAATTTAGAAATTCTCTTTTCTTATTGTGACTGGTTTACAATTAAAATTTCTGATTTAGTTGAGCTTAAATCAGGTTTATAATTATTTTATTATATTAAATTATAATCAAAATTATTTCTTCTTATTTTATCTTGAAGATAATGCTACTACAATATTATAAATTTTGGATTAATATGATTCTATTTAAAAAAATTATTTTTAAAAGTAAATCTAGAACTTTTTTTTTTAATTTAATTTTAAAAAAATTGGAAATTTATTTTTATTAAATAGATTAATTGAGACTTAAAAAATAAAATATATAAACTATAACACAACTGCTCTACAATATAATTAAAAACTAACTTATAAATTTAAAAAATAAATTATTAATAAAATGTAAATTTTTTTTTTGAGTAACTAAGAACTGATTTAAAATATTTATGTTATTTAAAATAAATCAATCTTATATCACAAAATAAGAAATTTTAATTATTTTAACAAATTGGGAGAGAAAAACAAAAATGCTGTATTGAAGCTTATTTGCAACAAAATGAAATATATAATGGTTGTAGCTCTTTTTCGAAGATTTGATTATCATTTTGACGAAGCTTTAATAAAATTTACTCAAAAATTTTAAAAAAGTATCTTTATTGATATAAGCCTATAAAACAAAATATCTATTTATATAAATATATTTAAAAATGAACTAATATAATTGATACCCATATTTTTAATAAAAAATACCATAAATTATATAAAATTAAACATAAAAAAATTAAATAAAAATGAATATTCGAATCTTTGAATTAATTAATCAATTAATTATCAATTTTAATGATCAATAATTTAATTGATTAAATACTTATCAATTTATTATAATAGTTAATTAAATACTCAATTAAGAATATCAAAATTGACAATTAATTAAATCAGCTTAAGCTTATTTATTTCATGCTAAAAATTCTAAAATGATGAAAAAATTAAAAAAAAAAACAAAATGTCTGAAGAAACAACCCAAAAATCTAATTCAACAGAAAGTTATCTCGGTAATCCAATTGAAGAAACTATAGTCGATGCTGAAGAATTTAATGAAAATATTATCAATAAAAAGACAAAAGCCAAATCAAGAGGAGCAGCGGTAAAATATGAATTTTTCAAAGAATTTGAGAACATTGAAGACATACAAAAAGAAATTGCCAAAGGAGAGATTCACAATGGTCAATTTATTTTTAAATTTCAAGATGATTGTAAATTTAGGTATTATTGTTCCTATCAAAAAAATGGTTGTCGTGCTGCACTGTATTTAGAGCTGACGAATGGAACAAAAGGGAATTGCTTTATTTCAATCGACCAACACTCAAATCATATAGAAAAAATAAAAAAATATCAAAAGCTCGATGAAAATGATCCAATCACGAAAAAAATATGGGAATTAGATAATTTAAACCTTAATCCTGAATCAATCAGACAAAATCTAATAAAACTTGGCTACAATCCTCCAAAACCTGCACGTTTAAATTATATTTTGTCAGTAAATCGAGCCAAAAGAAAAGAAACAAATCAACCAACCATGCGAAACCTAAAAGACTGGTGTGAAGCTAATCAGAATATACCAGAAGAAGAAGATAAAGTTTTTGTTGGCCTTTTTGAATACGAGGCTTATCCAAATCAATATTTTAGAGTATTTTTGACCACCAAAAGATTAATCAAGTTTTCATTAGAGTCAAAGTTTATTTTATCAGATGCAACTTATAAGCTTACAAATGGTTGTTTTCCTGCAATTACAGGCGGAACAACAGACCGAGCAAAAAAGTTTCACCCATTTGGCCTTGCTCTCTGCAATAGTGAAAAAGAAATAGATTTTGCTTTCTTTTTTAAAGCAATTAAACAAGTAGCACTTACAGTTTATAATAAGCTAATCGATCCAAGAATAATAATTGCAGACAATGCAGCAGCTATAGCAAACGGATTCGAGCAGGTATTTATATGTGAAAAAAGAATTAATTGCTGGGCTCATGTAATCAGAAAAATTGATAGTAGATTGAACTCATTTGAAGAAGAATTTAGGAAAAAAATTCGAGTAGACATTTTTAAAATTCAAACTCTTTCATCCGAAAAATTATTTAATGATGCTGTCAAATTATTTGACTTAAAATACAAACGTTATAAGAACGAAATAGTGAACCAATTTTTATCTTATTTTGAAGATGAATGGGTTAAAAAAAATTCCGGTTGGTATGAAGGCTATGCTGTTGGAATGCCAAGTACAACAAATGGCTTGGAATCAAGTCATGATAAGATCAAAAAATCGCTTCATCACAAGAGGTTAAGTCTAATCGAATTTTTAAATGAATGTAAAAACAACTTGATTTATTTTTGGTCTCAAGATCGTTCTGAAATGTTAATTGTTAAAGATCCAGATACAGACGAATTCATCGAGATGGATAATTTAAACTGTAAAGAGTTTTTTCATGAGCCTATTTTTAGTGATAATGACATGAAACAAGCGTATGATTGGAATAAACGTGATAAACGTATTGTTCATTTTCAAGGATCATATTATATCAAAGCTGGCGAAGAAAACGAAAAACCAACAAAAGAAACAATCAAACAATACTTAAATACACTCAATGAACAAAATTGGTCCACATTTGATGAAATGATGAGTAATGTTTATTCTTTTTATAAAGTTGAAATCAATCTTGACAAATGGAAGTTAAGTACCTGTACATGCCCTTTCTGGTTGAAACATTACAAATGCAATCATGTTATTTCTTGTGCCTTTAGACTTAAACTTTTGGATTTTAATTCGATTGGAATGGATTTACCAATACATAATAATAAAAAAAGAGGCGCCGCTTCAAAAACACTTAAAAGTTTACAAGTTCAGCCATCTGATTTAGTAAAAGATCCAGAAGAGAATTCAATTTTTGATGACGATATAAATTCTTTTGAACCTAATCCAAAAAGGCAAAAGTTAAATGACAAATGCATTAAATTGTGTGAGACTTGTGGTAAGCCTTTGCAAAAGAAATTGTATTTTTTTTGCCCTACAAATAAGTGCAAACAAAATAAGAAACAATAATTTTTTTTTACAATAACTAATTTTGTAATTTTTATTATATTTTTTTCTAAATTAGTATTTTTTTATTATAAAAATGATAATTACTTAATTTTTATTTAAATATTATTCAAAAAATGATAAAAATTACAATTCTATTCATCTTTAATAAATTTATGGTATTTTTTATTAAAATTATTGTCTTATTTATTTTTTTTATGTTATACATTTATTCACGTCCTTTAAAAATACATTAAGCAAGTTTCTGTTGGCTTAATTTTATATTAACTTAAAAATATGGTATATTAGTGCATTCTAAGCTTAATTTTAAGCTTCAATATTATGAGAAAATAAATAATACATCTTTAATAAAAAAAATGAAAATCAGAATAATTTTTTTCTTTTGATATAGGTAAAATGAAAAAAAATATTTCTATTTATATTGTTAAAAAGTCTAAGAAAATACTTAGGCTTTAAGATTATTTTCCAATAGTTTTTGTATAATGAGAAAAATATAGTTAAAAATCAAAATTTAAAATTTGAAAATGTAAATGTAATTTGGTTTATTAACGATTATTTTTGATTAAAATTTGCTTAATACGAAAAAATAACGATACCTCAATTAAATTAAAATATAAAGATTTTATTAAAAAAAAAAAATAATTAAATTGCATAAATGTAAAATTTTATAAAAGGTGTAACCATTAATTACTTATTTAAAATTTAATAAAAGCCAGATGTTTGAACTCATTTAATTTTGTAATATTTACAAAATCGATAAGAAAAGTAAAACAAGAAAATCACGTTTATTTTTAAATATTGAAAAATTGATATAAAAAGAAACAAAATTTAGAAAAAAAAATTAAAGCTATAAAATTTAAAAATGATTTTAAAATTTATATTGATTGCTTTAAGTGTATCGAGCTTAAGAGCTCAGACTTGTTCAAATTTGGGAGATATTCAAGTATTTTATGACCCAACATGTGCTCAAGGAGGCCCTGGATGTAATGCTGGTGGTCAAGGACAAATGTGTCGTTTCTGCGGGTAATTCTATATAACATAATTAAATAAAATTAAAATAAATATTTATCTATAAAATTAATAAATAATTTAGTTTTGATATTTTCCCACCATGTCCATCAACTGCAACTACTCCAAAACCAACAACTCCAGGTCCAACAACTCCATCAACACCAAGAACTACAACAACTCCAAAATCAACAACTCCTAAAACCACAAGAGAACCTGTAACTGGTGGTGGTGGCGGAAACACTGGTGGTTGTGGTATGTGTGAACCAATTGAAGAATTAGTATGTGAAGATGGCGAATGTTTAGTATTTGAAGATAATTTTGAATTTTTAGATTTCAAAAAATGGAAACATGATTTAACAATGTCTGGTGGTGGTAACTGGGAATTTCAATTGTATCATAACAATCGTACAAACTCATTTGTAAAAGATGGTGTTTTACACATCAGACCAACATTGACCGAAGACAGAATTGGTGCAGCTAATTTAAAAAGTAATTACAGATTAGACATGTGGGGTGGTTCACCAGCTGATCAATGTACTGGCAATAATTTTTATGGATGTGAAAGAACTTCAGGTGCTGGTGGAAACATTTTAAATCCAATTCAAAGTGCTAAATTAACAACTGCTACTACTTTTGCTATTAAATACGGTAGAGTAGAAGTTAAAGCTAAATTACCAAAAGGAGATTGGTTATGGCCAGCTATATGGATGTTACCAGCACAAAATGTTTACGGTATGTGGCCAGCATCAGGTGAAATCGATATAATGGAAAGCAGAGGTAATCTTAATTATCCAGCATCAGCTGAAGGTGGTGTTGAAAGTTTTGGTTCTACTCTTCATTGGGGTGCCGATTGGACTCAAAATAGATTTGAAAAAACACATGCCATTTATCAACATCCAACACCATTGAGTGATGATTTTCATGTATATGGTTTACATTGGACAGAAGATAGATTATTCACTTATATAGATGATCCATCAAATGTTGTATTAGATGTTGATTTTACTGATAAAACATTCTGGGAATTTGGTAACTTTCCAAGCTCTTATGAAAATCCATGGGAAGAAGCAGGTCAAAATGCTCCATTTAATAATGAATTTTATTTAATATTAAATTTAGCTGTTGGTGGTACAGCTGGTTATTTCAAAGATGGTGTTGGTGGTAAACCATGGACTGATAAAAGTTCAAATTCAGTAAATGAATTTTATGCCGCTAAAAATCAATGGTGGCCTACTTGGCAAAACAAAGATCTTGATTTAGAAATAGATTATGTTAGAGTATGGAAATTTGAAGATTCAAAATATACAAAAAATATTAAATAAAGGATTACAATTTTTTATTTATATTTATTTATTTATTAACTTTTAGTAATATAATAAAATTTCATTTTATTATTTTTATTTAATTAATGAAAGTCTTTCTTCAGAACATATATATTCATTTTTTTTTGATAAATAATATTGGTAAAAAAACCATCTATCATAATATGTTGTACAATTTAAATCCCAAGTCTTCAACCGACTGATAGAATTTTTCAATAATTTAAAAGTTATTATGTTCATTAAATTTTGTTCTTTCCCAATAAACAAACCTTGTTGCATAAGTATATCATGAACATTGTAATAATTTTTAGCTAAATTTCTTAACGCTTTTTTTTTTCCTGCAAAAAAACCGGCTTGAATGATGTTTTTTTTTTCGTTAAAATTGTCTAAATCAACTTTATTTATTTGTGAAAATAAAATATTTTTTTTTAATTTTAAAATCAATTTTTTTAAGAATTCAGTATCAGGCCAATCACAAAACGTCTTGTTTCTCCATGCACCAATATCAGTATATATAAAAAATTTAGATTTATATGGATTTAATTCGGCTGTTTTGTTTGCCAAATATATTTTTGAATTCCAAATTGCATACAATTCAGGACTGTGTAAAGATTTTTCTGGATCTAATTTTTTTTGTTTTTTCAAATAATTTGAAATGTATTTTTCTTCTCTTATAATTTCAATTTCTTTTAAAAGTGACCATATATTTGCATATATATAAATATGTGATGTTATATTATGCTCTTTACATTTTTCAAATAAATAATTAAACGATTTTGTATCTGTATATATAACCAATGGTTTTTTGACACTTTTGAAAAAATTATTCATCCATTTTTCATAATCTGAAAATTTATGTTTATTTTTTTGGATACGATAAAATACTGTAATAATAGTGACAAAACTATGTTTTAAATATCCAGTTTTTAAAAATTTGTAATTTTCATCAATTAACGTTTTATCATAATTAATATTATTAAAATAGCAAAAATAAACTACAATTAAAAAAAAAATTATTTTAGAATAAAAACGAAATTTTTTTGATTTCATCTTTCAAAAAAAAATTAAATAAATTTCTTTAAACTCATCCAAATTTATTAAAGATTTATCATTAAATTTACGAAAATTAAAGCTGAAACTATTAATTTTTTTAGCCATAATTTTTTTTTAATACAAATTAAAATGATTTAAAATGTTTAATTATTTTTTAATAGAATTTTAAAATAATTGTAAAAACTATCAAATCATTTCGTCCCAAATGGTATCTTTAACGAAAATAGCTAAAAAATTTTAAAGAAATATATTTTTAATTCTTTAAAATTATTTTAATCTTTTTTTAAAACTAATTAATTTTAAATTTTCATAATAGTTAAATTAAAAAATAATTTAATTTCTTTCAATTATAGATTGCTCTTATATTCTTTAGCCTCTTTAAAAAAAAATTTATATTTCCAATTGGTCAAGGCTGTGCCGTTTGGCGTACGCCATCTTAGAACAGAATACCACTAAGATTATTGATTACGTTTACTAATTTGAAAAATAAAAAAATTTAAAATTGTAATAAATATTAATTAATTATTATAAAAATTTTTTATAAAAATTGGAAAGGATTTAAAATTTAGCTATCAGAATTTAAATGTGATGTAATATATATTTTTATCATAAATATAAATATGTAACCAAAGTCATTGAATTTAAATACAGTTAATTCATTTAGATTATGGATAACCTTTGTTTTTTGAGAGATTTTGAATTAATTTAGCTTATGAATATCTCTTAAATTTTTTACTTATAAAGTTTACATTTGAAATTTGAATTTTGATTTGAAGCAAAACCAAATATCTAAAATTAAATTTTCTTTTTTATATCTTTGTATTTATAAAATGGAATTGAGTCCATCATTTACTGATGATAATCATAATCATAATTTACATTAATCAATCAATGAATCTCAATTACAAAATTTTATAGACACTTTTAGAAAAATTAAGATTTTTTGTAAGAATCTTCTATTGGAAAAAATGTAAAATCTTAATATTGAGATTAACAAGTGTAAATAAAACAATAAAAAAAACTCCGAGGATTTCTTTGACTTAATTGATACATTTTATCTAGAACAAAATATGAAAATGGATAATTCAAGGAACTTGTTGATAAATTTAATATCAAATTTGATGAAATAAATAACAAATGCATAACTTAACAAGAAAAAAATAACTCGCCTGAGCTAGCTAATAAGAATTTAAATTGAAGTCAAGTAACCAACAAATCGCAGTTCAAAACATCCCAACTTATAAAACAACCTACTCAATCGAATCCGGTCAATAAAATAGAACCAACAAACTAGGTAGTACTCCTTTTTTTACTAACCCATATAACAATATACCAACTACAACATAAAATAATAATCTACCAATTCATAAAAAAAAAGATCTTTCTCGAGATCAAACTTAAGTTGAGTACTTGAAAAAAAAAAAGAAGTTATAACAGTTAGCTATTTTTTGAATTGTTCTTTTCGGAAAATAAATTACTATAGACATACAATAATGAATTATGGTTAGATAAAATATCAAAAATAAAAAATTTAGACATTAACTATGATCCAAAATAAATTTAAAAAAGATTTCAGAAGAGCAGAGGTTTTCTCTTTTACTTAATCGAATTAAAAAACAAACAATTTAGCTAAAAAAAAATAAAAATAAATTCTAGAGATTTATTAATAAAACAAAGAATGCCCACAAAAAAGCATTAGAGTTGAGAATATTAAACTCTTCAGTCATTATAATACTTTCTTAAACAGGCAAGGATCGATCCTACTATCACTTGTCGAAATCTGGCTGATGAATTCAATTTCAGAGGTGCTAACATTATGATTAGTAGGGAGACTGTTTAAATGATTTAAAAAAAAGCCGTTGTTATCGATTATAGACAAATTAAAAAGAAAAAAATCATTCAAGATTTAAATTGGTCGGTTGAAGATCGCAATCGATTCGTAATTTTCAGCGATCAATCAAATTTTGAATGCATTAATCGCAAAACTCATTTTAATGTCAAAAGATTTTGTATTAAAAAATATCTAGATCGGACTTGTATACAAGGCGGAAGAGGATCAGCAGGTATATGGGAATTAATTTCTCATAAAGGGACAGGTGTTTGTAAAATTAAGAATGAGATTACAGTTCTTCTTTTATTTCCTAGATTACCAGATCTGTGGAGAATATTTGGTGCTGGATGGATAAGCAATCGAGATCGATCTATTGAACAGCTCAACGAAATTTAATACGCACATTAATCAATTTGGTTTTAATGAGAAAGCATCTTACAATTATATTATATTTGCTTCTAAAGAAACGATTCTAAATTATATTGAGAATAATACACCTTGTAAGCCTGTCTCTCTTGATGCTGAGAAATCGTTTCATAAAGTGATGATTTTTTTTTAAAATCAGAAAATTCATGAATATTAGTTTCTGGATAATAATAAAGAGATATTATTATTCATCTAGAAGAATCATTATAAATGATCAATATAAATAAGATCTTTTCTCTATTAATTGTGATGTAAAACAAGGTGGAATATTGAGTATTTTCTTATTCAACCAATATATAAATGATTTAATTATCGAATGTACTGCAAAAAATATAGGTTAAATGGTCAATTCTCTCAATACTTCAATTATTGTATAAGCAGATGACATTCTTCTTAGCCTAAATGTTTCTTATCTTCAAGAATTGATATCTGCAACAAATTTGGGAAAGACTGGTTGATAAAATTTAACACAAATAAATCTAATATTATGGAATTCGGTAAACTTTGATAGAAGCGATTTTTTAATTGATAATAAAAAACTAAATTTCTAGGATTATAATTTAAATATTTAGGTTTTACTATTGATAGTAAACTCAATTTCAGCAACTCTGCTTAAACTTTAAAAAAGTACAAACTTCAATCTTTTCCCTCATTTATACTTATTTTTTATCAAAATTTACCTATGGTCTAGAGAACCTAATTCTTAATACATCTACTCGAAACTATCTAAATTTACTACAGAACAAATATTTACTAGAGTTATGTATGACAATAGATCACTGTCTAAACAATTTAAAAATTAAACTTTATAGGAATTTTTTTGATACTATTACTAACGTTGAATTTTGTGAATTCATTTAATTTTTTTTTCTAATTTTCTAAAAAATAAAACTTATTCAATTATTTTATAAACTTTTTTTATTTCTTTAATTTTTATTTTCTTAATTTTTTTTTATTGCTCCTAAAATTGGAGGTGAAGCTTTCTAAGAAAAAAATTAACAAAAAAGAACATTAAAATAAACTTGCTTCAAAGAATTTAGAACTATGTTTAAAAATTGCAAATAAGGCTTGTATTTAATTGATCAGTATTTTAAATGCTTTGAGCAGTATTTTTTTCTGAAAAAATCAGTAATACAATTGAATAATTAGTATTTAATTTAATTGATCAGTTGTTAATTATGGTGAAAATGATGGTAATGAAGAAATGGATGGAAAACATTTTCGCATTTTCTTTTCAACAAAGCTTCTGAGAATTGCTGTTAAATCAAGCAAACCCCCCGCCGATGAAACATTCAAATTGATTTGGGAAGGCATGCCAGTTTTGATATGTGGTATTACTGATTTGAATCGGAATTTTCATCATTATGGTATCAGCATCTGATCAAATGAAGCGAAACAAAACATTTAACTTCCAAGCTTTGATAGAGTCTTAGCAGTTAGGTGAAACAATTAAAGTAGACACATTAATATATGATGCTTCTGATGGAATTCGTGTTGCTAATCATGTGTTGGGTTCATATGCGTCGCAATATGGTGAAGAATATTTATTTAGCCGATGAATAATTTCATGATGATATTATGGAAGATATGGATGCTCTTCAATTAGAATGCAGCAAAGATGTTTTCGAGAAAGCAAGTGATCTGTTTATCAAAAAATAGCTTTCAAAAAAACAAAAAGTATTTTTCGAATAAATGAAGCAATTGTAGTTGTCAACGCATCAGAATTGGTACGAAGGAGCAGCTCACAACACACCATCGCAAAACAATACATTAGAATCGTATAATTTGGTTATAAAAAAGAAGAAACTTTCAGGGAACGAATGCCGTTATCTCGTTTTTTGGAACAATGTATGGATACAGTCTCAAAATGGTCAAAACAATATGCAAAAACGATAAAAAATTGATTGACGTACCAACTATAGAACTGAAAAAGTGGATTGAAGGTTATCATTGGACTAAAAGCAACAAAAAGTTGATTCAATAATACTTGAAAATTCAACACAATATTATTGTCCATCAGGTGACGCAACCAATGTCACCGAAGAGTAAATAAGTAATGTTAAAGAAATGCGTTAGAATAAGTTTGACCAATTTAAAAAGAGAGCTTGTTTTAACTGAAATTAAGCTATTAACCACGATTTTTATTTTGAAATAAATATGCTACATTATATATTATTGTAGATAGTAGAAGAAGAATTTAAATTTATAAATGTTCATAATATGCAAATCAAAATAATTTTTTTCTTTTGATATAGTTAAAATGAAAAAAAATATTTCTATTTATATTGTTAAAAAGTCTAAGAAAATACTTAGGCTTTAAGATTATTTTCCAATAGTTTTTGTATAATGAGAAAAATATAGTTAAAAATCAAAATTTAAAATTTGAAAATGTAAATGTAATTTGGTTTATTAACGATTATTTTTGATTAAAATTTGCTTAATACGAAAAAATAACGATACCTCAATTAAATTAAAATATAAAGATTTTATTAAAAAAAAAAAATAATTAAATTGCATAAATGTAAAATTTTATAAAAGGTGTAACCATTAATTACTTATTTAAAATTTAATAAAAGCCAGATGTTTGAACTCATTTAATTTTGTAATATTTACAAAATCGATAAGAAAAGTAAAACAAGAAAATCACGTTTATTTTTAAATATTGAAAAATTGATATAAAAAGAAACAAAATTTAGAAAAAAAAATTAAAGCTATAAAATTTAAAAATGATTTTAAAATTTATATTGATTGCTTTAAGTGTATCGAGCTTAAGAGCTCAGACTTGTTCAAATTTGGGAGATATTCAAGTATTTTATGACCCAACATGTGCTCAAGGAGGCCCTGGATGTAATGCTGGTGGTCAAGGACAAATGTGTCGTTTCTGCGGGTAATTCTATATAACATAATTAAATAAAATTAAAATAAATATTTATCTATAAAATTAATAAATAATTTAGTTTTGATATTTTCCCACCATGTCCATCAACTGCAACTACTCCAAAACCAACAACTCCAGGTCCAACAACTCCATCAACACCAAGAACTACAACAACTCCAAAATCAACAACTCCTAAAACCACAAGAGAACCTGTAACTGGTGGTGGTGGCGGAAACACTGGTGGTTGTGGTATGTGTGAACCAATTGAAGAATTAGTATGTGAAGATGGCGAATGTTTAGTATTTGAAGATAATTTTGAATTTTTAGATTTCAAAAAATGGAAACATGATTTAACAATGTCTGGTGGTGGTAACTGGGAATTTCAATTGTATCATAACAATCGTACAAACTCATTTGTAAAAGATGGTGTTTTACACATCAGACCAACATTGACCGAAGACAGAATTGGTGCAGCTAATTTAAAAAGTAATTACAGATTAGACATGTGGGGTGGTTCACCAGCTGATCAATGTACTGGCAATAATTTTTATGGATGTGAAAGAACTTCAGGTGCTGGTGGAAACATTTTAAATCCAATTCAAAGTGCTAAATTAACAACTGCTACTACTTTTGCTATTAAATACGGTAGAGTAGAAGTTAAAGCTAAATTACCAAAAGGAGATTGGTTATGGCCAGCTATATGGATGTTACCAGCACAAAATGTTTACGGTATGTGGCCAGCATCAGGTGAAATCGATATAATGGAAAGCAGAGGTAATCTTAATTATCCAGCATCAGCTGAAGGTGGTGTTGAAAGTTTTGGTTCTACTCTTCATTGGGGTGCCGATTGGACTCAAAATAGATTTGAAAAAACACATGCCATTTATCAACATCCAACACCATTGAGTGATGATTTTCATGTATATGGTTTACATTGGACAGAAGATAGATTATTCACTTATATAGATGATCCATCAAATGTTGTATTAGATGTTGATTTTACTGATAAAACATTCTGGGAATTTGGTAACTTTCCAAGCTCTTATGAAAATCCATGGGAAGAAGCAGGTCAAAATGCTCCATTTAATAATGAATTTTATTTAATATTAAATTTAGCTGTTGGTGGTACAGCTGGTTATTTCAAAGATGGTGTTGGTGGTAAACCATGGACTGATAAAAGTTCAAATTCAGTAAATGAATTTTATGCCGCTAAAAATCAATGGTGGCCTACTTGGCAAAACAAAGATCTTGATTTAGAAATAGATTATGTTAGAGTATGGAAATTTGAAGATTCAAAATATACAAAAAATATTAAATAAAGGATTACAATTTTTTATTTATATTTATTTATTTATTAACTTTTAGTAATATAATAAAATTTCATTTTATTATTTTTATTTTCACCATAACTACAATTTATTTTGAAAACCTTAATAAAAATTATTTAATAAAATATTATAATTCATCTTTAATTATACATATTTATTTATTGACTTTTGGCAATAAAATAAAATAAAATATTATAAAATTAAAGAAAGTCTTTCTTCAGAACATATATATTCATTTTTTTTTGATAAATAATATTGATAAAAAAACCATCTATCATAATTTGATGTACAATTTAAATCCCAAGTCTTCAACCGACTGATAGAATTTTTCAACATTTTAAAAGCTAATATGTTCATTAAATTTTGATCTTTTCCAATAAACAAACCTTGTTGCATTAGTTTATCATGAAGGTTATAAAAATTTAGAGCTAAATTTCTTAATGCCTCTTGTGAACCTGCAAAAAAAGTACCTTCAATTATATCTTTTTTCTCATTAAATTTTTCTAAATTAACTTCATTTATTTGTGAAAAAAAAATTTTGTCATTCAATTTAAAAATCAATTCTTTTAAGAATTCAGGATTAGGCCAATCATCGAATTTCTTGTTTCTCCATGCACCAATATCAGTATATATAAAAAATTGAGATTTAAATGGATTTAATTCAGCTGTTTTGTTGGTCAAATATATTTTTGAATTCCAAATTGCATATAATTCAGGACTGTGTAGGGATTTTTCTGGATCTAATTGATTTTGCTTTTTTACATAATTTTCAATATAATTCTTTTTTCTTTTTGATTCTATTTCTTTTAAAAGTGACCATATATCATCATAAATATATATATGTGATGTCAAATTGAATTCAATACATTTTTTAAGCAAATATTCAGATGAATTCGAATCTGTATATATAACCAATGTTTTATTCACGCTTTGGAAAAAATTATTCATCCATTTTTCATAATCTGAATATGAATGTTTACTTTTTTTGATGCGATAAAAAATTGTAATAATAGTCACAGAACTTTGTTTTATATATCCAGTTTTAATTAATTTGTTATTTTGATGAATCAATATTTCCGAACTTTTATTATATTGTTCAATATTATTCAAATTGAAAAAATAAATTAAAATAAATATAAAAATTATTACGACTAAAAAATTCAGCTTTTTTAAATTCATTTTGAAAACTTATCAAAATTTTATTAATATATGATATATAATATTTTTTTTAACTGATAATAAAAATTTTTATTTGAAATTAGTTTATCTTAGATAAATTTTTTATTTTTGCTTTTATATTTTTAACATTATTACCTTTGCTAATATTTTTATCTATTTTGACTCATAATAGCAAAAAATAAAATAATAGTTGTATAGTTTTATATATTTTAACTTCCAGACTTTGAAGTGCTTACATAGATATTTTAAAGATTATCTTTAAGTTTATTATCTCATATTTAATGCTTCGATAGAAGACTTTAATAAATTGAAAGTTAATAGCACTTAAAATTATGGTTCTCAACGAGTTGACAACATAATTTATCATGATCCTGATATTTTGATTCCTTAATTTTCGGCTTTAGGAAAACTGCACAAACCTTTATGCTGGAAAAAATGAGTGAAGTATAAACTAATGGAGAATAAAAAAAAACTAAAAAGTTTTTTAAAAAAAAAATTTCTAAATTAAGCTTTATTAATTTATTTAAGAAATCATTTAAATTAAAAACAAAACTCTTCAGGTGTATCAACTACATTATTCTTTTTTTCATCAAATTTAAAAATTCTTTTCGAAAGGAAAAAAAAAATTTAAAAAAGTAATAATTTTTGTAAAAAAAGCTAATATTTTACTTGTTATAAGAAAAAAAGTACAAAAAATTATTGTATTTGAACATAGCATCTATTTGAAGTGGAAGACCAGGAAAAACTGTGTATACCCGATGAAAGTTTTTGATTGATAATGAATTTAAATCAAATTCATACGCTAACCAATTCTAAAATTAGAAATAAAAACTTAATTATAAAAAAAAATCTTTTTTTAAAATTTCTTACTTTAAAAAGATACATTTTTTTATCTTTAAAAGCTCCAGTGTAAGGATGAAACGGATAAAATACATCATTTGATATTTTAGGATAACCAGGCAATAGTTGAGTGCCATTATAAGCAAATATTTGTCTTTCGTAAAAGAACCAGATGATACCATTATCGTCCATAATTCCACCTCTAGAATTTTCAGGCAAGTTTTTGTATATATTGGTTAAATTATCACTATACCATCTTTTTGTGTTTAAATCAAATTTAAGTAAATTTTTTTCATTATCTAGCAATACATTAATAAACTTTTTACTCGGATCTTAAAAAATAGCAAATTTTTTATCTTTCTTTTAATTTATAAAAAAAAATAAAATATTCAAAACCTATGAATATAGCTCTTTTATTAGATTTATTTGTATATTTCGAAAAACAGTTATTTTCGGGATTTATTCCTCTATCCAAAGCTGTTGTTGTAGTTGTTGTTGTCGTTGTTGTCGATTTAGAACTTGATGTTTTTGTAGTTGAAATTTTGGAACTTGATTTATTTGTTGCTGCTGTTGTTGTTGTGGTTGTTGTTGATGATCTAGGACTTATATCTGTTTTAGTTCCTAATATTTCACAAATAACAGCTTAATTTTTTTTCATACTTTATTACAAAGATAATTTATTACCATATAAGAATTGAATTCCTTCAACATCATCTCTAGCTAATTTAAAATCTTTAATATAACCTTTATAATATGGATACATGATAGAATCTCCTATAAGACTGTGTTGTAAACCAAGAGCGTGTCCAAACTCGTGAATAGCTATTAGTTTTAAATCAGTTCCGCTTGGATCTGAATCAGTGAAAACTTCTGATTCATCAAAATGGATTTTTCCAACTTCAGGAAAGAAAGCATGAGCCAACACTCCATTTGGTCCATCAAATGGATAACCATCTTTATGGTCACCGCTGACGAACTCAATTTCTAAATTAGATGTCGAATTCTGAGCAACTTCAATAAAAATAAGAGAGGACACATCAGACCAATATTTAAAAGCGTCAGCAATAATTTTACTTAATCAAAAAAATTTTTTAAAAATTATTTTCGATAAAAATTTTGAATAAATACCGCGTTTTGTTTCTTAGTTCTGTATTTTCATTTAATATTTTATAAGTCAAATTTGTTCTTTTCCATTTAGAAGCTTAAAAATTTTTTATCAAAAAAATAATAGAATATCAATAGTTTTTAACAAAAGGGCACCTGTTTTAAAAGAAGATATTAAATCATTAGTTGGAACAAAATCGGGTAAATGACATCTTGGTGCAAGCATTTTGCTCATAGTTTTTTTATCAACTATTCCAGTATCATTCAAACCATGTATCAATTGATACCGTCTGATTAAAAAAAAAAACTTAAACTTTAATTTGAATTAAACAAGTTTTTTATTCTACTTGACATAATTAGTATCAAATCCAGAAACATTTTTTTTAAGCCTATCATTTAATTTCTTAAAAAACATTTTCTTAATTGGTTTAATGATTTTCTCTTTTATTTTATTCTTCATTTTTTCAAAAAATATAAACTCATTGTGGTCATCATCATTATCATCATCATGATCATCTTCATCTAAGAAATTTCGCAAATTTTTCTTAAAATATATACATTTTATTTAAAATTTTAAACCAAAAAAAATCATTCTATTACAGCAACTTCTATTTCATTAACTACTTGTACTTTTGCTTCTTTCAATTTGAATAAAACTAAAAACAGACTTAATAGAAATAGGAATATAATAGAAAATCTCATATTTTTATGTTTACAAAAAAAAATATTTAAATTTAAATTTTTTTAAAACTTTTTATTTCGAAATTTTATCTTTTAAAGATAAAATAAAAAAAAAAACTAATTATTTGCTTGAATAAAATTTAAAATATCAAATGTTTTCAAATGTTAGATAAAATAAATTGTTTTTTATTCTCTTCTATTCTTTTGATAAAATAATTTCCCAACTTCATTGATGGGTTCTCGATTAAAAAATAAAACAAATAACCGAATAAAAGTGATAATAGTACTATTAGTGGTATAAATTGAATCCTGCTGCTTAGATTAAAATAACTTTTTGCCAAAATACACATTGGATGTAATAGATAAGCACCGAATGAATACTTACCATATTGGGTTAAAAAATAGTTATCACTAAACAACTTGGTAAATGAATTCGGAGAACCAATTAGCATTAAAAATATCAATAAACTCGAGTATATACCAGGACTGATTGAATCTTGGTAAAAATTTAAACTAGGATTAAACACGAGAGTATATTTTTTTACAATTAGAATCCATAAAAATGTATTCAAAAGTGAAAATATAAATTTGACTAAACCCAAATTTAAAACATTCTTGAATCTTTCTTGGCAAAAATGTTCATATTTAAAATAAATAAAAGCAATTATTGAACCACAGAAAAAGATTGGAAATCTAGGATATAATATATTGCTTGTTGCCAAGTCTATATCATTAGGATTATATTTAATAATTGTATTATAAAGTACAAATACTAACAAACTAGAAACAATAGTGAATATATGCCAATAGGTTTTACTAATATGAAACGCAAGACAAAGAATTGGTATTAAAAAATAGAACTTGATTTCAATTGGTATCGTCCAAATATGATTATGACCAGTAGGTTTTAAAATGCTTAAATTTAACCATGAACTATAGCCGTATTTTGGATTTCCTGTTAGATAATTATAATAACCTCCAATAAATGTTGGACCCAGTTTTACCATACTTACAAATATCATGTATGGAATATATATACGAAAAAATCTACGGATAAAATATTTTTTTATTATTTTCATTAAGTCCGAAAAGTTTTCACATTTTGAAAATTCTTTAGTCATTCGATAAGTAAGCAAAAATGAGCTTAAAACAAAAAACCCGAATACTCCAATGAAATAACCTGACATGAAAAATATGTAAAAATCACCTCCATCTCCATAATAATCGATTATATGATGCACAATAACTATTATTGCGCACATACCTCTATAGCCATCCAAATAATTGAATCTATTATTTAAACCTTTTTGAGAATCTTCAAAAAAAATTTTTAAACAATTCATTTTTTTAAAATCATAAGATTTTCATTTTAAAAAATTGTTTTATTCAAAAATAAAATTAATTTTATTTTTCAAACATGTTTTTGATTTAATAGTGATACTTTTTAGCAAATATTTTAAATTAGTTTTGGATTAAATTCAGTAAAACAAATTGAAATTTAAGCTTAAAATTAAAAAATTCAAATAGGTGAAAAAGAAAACTCACAGTAGTAGGTATTTTTTTTTTGGATAATCATATTTAACTATATTTTTTCATTTTTTAATATTTAATTGATTCAATTTTTATTTTCTAAAGAAATTTTTTTTTTAAATCAAAAATTTTCAAAATTTGAAACATCAATTGCTAACAATGAAAAAGTTTAAATCTAATTTATTATAAAAAATTTAAGTAAATCTAGCTACTTTTAAAATTGAATTAGATTCATATAGTTGCAAAAAAACTGCAATATTTTGAATTAATGAAGATTAAACTTTTTTAGATATTTTTAATTTTTATATATATTCAAATACAAGTTTATTTTTCTAACAAATTTAGTAATGCAACAACTCTTTTAATAATAGATCTTTGACTTATATTATTTAACCTTAATTCAAATAGCTGATCTTTTAAGCTATTACAAAAAGCCTAATCTAATGACTTCAATTTTGTTTAAAAGATTTTATAAATTGTTGAACAAAACTTAAAGAATCTAAAATACTGTTGACGGCTTGATAAAGGACCAGCCGAACCGATTCTTAATAGTCAAAATTATATTTAAAGCGCCATAATTTAATACTAAATGATCTCTCACTTAGGAACAATTATATATTTCTAAAGTTTTAAGCCTAGTTACCATTTTATATAAAAGCTATTGTTCGTAAATTAAAATATATATATATATTAAATTATTATATTATTAAAGTGTATTCTAGAAAGCTAATTTCTAATATTAAAGAAACTGTTGTAACTAATTGTTTTCATTTCTTAAACCCTAAACATGACAAAACAAAAGGTTTCAACTAGAGGTTCAGTACGAACCACACACTACTTTATGGTCATATAGCAGGCTGCTTCTTATGAGATTTTGCTATTGACTGTTTTCACCTTCCATCACAAGTAGTTAAAGATAAATAAATCAATAATTTGAGGAGTTATCTTCTGGCTGCTCAGAATGAACTTAGTTCTTCTTTTCAGCCACACGACTTAAGTATTCGATAAGTTAGTAGAGATAAATCAAGAAAATAATCAAATAAAGTATTTTGACGAATTATTGTTGAAGTCTTCTTTGTAAATTGATAATTCTTTCAAGAACACCTTGTTGTTGGATATAGTTTATAAGTAGTTGAAAATAATTTGTATATATTTACATTAGAATAAAAGTTTATTTTTTTAAATTTAAATAATTTTAAATTTATTAGCATTATAAATTTTAAAATAGAAACAAAAATCTTTTTATCTGGAAATTATTTTATTTAGATCGACAAATATAATAATAAATGTTAAAATTACTTTTTAAAAAACTTGAAAGCTTAAATTACCAACTAGATGTAAACAATTTAAATAATATTTATTAATTTTTTTTGTTGTAAATAAAAATTTTTATTAAATAAATTATTTTTTCTAATTAATAAATAAACCCAAATAAACTTGATTAATCAAAAATAAAAATTATCAAAAGTGGATTAAAAATTAAATTTACAAATTTTATTAAGTGTTAAAAATTAAATTTCGATCAAATCGATTGAAAAATTTAAAAAAAAAAAAAAACATATCATATTTATATTTGAATATCGAACTTTAAAATAATACAAAAAACCGGTTTTTATATTAATTAACTTTAATTTAAATCAACAAATTCTATAAAATCTAAATACATATTCTTTAAAAAAGTAATATTTAGAACTTATACTATTGGACTTTAAAGCACATACATCTAAATTTGCTTGGTTATCTACTACTGTTCGAAATACAAAATCAACATGCAGAAAATATGTTATAGGCGCATAGTAGATATACTTTTTTGTATTTAAAAATTGTTCTTTTACAATATTCACAGAGGTGTTTGAATATTCATTAAAAGTATACGTGTCTATATTCGAATTAGGACATAAGAAGCCATTTTTTTGAATGTTACAACTTTTAAGCACATATCCTTGGCTTATGCTTTAAATAAATTTTAATTTTTTTCTTTTTTTTTCTATAAATTTAACAAAAAAAAAAACTTACAAAAATGCCAAATTAAACTGAATTTTTGTATCTACATTTGGACTTAGTGGTATAAAAAAATAATATACACCATTTAACTCTTCACAATAAGGACTTTGACAGTTTTTATTAGTGCTCAAGTTAACATAAATTATTGGATTAGTTGAAAACAAAACAACACTTATTAAAGGATTTTCATCTTAAAAATTCAAAAAATTTAAATTTAATATTTCTTGCTTTATTTTCTAAAATTTACTTTTTCCAAATTTCATATCATATTGAGTATAAGACGAATTTGATACTTGATACTGAGATTCTCCTAAATAAATAGCTCTAGCTGTGGTTAAATCAGCTGTGCTGTTTTCAATTTTACCTGTATCTGGATAACTAGATTTTGGAATATTCGATTCAGCACAACAAAATTTACAACGTTTTAAAGTAGTATTGCACGTTGGCGATACAACTGGAGGTGGCGCAACTTTGGGATAAAAGACTATAAAATAAAAATTAAAAGTTTATCTTAAGCTCTAGTTTTGTTTAAATGTTTAGTTATGTTTAAATTTACAAGAGTCGTTATTGCCAGGGTCTGTAAAAGGTCTTGTATAATTTGAATTTTTGGGATCACTTCTAGTATGATGTAATATTTGAATAATCAAAATACCAACAATTCTTAAAAATATGTAAATTTAAAATAAAATCAAACAAAATAAAAAGATAAATAAAACACTAACCCAAAAGCTATGATTAAAACTGATAAAATAATGATTATTTTAAACACTTTTTTGCTACATAATGTATTATTAGAATTTTTTTTATTATTTTTAATTGAAAACGCCAGGTTTTGTTGATTTTCCACTTCCGCGTTTTCCAATTTTTTTTCATTTATTTCTGTTTGTGATGTTTTGGTTATAAATTGTTCTAATTTTTCAATCTTTTGGTCTAAATTTTTAGTTTTGTCATCCAAAGCAATCACAGCACCAACACATTCCATATGTATACGATTTTTATTTACATGTAAGAAATTATTTATCACTTTACCATCGGATAGAACAACATCGCCGGTTTCAATAACCGCATCAGGTATTATTTCTTTTACATTTTGAGCCAATACACCAAAGTCTGATTTCACTCCACCGTTTATATCTGTAAATTCCGATTTTATATTATATTTATATAATTTTAATTTAGACACATTCTCAAGAGCTTTATTAGCATCAATCTTTTAATTTTAATGGAAATAATAAAAAAAATTTTTTTTTTTTTATTTTTAAAATAAAATTCTAACTGGCTCTATGTTTTCTTTGATTCTAATATCAGAAGGTTGTAATATGTTTCCAGTTAATTTAACATTACCACAAACTGTTAACGCTTCATCAGGAGTTGATGTATTTATACCAACATTGCCATAAAACGTGACATTTTGTGTATTATTGTTTAAATTATTCAAAATTGTTTGCTCTTGTGGTTGCTCAATAGCAATCGGTTCACATGCTGTTTTTAAATTATTAGTTACTACTGGTTTTATATCTTCAATTGAATCATTTTTAAATTGGCCTGGATTAACCGCCTATGTTTTTGAAATTGTTTAACTTTAAGTTTTAAAAAGCTTAATAAATAAATCTGGTTTAAAACTAACCCTGACAATAACTCGTTCAGATATAGATGAACACAAAGTAAAAACTTTGTTTTGTTTGGTTAAAATTTGAATCTCTACGACTAGCAAAAAGTATCGTTGATCCGGATTCGGAATAGTAACACCAGCTTTATTCCTTTTTCGATTATTATTGTTTGTAGTATGTGCAAAATGGAGTCTCATCTTAGTCAATTTTGTAGGCTGATGAGCAACTAGTTTGCACTCAATAGGCTCATAATCGACTGGCTTACGATCCGAGTCTGATTGCTTTATTTGAATTCTGTGCAATTTTGATTCTTGTTTAACACCGTAAAGATTTAAAATAAATTTTTCAACTTCATGATATTGAGACAATGGTTCTTTGCTTGATTTACAATAATATGGTATTTTGTCTAATTGTGTATAAGTTGTTATTTGGAAATGATTCTTTTTTTGACATATAAATGCATCGTCAAATGACGAATAGAAAAATCCTTTATCTGCTTCTACTTTGAATACCGGCGGGTCTCTTTTTCAAAGAAAGGAAAATTCAATTAAAATCAAGGATTTAATTCTATTTTTAGAAATTTTAATTACATTTTTTCATATAAATTTGTATATAAATCAGCCCATTCTTCTTGATTGAAATTAAAAAAATTAATATTTTTATATGTTTTATGATGATAATGATGACTATCATGATGTGCTCGATTTTGATTTTGATTTTGATTATTATTATTATTATTATTTGATCTATTGAGATTATGCTTTATTTTAAAATCATTTGAATTGTCCAAAGAATTTAATGAATCATTGTAAATTTTTTCTTCTTTAATTACTAATTCATTGTTATCTGGTGAATAATAATCGCTTATTTGATTATTGTTGATTATTGATGTTGATTCAGTGTAAATTTTTTTACGATTTGAATCACTTGGACTATGGCTCATTAGTCTTTTCGAGCTTCTTAAATATAGAAAACATTTTAATTTTAAATTTTTTTCCTTAAAGTTAAAAAAAAAAAGTCTTTTTTAATACCCATTCGACATTGGTAAATTATCAAGAGAAATTCCATAAGCTTGAACTGAAGAACAAGCTGAATCAGCAGTGTCTTTTAAATTAAAAAAAAAAAAATTTAAAAAAAAAGAAAAACTATTTTATTTTTTATTAATTTAAATACAAGGCGAGTCATTGCTTATTTGTAATTCTGGAGATGATTCAGTGCTGTTTGGTTCTTTATTATTTGAATAAAAATGCATATTCATACTCTTTTTGAGATCATTTACAATTATTGACGGAGAACTGGCTCTTTCAGGAAATCTACATTTTTAAAAGAATAAAATTCTTATTATTAAAAAGCTTAAGTTCATAAAATGTGATGTAGACTTACATATCAAAATATTCTTCATTTTCTAAAATAAAATAAAATAAAAAAAAATAGTATGATTTTTTAATATAATATTTATTAAATTAGTATTCAAGGAAATTACCAAATAATTGACCAATTTGTGATATATCAAATACATCAGCTGTTAGGCTATTGTTTTGATAATTATATGAATTTGGATGATTTGTATATATCTTATCCATTAGTATTCATAAAAGGCAAATACAAAAAATTTTCAATATTTATCAACCAAAATAATAACTTGAATTTTTTTTTATATTTTTTTTTTATTATTTCAAATATTAAAAAAATACAATCTTAATAAAAATACGCTATTAAATAATAAATTAAAATTATGATTTTTATTATAAAATTTAAATAACAAAAAAAATAACTTTTTTTGAGTTATTTATGATGAAAGTAATTTAGTGACGATTTTCAGCATTTTATTTTATTTTTATATTTTAAATAAAATTTTATAAAATTTTGAACAGAATATTTGTTTATTATATTATTATATTATTATTATTATTATTATTATTTTTATAAAATACTAATAATCATAATAAAATTGAAACATAATTTTTAAATAGGTGAAAATCGCTTATTATTCGAAATTTACCTTTATATTAAAGAAAAAAAAAAGCAAATTTAATATTTTTAGTAAATCATGCAATTTCGAATTTTAAATAAATAAAAATTAATATTAAAGACACCGGGAGAAAAATTAAAAAAAAAATTTATAGGTGAGTTTAAATCAAGAGAAAGCTGGAATTTCAAAAAGATTTTTATTAAAGATTTTTTTTTCCAAATTGAAATATTATAATATTATAATTGAAATTATTTTAAACCTTTATTAAAAATCAAATAAATTTTTAAAAAAAAAAAAGGTAAAATGTGTGTAAGAAACATGAATTTTTATTTATTAATTCTGATCCATTTTTTTTTATATAATTGATTTTTTTTTTTTAAAAATATAAATAGTAAGATTTTTAAAATAAATTTTTTTTTTTTTGAATAAAGGTGGAATAAAAGCAGGATTGTTTAATCAACAATAGAAAATAATTCAAGTCAAAATTTTTACTATTTTATTTTTTGGAAATGTTTACATGATTTTACTTATATTAAAATAAAAAATTTAAAAAGTTTCTTTATTTGAAAATAAACAACAAACAAAATCTAAATAAAAGAATTTTATTTCTTAAACCAGTTTTGATTCCAAGTTTAACAAAAATTTCATTCTGACTATTTTTACAATTGAAATTACTTGTTGCAAAATAAATTGCGTTTTTTTATTATACAATTGATTGAAATAAAAACGAAATTGTTTTTACAACAATCTAAAAAATCTGATACTCTTGTTTACCAAACTTGTAAATAAGGTTTCAATTCAAGTTTGAAAATTATCTTTGAATTTGACACATTTTCTTTTGGAAATATTTTTATCTTCTTGTTGTTGAAATTAACTCTAATTTTGACCAAATATAAATATTTTTAATTAGTTTTGCTTCATAATGTTTGCGTCTTAAACGCCACTTTATAATATGGTTTAGAACTAAAAATCAAATTTATTTTAAAGAGTAATAATCAAGGCTAAAAGCTGTTATAGTTTATTATTCAAAAATAAAGTATTTAAAGTTTTTATTTAAAAAAAATGTTCTAACTTGGATTCTTTTTAATAATAAGAATTTAGCCACTAATGTTTTTTTGTTATAAGTTTGAAGTGTAAAATTTCAAACGAAACATGTATCAAAAAACATATCAACAAGTTCAAATATTGAATTTCGTTGTTATATAATCTTTCAAAAAAGATGTGAAATCATAACTACAGACAATTATTTTAAAAGTTGATAAACAAATATCTATTTTTTAAAAAAATTTTCCTTAGTTAAATATTTTATTTTTTTTTTAATTTGAATCAAAATTAAAAAATATCAAAAATTTTAAATTAAACTGAGCCTTGAAATTTAAGATTTTATTTACACAAAATATATTGTTTGTTTTAAAGATGAGTTTCATTTTTAGATTAAAAAAAAATTTTATTTTTTGAAATTTATTTTATATAATATTTGTAAAAGATGTTTTGGATCTAAGAGATAATAGAAAAAAAAAGAAAAATTTTGAAATAATATTTTCTTAAAACTATTTCTATTATATTTTTTTAATTATTTGAGTATTAGACTTCGTAATGAGTTTATTTAAGGACTTGAATAAACAAGAATTTGTATTTTTTTTTAATTGAATGTGATAAATAATATTATAATACTTAGGAATTTATATTAATCATAATACGTAGGTAAATTATAAGATATATTAAGTTTTAAAATACCGGAAAAATGAGTATTTAAGAGAGTTAAAATTGGTCTTTATATCATCAAAAAAAAAAAGATAAAAAAAATAATAATAAAATAATACATTCAAATTTACTAAAAGACAATAATGATAAAAATAAAGAAGAGCTCAAGTAAATTTTTTTTAAAAAGAATCTAAATTAAAAAAATTTTAAAAAACATCTCTTTTTTTAAAAAAAAATATAAAAGCTTTTCTTGTTTGTTGCATATTAATTCTAAGCTTATTTGGAATAACTTTTAGTCAGCAATATGGATGGAATAATAATAAAAATATTCAAATGCTAAGACAAGGTTCATATGGTAATTCATGGGGTGCATCATCATATGGAAATCAACCACAACAACCACAAACTCAACCACCAACATTTCCACCAAATAATAACAATAACAATAACAATAATTATGGTAATCAACCACAACAACCACAACAACCTCAACAACCTGTAGAGCCATGGAGACAATATGTTAGACAAAATGAACAATTTAGTTGTGCTGGTAAACAAGATGGTTTTTATGCTAGCAAATGGTGTAATGTATTTTATAGATGTCAAAATTATATTAAATATGAATTCTTATGTGCTAAACAACAAAATGGTGAACGTTTATGGTGGACATCACATAGCACTTCACAAGCTGTACCACAACAATCAGCTCAATGCAACTGGCCATGTGATATTGGTAAACCATGCACTAGTCCAGGTGGTGTATTAAAAGATGAAGGTTCAGTTAGTGAATCAACTGCTGAAGCTCAAAAAATTATTAGCTCTTGTCCACCACCAAATCAAAATAATAATCCAAATCCAAATGGTCCAGTAATTGAAGATAGTTCAAATGATCAATTCAAATTACCAGAAAAAGATAGCCTTTGTAATGGTGTTGCTGATGGTTCATTAGTAGCTGATGCCAAATATTGTAATGTTTTCCATGTTTGCATTAAAGGTGTTAGAAAAGATTTCTTGTGTGCTAAAGGATCAAGCTCATACGAATTATGGTATAATGAAGCTACTAAACAATGTGAATGGCCATGTAAATTACAATGTTCTAAGCAAATATTTGGTAGTTCAAGTTCACCAGCTGAAATTCAAAATAGAGATCGTGCTCAAAATCCAGCTTTATGCGGTGGTAATGATAACAATAATAATAATAATAATAATATGGGAGGTGGTTATGGTCAACAACAACAATTTACACAACCACCACCACAAACCTTTCCAACACAACCATCATCAATGAATCAATACAACAACAATAATAATAACAACAATAACAATAACTGGGGTGGTTATGGAAAATAGATTAATTAAGAATTAAATTTTCTATTTAATTCTTTAATATTTAATTAGTCGGGAATTTTACTATTTATATCTCTTAATTCAGATATATTTTAAAAAAAATTTAAATTTAAAATTAAATTTAATTATTTTAAAATAATAATAATAATAATAATTCTTTTTATTATACTTACTTAATAAAATAATTAGTAAAAACAAATTTTTTATTTTTTTAGTAACTTTAACTTTTTAGTTTCCATAGAAAATTTAAATTTATCATTAAAAATACTTAATATTATTTTCCAATTTCTTATTTTTAAATCTAAATGATAAACATTAATAAATAATTGAAAGTTAAGGAAATTAGAATTAATATAATTTTTAATGCTGTTCAAATATTATTGTAAGAATAATGTTTTCGTGAAATTAAAAAATTTATTTCATTTAAAATAAGAAAATGTTTAACAAGAATAAATTACTTAAAACACATGATTTATTAAACATACAAGGATCTAATACATTTATTAATAGTGCTCGTCGCAATCAGTCACCATCACCTCGATTAAAACAAAATAGAAATACAATTGAAAAAATAAATATTCTTAAGCCTATTAACATTCAACTAGATTACACATCAATTTCAAAAAACAATAATAAACAAGCTCTTAAATCTCATTTAAAAAAAGATTTCAAATATAAAAATGATAAAATTAGAAACATCAGCTCAAATCCAATTCTTGTTCAAAAATCTACAAATTTATCAACATCTGAAGCAAACCAATTTTCCAAATCGATAGACGATTTAGTTTCATTTCAATTCAAAACAGAAAAATCAAGTTTAGCTTTAAACGAATATAAAAGTATGATCAAGGATCGAAATTTGAACTTAATAAACGAAAAAACGCCAAAGTATCAAAATTGGATTGATAAATTTTTTATTTAAAAATATAAAAAACAAATTGTTTTAAATTAGATAATAAAAATTTACTTACTAAACAATTTTTTAAGATAATTTTAATTAATAAATATATTTTGATTTATGACTTGTTAATGCTTTATTAATGCTTTTTTTAGTTAAAGAAGAATACAAAGTTTAATCAAAAAATTTGCCAAATTTTTATTTATTTATTTTTTTTATTTTAAATTTCTTTATCTCTTTTTTGTAGTTAAAAAATAATATTTATAAAAACGTAGAAACAAAAATCAAGTGATAAAAAGATATTTTTCTTTTGTTTTATTCTAAATATTTTCTTGTTGCCTTTATGTTTTCTTTTTTTTTTAATTTAATTAAAATTTAATTTGAAGCAACTAATAAACTAATCAATCCTTTTTAAAAATATTTACATAATATAAGCATTCAAGCTAATTTTTTTCTAAATTTTACTGATAACATGTAAAAAAATATATATATTTAACCATTTTACACGAGATATGTTTCAAATTTATTTATTCATTTTTTAAGTAAAAAAAAATAAAAACAAAAAATTATCTTTCTTTTTTTTTTGGTATTCTTAACAAACTAAAATTTATATCAGAAAACTATGAAGACAAATCAAGCATATTTGCATGATGGTAAAATTTAATTTTTAAAAGTAGCTTAGAGAATTTTTTTTTAAAATTTTATTTAAAATTAAAAGAGCCCGAATTTAATAATAATCAAAATGCTGTAGAAGAAGGAATTTCTAAAACTAAAAGCAAATCTAATTTGTATGGATCTGATCAAAATAATGGTTTAAATCCAACCGAATCAGAACAACAATTAACAAATTTGATTAACATGCATAAAAAAGAGAAATGGTATCACACATTATTTCAAGTACTTGCACCATTCTTTGTGGCTGGCTTCGGAATGGTGGGAGCCGGTATTCTTTTAGATTATGTCCAGGTTAATATAACATGAATAAAATATTTTTTTTATAGAAAAAATTAATTGTTTGATGAATAGGACTGGGACTTGTTTGTTAAAGTAAAAGAAGTTATTGTCTTAGTACCGGCTTTGCTTGGCCTAAAAGGAAATTTAGAAATGACCCTGGCTTCACGTTTATCTACACAAGTAAATTTGCAATTAATACATGATAAAAAAACAACAACTAGAGCAATATTAGGAAATTTTGCTATAACTCAACTACAGTCAATTGTAGTCGGTTTTTTGGCTTCGTTTGTAGCATGTGTAACTGAATTTGCTTTAGAACAGAAATTTACACCAGCAAATTTATTGATTCTGATCGGTAGCAGTGTTTCAACTGCATCGTTTGCTAGTCTAATTCTAGGCGGTATAATTATGTTTATAATTATTATATCATCTAAGTTTAGGATCAATCCAGACAATGTTGCCACACCGATTGCTAGTAGTCTTGGCGATTTAGTTACATTAGCTATTCTAAGCTCTTTTGGCACATTTCTATTCATTTACAGAGAAAAATTTTGGATTCATGTTATTTTTATAACATTTTTTGTTCTTTTAATTCCGTTTTTGACTTATTATTGCTATAAAAATGAATTTGTTAAAGAAACTTTATACCACGGTTGGATACCGGTTATAATAGCAATGTTTATTAGCAGGTAGTTTTATATTAGAAAAAAAATATTTATTAAAACTAATATTGGTTTTAAAAGTATGGCTGGAATTATTTTAGAATTTGCGATTAAAATATATAGCGCAGTTGCTATTTATCAACCAGTAGTGAACGGAGTTGGAGGCAATTTGGTTGGTATATTTGCTTCGAGACTATCAACTTCACTTCATAAAACTGGTCACATAGGAAAATGGGCACACTGGGCACCAAAAAAATTCATTTCTTATCCTTATCAAACATTTTTTTATGAAAATAGTAAAAAAAAAAATATCATAAATTATATAAAATATTTATTCAAATAAAAATTGAAAAAAAAAAGATCCTGAACATAAAACCGGTCTTGTATTGATGAGTCTAACTTTGCCTGGACACTTAATATTTTTTCTAACATTGTTTTTCATTAAAGCAAGTCAAACTGATAGCAAACTTACATTTTGGATGGTTTTGTTTTATCTAATATTTACATTTGCACAAGTAAGAGTTAAAACTTAACTAAAAACTATTAAAAATTTTAAATATAAAGTTATTTTTACATAAAGGTAGTTATTTTACTTGTGCTTTGCTATTATCTGGTTCATATCGCTTGGCGATTTAAGCTAAATCCAGATAATACATGCATACCATTGTTAACCGCAACCGGTGATTTCTTAGGTGTCACATTTTTATTTTTATGCTTTCATTTGGTCTACTTAACCGGTAATACAACTGTCAAAACTCCGACTACAATTAGTTTATTTACAACCGAACCATCATATAATTTAACCTCTTTGGCCTGGTGAATTAAATTAGAAAGCAAAAAAAAATTATTTTATTTTATTGAATCTTGATATTATTTTTTTAAAAATTTGTATAAAATAAAAAATAACTGAATTGAATATTTTATTTTATTATAAAATTTTTTTTAAGTTAAAGAAAATTAATTTGGATTTATTAGGATGATTATAAAAAATGAGAAATACATTTTCAAAGTATCAGCTTCAAAATAATTAACAAATCAAATGGTTTAAAAGCATACCAACCTTTTACAATCGAGTTCGATTAGCTTTAAAAGAATATTATTAATCACAATTGTCAAATATCTAATTTTTGTTGACTTCTTCGTAATTAAAAAACAAAGTTGTAAGAGTTTATGATGATTTATTCTGTTTAAAATTTGACTCAACTACTATTTATAAAAGCAATTATATTTAACTTTAAAACTTGCTTAGCTTTAATTAAGAATGTTTTGGATTATTGTTGATTTAAAAACTTAACATGATATATTTTTAAATATTTTGTTTATTAATCTTAAATTGTAAGTTTGTTGGAGCCTTAAAATTTAGCTAAAAATTTTAATATTTTTCAAATAAATTCTAAATTAAAGTAACAGTTAAATTAAATACAAAAACTGAACATGTTTTTTGAATTTAAAATAATTTTTTTTTTTTTTAAACTGAAGAAATTAATTTTATTTATTTTTAAACTTGAACTTAAATAATAAAATTTGAAAATTTTTACTATTTTTATTTTTGGCTTTTAGTAAAAGAGATGAATTTTCAACATACTTTATTGAAACGTCGGGGTCGTTTCGGTGCAATTTGGCTAGCTGCACATCATCCAAGTAAAATAAATAAAGTAGAGATAATACAACTTGATCTAGAGAAAAAATGCCAAGAAATAATCGAGTTTGTAATTAATGGTCAGCCAAATAAGCCAAGATTTTCTCTATTGGTATCTTCTCATTTAATGTATGGTCTTTGCATATTATTAAAAAAGAAAAATCAATATATATACGGTATTTATTTATATATATTTTTGTTTAATTTAAATTTAAATTCTAAATTAGCTTTAATAATTAAAAGATGATTTGATTTATTTAAAACAAGAAATTCACAAGAGTTATATAGGTGGAGTTTTGGTTATTCGTAAAGATAAACATGTTGCCAAGACTCCAAAGAAAGTGAAAACTGTTGAAAAAAAAACTTTAACTTTAGAAGAAAATCTTCCTGAATTGGACGTAACAAATTTAGTCTCAATAGACTCGTTTTACATGGCAGAAAGTAAACGATTAGCTACAATGCTAGAAGAACCAGTTCTACCATATGAACAAATAGAAAGAGGACAAAGAATTACAATAGATGAAACATTAGAAGAATCGTCTCATTTAATTCCAGTTGCTGAATACGATTTCTTTGTAGATTCATTTATGCTTCCGGCAGCTGAACTAGTACCACAAGCACCAATCACTAATGTTGAAGACACTTTATTTAGTATTGAAAATTTAGAAAAAACTGTAAAAACTCCTGGTTTGACATCAACAACTAAATTTTCAGATCGAATTCAGTCGAAATTTACTCGAGAGCCTTTCAGGGAATTGAGTACAAATGAACAAGTAAGACGAGCTGAGATGTTAAGCACAGCTGGAAAAGGTCTAGAAGAGTCAACAGTTTATGGTGAATTGGAAAGTCTATTAACTCAAACAGTTATGAAACCTCAAGTTACTACTTTACCACTTGAAGAAGAAAATATCCCTCCATATTTGGCCGAATCTGGTATCCAACCGATTGTACCTGAGTTGTATCAAGAGAGTATAATCGAGGCTCAAACTCATGCTGAAATTATCGAACCTGGTTCAGCTGTACCAGTTGAAAAAGAAGCTGAAATATTACCAGAAGAAATAAAGGCTAAAGTTAAAGTAAGAAAAATAAAAGCCAAAAAAAGAGGTTTAATAATAGATGTTCATACAGAAATGTCGAACTTGGAAATGAAAAAAAGAATGAAAAAACTATCGGAAGAAATCGAAACAGAAGAAACAGAAGATATAAACCAAAAAGAAGAATTAGCTCTAGAAAGATTATTCGAAAGAAATCGTGCAAGTTTGTCTATTAAAGTAAAGCATGATTATTTATTGCAAGATTTGATTAAGCATCCAAGTTGTTTAATGATGAGAAAAAAAGACCGAATTTATTCAAGATTTGATTTGGATAAAAATATTAATTGTAAATTAATAAAATATTTTGATTCGATGAAAACTGTAAAACAAAAAGATGATGAATACTTTTATACTACAGAATCAAGACAAATAGGAATTCAGCCAAAATTTGAAGTGGCAGAAGTACGGCCAGAATTACCAACTACAACAACAACAACTGAAAGTAGTGTTTTAGAAGTTGGTAGAAAAATATTAAGCGAAGAAAGACAACCCAAAAGAAAAACAAGTATTTTAGAAAGTGAGATAAAATCAGGATTGAGAAAATCAACATTTACTGCGACAGAATTGGGACCTCAAAGACTACAATTTGAAGAATCATCTTCTACACATTATCAATATCAAGAACAAGCTCAAATTATGCCACAAACAGAAATTGTACCTGCACCAGGAGAATTTGAAACACCTATAATAAATATTCAACCCCCGACTCCAGCTAAAGAAGCCGAACATTTAGTAGAAACAAATGAATATGAAAAATTGATAACAAATTCAATTGAAGAGGAGAAATCGCTTAATAAACAATGCTTTTTACAAGATGTTATAAAAAAAAGCAAAAAAATTGATAATAGTAAATCTAAAAAATATTTTGCAGCAAAAATGTTTTTTACAAGTTTAAAAATGTTAAAAGAAAATAAAATTAATGCCAATCAGATTCAAATGTATTCTAATATTGAATTGAGTTTTAAAGATTAAAAAAATTTTCCATGTTTTGTTTTGTTATAAATTAATTGTAAATAATAATGTTTTTTTTACTAAAGTTAGTAAGTTGTTAATTTATTGCTGTTTTTAAAAGCAAACATTTGTCATGTTAAAAAACTTAAATTTTAAACCGTTTATTTAAATAAAAATAATTGAATTAATAAAGTTTTCATTATAATAAAATTTTTTTAATTACTTTAAAGTCGAAAATAAAAAAATTATCTTTAAAACAATAAAAATTTTTATTGATAAAATTATAAAACAAATAATTAGGAATTTGAACAAATTTAAATTCTTTTTTTGAAAAAATAATAATCTGAAATCTAATAAATTTAAGAGTATAATTAATTAAAATCGATTTAATAGTAAAATCCCCGACTAATTAAATATTAAAGAATTAAATTTGCTATTTAATTCTTAATTAATCTATTTTCCATAACCACCCCAGTTATTGTTATTGTTGTTATTATTATTGTTGTTGTATTGATTCATTGATGATGGTTGTGTTGGAAAGGTTTGTGGTGGTGGTTGTGTAAATTGTTGTTGTTGACCATAACCACCTCCCATATTATTATTATTATTATTATTGTTATCATTACCACCGCATAAAGCTGGATTTTGAGCACGATCTCTATTTTGAATTTCAGCTGGTGAACTTGAACTACCAAATATTTGCTTAGAACATTGTAATTTACATGGCCATTCACATTGTTTAGTAGCTTCATTATACCATAATTCGTATGAGCTTGATCCTTTAGCACACAAGAAATCTTTTCTAACACCTTTAATGCAAACATGGAAAACATTACAATATTTGGCATCAGCTACTAATGAACCATCAGCAACACCATTACAAAGGCTATCTTTTTCTGGTAATTTGAATTGATCATTTGAACTATCTTCAATTACTGGACCATTTGGATTTGGATTATTATTTTGATTTGGTGGTGGACAAGAGCTAATAATTTTTTGAGCTTCAGCAGTTGATTCACTAACTGAACCTTCATCTTTTAATACACCACCTGGACTAGTGCATGGTTTACCAATATCACATGGCCAGTTGCATTGAGCTGATTGTTGTGGTACAGCTTGTGAAGTGCTATGTGATGTCCACCATAAACGTTCACCATTTTGTTGTTTAGCACATAAGAATTCATATTTAATATAATTTTGACATCTATAAAATACATTACACCATTTGCTAGCATAAAAACCATCTTGTTTACCAGCACAACTAAATTGTTCATTTTGTCTAACATATTGTCTCCATGGCTCTACAGGTTGTTGAGGTTGTTGTGGTTGTTGTGGTTGATTACCATAATTATTGTTATTGTTATTGTTATTATTTGGTGGAAATGTTGGTGGTTGAGTTTGTGGTTGTTGTGGTTGATTTCCATATGATGATGCACCCCATGAATTACCATATGAACCTTGTCTTAGCATTTGAATATTTTTATTATTGTTCCATCCATATTGCTGACTAAAAGTTATTCCAAATAAGCTTAGAATTAATATGCAACAAACAAGAAAAGCTTTTATTTTATTTTAAAAAAAGAGATGTTTTTTAAAATTTTTTTAATTTAGATTCTTTTTAAGAAAAATTTACTTGAGCTCTTCTTTATTTTTATCATTATTGTCTTTTAGTAAATTTGAATGTATTATTTTATTATTATTTTTTTTATCTTTTTTTTTTTGATGATATAAAGACCAATTTTAACTCTCTTAAATACTCATTTTTCCGGTATTTTAAAACTTAATATATCTTATAATTTACCTACGTATTATGATTAATATAAATTCCTAAGTATTATAATATTATTTATCATATTTACAAATTCTTGTTTATTCAAGTCCTTAAATAAACTCATTACGAAGTCTAATACTCAAATAATTAAAAAAATATAATAGAAATAGTTTTAAGAAAATATTTTTCCAAAAATATTTAAGTTTCTTTTTATTTAATTATATTTCTAATACCAAATTAATCGTATTCAGCAATTGGAATACATACAAATGAACAAGTAAGAGGATTTAAATGTTAAGCACAGCTGGAAAGTTATTTCTTTACGGTTTTTAAGTCAACATTTTCAATTAATTTTTAATAAATTAGTATTTTTTTTAATTAAACGATATAAGAAAATAAAAATTAAAGTTAAAACACTATAATTAAGAAAATCTAATCATAATAAGTTGTCATTTAAAAATGCCTTTTTTCAAATATACTTTTATTATCAAGAGAAGATATGTAGTTTAGATTCTACAATGCTCAAGCCAGTTTTTTGATATGTTGTTACCAGGACCTTAATAAACTGCCATCAAACAAAAGTTGGATACCATGTCAAAAAAAACTTTTAAAAAAAGCAAAACTGCTTATTTTAGATTCATAAAGGCTTGAAGAGTTAAATTTTGCTCCAATAACGAATCACATTTTTTTAAAGAATTTTTATAAATTTAATTTAATTGTTAGCAAAACCGGTCGATTTTGAGGAAAACTCCAATATTTGATGAATATTTTTTTACTGATTTCCAAACGTTTGCCAAAAATACAAGGTTAAAATGGTCTTTAAAAATTGAAAGGTAAAGTTAAAAAGAAATATTTTCAAGACGATCGATCTACTAAATTTAAAGTTTTTACATCCATTAAACAAGGATTTTGATTTTTTTCAATTGTCTATCATATTAATAATTGAAATAATCGATTTCTATGATTCATAAAAAGTATCAAGACCGACTCTTGTAAGAATGAAAAGATGTAATTAAATTATTTTTAAAGATCATCTAAATTAAATTTTTTTTCATCGCTCCAAATGTTTTTAAACTAATCCAGACCAATCTTGATACAGTCTTGTAAAAATTCCAATCTTGCATTACGGTTACTTTTGCTTAAAGGTGGTTTAACCGAGAATTTATTGTTAATGTTGTAGTGTTATTTTATAATATTAGATTTTGTAATTATCATTTTTCATTATTTACAATATAAAATTTTTTATTTTAAAAAGCCACTAACTACGCCAAGGCCGGTCCCAAGCCCGGGTAAAGTAGGAGGGGTGGTGGTATTATGCAAAGTGTGTTGCATTACGGGCGGTGAGGTCTACGGGCCTTATCTCAAATCCTGTCGTACGTCTGTGCCGCTGGCTTTGACCATCACGGAGTATAGTAGATTGGGAACGATCGCGGGAGCTTGTTTTGTAACGCTGGCACTTTGCACATACTCTTAATAAGGCAAGGTAAAGTCAAATTAGGCGCTTGGTTTGGGGTTCCAAGCTATATGCCAAATAATGATCGAGTTTGCAGCTTCGGCTCAGATGAGTGGTTGTTATTTGTGCTGAACGTCCCCCGTCCTTATTAAGAGTATGTAGCCGTAATATCATCATAACTACGCCACTGCCGGTCCCAAGCCCGGGTAAGAGTAGGAGGGTGATGATTACCACTAACAACAAAACGCATTAAAAATATATCCTTTACTATAAAATACTATAATTGTCAAATCTCAAGTAATTTATTATTTTCCCTATCTTAATTCTATAAAAATAGAATATAATCTACAAAATAAGATATTGGTTATTTCTGTAGCTTAGAAATTAAATGAGTTATGTCAAAGTTTAGATTTTGTAATTATCATTTTTCATTATTTACAATATAAAATTTTTTATTTTAAAAAGCCACTAACTACGCCAAGGCCGGTCCCAAGCCCGGGTAAAGTAGGAGGGGTGGTGGTATTATGCAAAGTGTGTTGCATTACGGGCGGTGAGGTCTACGGGCCTTATCTCAAATCCTGTCGTACGTCTGTGCCGCTGGCTTTGACCATCACGGAGTATAGTAGATTGGGAACGATCGCGGGAGCTTGTTTTGTAACGCTGGCACTTTGCACATACTCTTAATAAGGCAAGGTAAAGTCAAATTAGGCGCTTGGTTTGGGGTTCCAAGCTATATGCCAAATAATGATCGAGTTTGCAGCTTCGGCTCAGATGAGTGGTTGTTATTTGTGCTGAACGTCCCCGTCCTTATTAAGAGTATGTAGCCGTAATATCATCATAACTACGCCACTGCCGGTCCCAAGCCCGGGTAAGAGTAGGAGGGTGATGATTACCACTAACAACAAAACGCATTAAAAATATATCCTTTACTATAAAATACTATAATTGTCAAATCTCAAGTAATTTATTATTTTCCCTATCTTAATTCTATAAAAATAGAATATAATCTACAAAATAAGATATTGGTTATTTCTGTAGCTTAGAAATTAAATGAGTTATGTCAAAGTTTAGATTTTGTAATTATCATTTTTCATTATTTACAATATAAAATTTTTATTTTAAAAAGCCACTAACTACGCCAAGGCCGGTCCCAAGCCCGGGTAAAGTAGGAGGGGTGGTGGTATTATGCAAAGTGTGTTGCATTACGGGCGGTGAGGTCTACGGGCCTTATCTCAAATCCTGTCGTACGTCTGTGCCGCTGGCTTTGACCATCACGGAGTATAGTAGATTGGGAACGATCGCGGGAGCTTGTTTTGTAACGCTGGCACTTTGCACATACTCTTAATAAGGCAAGGTAAAGTCAAATTAGGCGCTTGGTTTGGGGTTCCAAGCTATATGCCAAATAATGATCGAGTTTGCAGCTTCGGCTCAGATGAGTGGTTGTTATTTGTGCTGAACGTCCCCGTCCTTATTAAGAGTATGTAGCCGTAATATCATCATAACTACGCCACTGCCGGTCCCAAGCCCGGGTAAGAGTAGGAGGGTGATGATTACCACTAACAACAAAACGCATTAAAAATATATCCTTTACTATAAAATACTATAATTGTCAAATCTCAAGTAATTTATTATTTTCCCTATCTTAATTCTATAAAAATAGAATATAATCTACAAAATAAGATATTGGTTATTTCTGTAGCTTAGAAATTAAATGAGTTATGTCAAAGTTTAGATTTTGTAATTATCATTTTTCATTATTTACAATATAAAATTTTTTATTTTAAAAAGCCACTAACTACGCCAAGGCCGGTCCCAAGCCCGGGTAAAGTAGGAGGGGTGGTGGTATTATGCAAAGTGTGTTGCATTACGGGCGGTGAGGTCTACGGGCCTTATCTCAAATCCTGTCGTACGTCTGTGCCGCTGGCTTTGACCATCACGGAGTATAGTAGATTGGGAACGATCGCGGGAGCTTGTTTTGTAACGCTGGCACTTTGCACATACTCTTAATAAGGCAAGGTAAAGTCAAATTAGGCGCTTGGTTTGGGGTTCCAAGCTATATGCCAAATAATGATCGAGTTTGCAGCTTCGGCTCAGATGAGTGGTTGTTATTTGTGCTGAACGTCCCCCGTCCTTATTAAGAGTATGTAGCCGTAATATCATCATAACTACGCCACTGCCGGTCCCAAGCCCGGGTAAGAGTAGGAGGGTGATGATTACCACTAACAACAAAACGCATTAAAAATATATCCTTTACTATAAAATACTATAATTGTCAAATCTCAAGTAATTTATTATTTTCCCTATCTTAATTCTATAAAAATAGAATATAATCTACAAAATAAGATATTGGTTATTTCTGTAGCTTAGAAATTAAATGAGTTATGTCAAAGTTTAGATTTTGTAATTATCATTTTTCATTATTTACAATATAAAATTTTTTATTTTAAAAAGCCACTAACTACGCCAAGGCCGGTCCCAAGCCCGGGTAAAGTAGGAGGGGTGGTGGTATTATGCAAAGTGTGTTGCATTACGGGCGGTGAGGTCTACGGGCCTTATCTCAAATCCTGTCGTACGTCTGTGCCGCTGGCTTTGACCATCACGGAGTATAGTAGATTGGGAACGATCGCGGGAGCTTGTTTTGTAACGCTGGCACTTTGCACATACTCTTAATAAGGCAAGGTAAAGTCAAATTAGGCGCTTGATTTGGGGTTCCAAGCTATATGCCAAATAATGATCGAGTTTGCAGCTTCGGCTCAGATGAGTGGTTGTTATTTGTGCTGAACGTCCCCCGTCCTTATTAAGAGTATGTAGCCGTAATATCATCATAACTACGCCACTGCCGGTCCCAAGCCCGGGTAAGAGTAGGAGGGTGATGATTACCACTAACAACAAAACGCATTAAAAATATATCCTTTACTATAAAATACTATAATTGTCAAATCTCAAGTAATTTATTATTTTCCCTATCTTAATTCTATAAAAATAGAATATAATCTACAAAATAAGATATTGGTTATTTCTGTAGCTTAGAAATTAAATGAGTTATGTCAAAGTTTAGATTTTGTAATTATCATTTTTCATTATTTACAATATAAAATTTTTTATTTTAAAAAGCCACTAACTACGCCAAGGCCGGTCCCAAGCCCGGGTAAAGTAGGAGGGGTGGTGGTATTATGCAAAGTGTGTTGCATTACGGGCGGTGAGGTCTACGGGCCTTATCTCAAATCCTGTCGTACGTCTGTGCCGCTGGCTTTGACCATCACGGAGTATAGTAGATTGGGAACGATCGCGGGAGCTTGTTTTGTAACGCTGGCACTTTGCACATACTCTTAATAAGGCAAGGTAAAGTCAAATTAGGCGCTTGATTTGGGGTTCCAAGCTATATGCCAAATAATGATCGAGTTTGCAGCTTCGGCTCAGATGAGTGGTTGTTATTTGTGCTGAACGTCCCCAGTCCTTATTAAGAGTATGTAGCCGTAATATCATCATAACTACGCCACTGCCGGTCCCAAGCCCGGGTAAGAGTAGGAGGGTGATGATTACCACTAACAACAAAACGCATTAAAAATATATCCTTTACTATAAAATACTATAATTGTCAAATCTCAAGTAATTTATTATTTTCCCTATCTTAATTCTATAAAAATAGAATATAATCTACAAAATAAGATATTGGTTATTTCTGTAGCTTAGAAATTAAATGAGTTATGTCAAAGTTTAGATTTTGTAATTATCATTTTTCATTATTTACAATATAAAATTTTTTATTTTAAAAAGCCACTAACTACGCCAAGGCCGGTCCCAAGCCCGGGTAAAGTAGGAGGGGTGGTGGTATTATGCAAAGTGTGTTGCATTACGGGCGGTGAGGTCTACGGGCCTTATCTCAAATCCTGTCGTACGTCTGTGCCGCTGGCTTTGACCATCACGGAGTATAGTAGATTGGGAACGATCGCGGGAGCTTGTTTTGTAACGCTGGCACTTTGCACATACTCTTAATAAGGCAAGGTAAAGTCAAATTAGGCGCTTGGTTTGGGGTTCCAAGCTATATGCCAAATAATGATCGAGTTTGCAGCTTCGGCTCAGATGAGTGGTTGTTATTTGTGCTGAACGTCCCCCGTCCTTATTAAGAGTATGTAGCCGTAATATCATCATAACTACGCCACTGCCGGTCCCAAGCCCGGGTAAGAGTAGGAGGGTGATGATTACCACTAACAACAAAACGCATTAAAATATATCCTTTACTATAAAATACTATAATTGTCAAATCTCAAGTAATTTATTATTTTCCCTATCTTAATTCTATAAAAATAGAATATAATCTACAAAATAAGATATTGGTTATTTCTGTAGCTTAGAAATTAAATGAGTTATGTCAAAGTTTAGATTTTGTAATTATCATTTTTCATTATTTACAATATAAAATTTTTTATTTTAAAAAGCCACTAACTACGCCAAGGCCGGTCCCAAGCCCGGGTAAAGTAGGAGGGGTGGTGGTATTATGCAAAGTGTGTTGCATTACGGGCGGTGAGGTCTACGGGCCTTATCTCAAATCCTGTCGTACGTCTGTGCCGCTGGCTTTGACCATCACGGAGTATAGTAGATTGGGAACGATCGCGGGAGCTTGTTTTGTAACGCTGGCACTTTGCACATACTCTTAATAAGGCAAGGTAAAGTCAAATTAGGGGCTTGGTTTGGGGTTCCAAGCTATATGCCAAATAATGATCGAGTTTGCAGCTTCGGCTCAGATGAGTGGTTGTTATTTGTGCTGAACGTCCCCCGTCCTTATTAAGAGTATGTAGCCGTAATATCATCATAACTACGCCACTGCCGGTCCCAAGCCCGGGTAAGAGTAGGAGGGTGATGATTACCACTAACAACAAAACGCATTAAAAATATATCCTTTACTATAAAATACTATAATTGTCAAATCTCAAGTAATTTATTATTTTCCTATCTTAATTCTATAAAAATAGAATATAATCTACAAAATAAGATATTGGTTATTTCTGTAGCTTAGAAATTAAATGAGTTATGTCAAAGTTTAGATTTTGTAATTATCATTTTTCATTATTTACAATATAAAATTTTTATTTTAAAAAGCCACTAACTACGCCAAGGCCGGTCCCAAGCCCGGGTAAAGTAGGAGGGGTGGTGGTATTATGCAAAGTGTGTTGCATTACGGGCGGTGAGGTCTACGGGCCTTATCTCAAATCCTGTCGTACGTCTGTGCCGCTGGCTTTGACCATCACGGAGTATAGTAGATTGGGAACGATCGCGGGAGCTTGTTTTGTAACGCTGGCACTTTGCACATACTCTTAATAAGGCAAGGTAAAGTCAAATTAGGCGCTTGGTTTGGGGTTCCAAGCTATATGCCAAATAATGATCGAGTTTGCAGCTTCGGCTCAGATGAGTGGTTGTTATTTGTGCTGAACGTCCCCGTCCTTATTAAGAGTATGTAGCCGTAATATCATCATAACTACGCCACTGCCGGTCCCAAGCCCGGGTAAGAGTAGGAGGGTGATGATTACCACTAACAACAAAACGCATTAAAAATATATCCTTTACTATAAAATACTATAATTGTCAAATCTCAAGTAATTTATTATTTTCCCTATCTTAATTCTATAAAAATAGAATATAATCTACAAAATAAGATATTGGTTATTTCTGTAGCTTAGAAATTAAATGAGTTATGTCAAAGTTTAGATTTTGTAATTATCATTTTTCATTATTTACAATATAAAATTTTTTATTTTAAAAGCCACTAACTACGCCAAGGCCGGTCCCAAGCCCGGGTAAAGTAGGAGGGGTGGTGGTATTATGCAAAGTGTGTTGCATTACGGGCGGTGAGGTCTACGGGCCTTATCTCAAATCCTGTCGTACGTCTGTGCCGCTGGCTTTGACCATCACGGAGTATAGTAGATTGGGAACGATCGCGGGAGCTTGTTTTGTAACGCTGGCACTTTGCACATACTCTTAATAAGGCAAGGTAAAGTCAAATTAGGCGCTTGATTTGGGGTTCCAAGCTATATGCCAAATAATGATCGAGTTTGCAGCTTCGGCTCAGATGAGTGGTTGTTATTTGTGCTGAACGTCCCCGTCCTTATTAAGAGTATGTAGCCGTAATATCATCATAACTACGCCACTGCCGGTCCCAAGCCCGGGTAAGAGTAGGAGGGTGATGATTACCACTAACAACAAAACGCATTAAAAATATATCCTTTACTATAAAATACTATAATTGTCAAATCTCAAGTAATTTATTATTTTCCCTATCTTAATTCTATAAAATAGAATATAATCTACAAAATAAGATATTGGTTATTTCTGTAGCTTAGAAATTAAATGAGTTATGTCAAAGTTTAGATTTTGTAATTATCATTTTTCATTATTTACAATATAAAATTTTTTATTTTAAAAGCCACTAACTACGCCAAGGCCGGTCCCAAGCCCGGGTAAAGTAGGAGGGTGGTGGTATTATGCAAAGTGTGTTGCATTACGGGCGGTGAGGTCTACGGGCCTTATCTCAAATCCTGTCGTACGTCTGTGCCGCTGGCTTTGACCATCACGGAGTATAGTAGATTGGGAACGATCGCGGGAGCTTGTTTTGTAACGCTGGCACTTTGCACATACTCTTAATAAGGCAAGGTAAAGTCAAATTAGGGGCTTGGTTTGGGGTTCCAAGCTATATGCCAAATAATGATCGAGTTTGCAGCTTCGGCTCAGATGAGTGGTTGTTATTTGTGCTGAACGTCCCCGTCCTTATTAAGAGTATGTAGCCGTAATATCATCATAACTACGCCACTGCCGGTCCCAAGCCCGGGTAAGAGTAGGAGGGTGATGATTACCACTAACAACAAAACGCATTAAAAATATATCCTTTACTATAAAATACTATAATTGTCAAATCTCAAGTAATTTATTATTTTCCCTATCTTAATTCTATAAAAATAGAATATAATCTACAAAATAAGATATTGGTTATTTCTGTAGCTTAGAAATTAAATGAGTTATGTCAAAGTTTAGATTTTGTAATTATCATTTTTCATTATTTACAATATAAAATTTTTATTTTAAAAAGCCACTAACTACGCCAAGGCCGGTCCCAAGCCCGGGTAAAGTAGGAGGGGTGGTGGTATTATGCAAAGTGTGTTGCATTACGGGCGGTGAGGTCTACGGGCCTTATCTCAAATCCTGTCGTACGTCTGTGCCGCTGGCTTTGACCATCACGGAGTATAGTAGATTGGGAACGATCGCGGGAGCTTGTTTTGTAACGCTGGCACTTTGCACATACTCTTAATAAGGCAAGGTAAAGTCAAATTAGGCGCTTGGTTTGGGGTTCCAAGCTATATGCCAAATAATGATCGAGTTTGCAGCTTCGGCTCAGATGAGTGGTTGTTATTTGTGCTGAACGTCCCCGTCCTTATTAAGAGTATGTAGCCGTAATATCATCATAACTACGCCACTGCCGGTCCCAAGCCCGGGTAAGAGTAGGAGGGTGATGATTACCACTAACAACAAAACGCATTAAAAATATATCCTTTACTATAAAATACTATAATTGTCAAATCTCAAGTAATTTATTATTTTCCCTATCTTAATTCTATAAAAATAGAATATAATCTACAAAATAAGATATTGGTTATTTCTGTAGCTTAGAAATTAAATGAGTTATGTCAAAGTTTAGATTTTGTAATTATCATTTTTCATTATTTACAATATAAAATTTTTTATTTTAAAAAGCCACTAACTACGCCAAGGCCGGTCCCAAGCCCGGGTAAAGTAGGAGGGGTGGTGGTATTATGCAAAGTGTGTTGCATTACGGGCGGTGAGGTCTACGGGCCTTATCTCAAATCCTGTCGTACGTCTGTGCCGCTGGCTTTGACCATCACGGAGTATAGTAGATTGGGAACGATCGCGGGAGCTTGTTTTGTAACGCTGGCACTTTGCACATACTCTTAATAAGGCAAGGTAAAGTCAAATTAGGCGCTTGGTTTGGGGTTCCAAGCTATATGCCAAATAATGATCGAGTTTGCAGCTTCGGCTCAGATGAGTGGTTGTTATTTGTGCTGAACGCCCCCCGTCCTTATTAAGAGTATGTAGCCGTAATATCATCATAACTACGCCACTGCCGGTCCCAAGCCCGGGTAAGAGTAGGAGGGTGATGATTACCACTAACAACAAAACGCATTAAAAATATATCCTTTACTATAAAATACTATAATTGTCAAATCTCAAGTAATTTATTATTTTCCCTATCTTAATTCTATAAAATAGAATATAATCTACAAAATAAGATATTGGTTATTTCTGTAGCTTAGAAATTAAATGAGTTATGTCAAAGTTTAGATTTTGTAATTATCATTTTTCATTATTTACAATATAAAATTTTTTATTTTAAAAAGCCACTAACTACGCCAAGGCCGGTCCCAAGCCCGGGTAAAGTAGGAGGGGTGGTGGTATTATGCAAAGTGTGTTGCATTACGGGCGGTGAGGTCTACGGGCCTTATCTCAAATCCTGTCGTACGTCTGTGCCGCTGGCTTTGACCATCACGGAGTATAGTAGATTGGGAACGATCGCGGGAGCTTGTTTTGTAACGCTGGCACTTTGCACATACTCTTAATAAGGCAAGGTAAAGTCAAATTAGGCGCTTGGTTTGGGGTTCCAAGCTATATGCCAAATAATGATCGAGTTTGCAGCTTCGGCTCAGATGAGTGGTTGTTATTTGTGCTGAACGTCCCCTGTCCTTATTAAGAGTATGTAGCCGTAATATCATCATAACTACGCCACTGCCGGTCCCAAGCCCGGGTAAGAGTAGGAGGGTGATGATTACCACTAACAACAAAACGCATTAAAAATATATCCTTTACTATAAAATACTATAATTGTCAAATCTCAAGTAATTTATTATTTTCCCTATCTTAATTCTATAAAAATAGAATATAATCTACAAAATAAGATATTGGTTATTTCTGTAGCTTAGAAATTAAATGAGTTATGTCAAAGTTTAGATTTTGTAATTATCATTTTTCATTATTTACAATATAAAATTTTTTATTTTAAAAAGCCACTAACTACGCCAAGGCCGGTCCCAAGCCCGGGTAAAGTAGGAGGGTGGTGGTATTATGCAAAGTGTGTTGCATTACGGGCGGTGAGGTCTACGGGCCTTATCTCAAATCCTGTCGTACGTCTGTGCCGCTGGCTTTGACCATCACGGAGTATAGTAGATTGGGAACGATCGCGGGAGCTTGTTTTGTAACGCTGGCACTTTGCACATACTCTTAATAAGGCAAGGTAAAGTCAAATTAGGCGCTTGGTTTGGGGTTCCAAGCTATATGCCAAATAATGATCGAGTTTGCAGCTTCGGCTCAGATGAGTGGTTGTTATTTGTGCTGAACGTCCCCGTCCTTATTAAGAGTATGTAGCCGTAATATCATCATAACTACGCCACTGCCGGTCCCAAGCCCGGGTAAGAGTAGGAGGGTGATGATTACCACTAACAACAAAACGCATTAAAAATATATCCTTTACTATAAAATACTATAATTGTCAAATCTCAAGTAATTTATTATTTTCCCTATCTTAATTCTATAAAAATAGAATATAATCTACAAAATAAGATATTGGTTATTTCTGTAGCTTAGAAATTAAATGAGTTATGTCAAAGTTTAGATTTTGTAATTATCATTTTTCATTATTTACAATATAAAATTTTTTATTTTAAAAAGCCACTAACTACGCCAAGGCCGGTCCCAAGCCCGGGTAAAGTAGGAGGGGTGGTGGTATTATGCAAAGTGTGTTGCATTACGGGCGGTGAGGTCTACGGGCCTTATCTCAAATCCTGTCGTACGTCTGTGCCGCTGGCTTTGACCATCACGGAGTATAGTAGATTGGGAACGATCGCGGGAGCTTGTTTTGTAACGCTGGCACTTTGCACTTACTCTTAATAAGGCAAGGTAAAGTCAAATTAGGCGCTTGGTTTGGGGTTCCAAGCTATATGCCAAATAATGATCGAGTTTGCAGCTTCGGCTCAGATGAGTGGTTGTTATTTGTGCTGAACGTCCCCCGTCCTTATTAAGAGTATGTAGCCGTAATATCATCATAACTACGCCACTGCCGGTCCCAAGCCCGGGTAAGAGTAGGAGGGTGATGATTACCACTAACAACAAAACGCATTAAAAATATATCCTTTACTATAAAATACTATAATTGTCAAATCTCAAGTAATTTATTATTTTCCCTATCTTAATTCTATAAAAATAGAATATAATCTACAAAATAAGATATTGGTTATTTCTGTAGCTTAGAAATTAAATGAGTTATGTCAAAGTTTAGATTTTGTAATTATCATTTTTCATTATTTACAATATAAAATTTTTTATTTTAAAAGCCACTAACTACGCCAAGGCCGGTCCCAAGCCCGGGTAAAGTAGGAGGGGTGGTGGTATTATGCAAAGTGTGTTGCATTACGGGCGGTGAGGTCTACGGGCCTTATCTCAAATCCTGTCGTACGTCTGTGCCGCTGGCTTTGACCATCACGGAGTATAGTAGATTGGGAACGATCGCGGGAGCTTGTTTTGTAACGCTGGCACTTTGCACATACTCTTAATAAGGCAAGGTAAAGTCAAATTAGGCGCTTGGTTTGGGGTTCCAAGCTATATGCCAAATAATGATCGAGTTTGCAGCTTCGGCTCAGATGAGTGGTTGTTATTTGTGCTGAACGTCCCCGTCCTTATTAAGAGTATGTAGCCGTAATATCATCATAACTACGCCACTGCCGGTCCCAAGCCCGGGTAAGAGTAGGAGGGTGATGATTACCACTAACAACAAAACGCATTAAAAATATATCCTTTACTATAAAATACTATAATTGTCAAATCTCAAGTAATTTATTATTTTCCCTATCTTAATTCTATAAAAATAGAATATAATCTACAAAATAAGATATTGGTTATTTCTGTAGCTTAGAAATTAAATGAGTTATGTCAAAGTTTAGATTTTGTAATTATCATTTTTCATTATTTACAATATAAAATTTTTATTTTAAAAAGCCACTAACTACGCCAAGGCCGGTCCCAAGCCCGGGTAAAGTAGGAGGGGTGGTGGTATTATGCAAAGTGTGTTGCATTACGGGCGGTGAGGTCTACGGGCCTTATCTCAAATCCTGTCGTACGTCTGTGCCGCTGGCTTTGACCATCACGGAGTATAGTAGATTGGGAACGATCGCGGGAGCTTGTTTTGTAACGCTGGCACTTTGCACATACTCTTAATAAGGCAAGGTAAAGTCAAATTAGGCGCTTGGTTTGGGGTTCCAAGCTATATGCCAAATAATGATCGAGTTTGCAGCTTCGGCTCAGATGAGTGGTTGTTATTTGTGCTGAACGTCCCCCGTCTTTATTAAGAGTATGTAGCCGTAATATCATCATAACTACGCCACTGCCGGTCCCAAGCCCGGGTAAGAGTAGGAGGGTGATGATTACCACTAACAACAAAACGCATTAAAAATATATCCTTTACTATAAAATACTATAATTGTCAAATCTCAAGTAATTTATTATTTTCCCTATCTTAATTCTATAAAAATAGAATATAATCTACAAAATAAGATATTGGTTATTTCTGTAGCTTAGAAATTAAATGAGTTATGTCAAAGTTTAGATTTTGTAATTATCATTTTTCATTATTTACAATATAAAATTTTTTATTTTAAAAAGCCACTAACTACGCCAAGGCCGGTCCCAAGCCCGGGTAAAGTAGGAGGGGGGTGGTATTATGCAAAGTGTGTTGCATTACGGGCGGTGAGGTCTACGGGCCTTATCTCAAATCCTGTCGTACGTCTGTGCCGCTGGCTTTGACCATCACGGAGTATAGTAGATTGGGAACGATCGCGGGAGCTTGTTTTGTAACGCTGGCACTTTGCACATACTCTTAATAAGGCAAGGTAAAGTCAAATTAGGCGCTTGGTTTGGGGTTCCAAGCTATATGCCAAATAATGATCGAGTTTGCAGCTTCGGCTCAGATGAGTGGTTGTTATTTGTGCTGAACGTCCCCGTCCTTATTAAGAGTATGTAGCCGTAATATCATCATAACTACGCCACTGCCGGTCCCAAGCCCGGGTAAGAGTAGGAGGGTGATGATTACCACTAACAACAAAACGCATTAAAAATATATCCTTTACTATAAAATACTATAATTGTCAAATCTCAAGTAATTTATTATTTTCCCTATCTTAATTCTATAAAAATAGAATATAATCTACAAAATAAGATATTGGTTATTTCTGTAGCTTAGAAATTAAATGAGTTATGTCAAAGTTTAGATTTTGTAATTATCATTTTTCATTATTTACAATATAAAATTTTTATTTTAAAAGCCACTAACTACGCCAAGGCCGGTCCCAAGCCCGGGTAAAGTAGGAGGGGTGGTGGTATTATGCAAAGTGTGTTGCATTACGGGCGGTGAGGTCTACGGGCCTTATCTCAAATCCTGTCGTACGTCTGTGCCGCTGGCTTTGACCATCACGGAGTATAGTAGATTGGGAACGATCGCGGGAGCTTGTTTTGTAACGCTGGCACTTTGCACATACTCTTAATAAGGCAAGGTAAAGTCAAATTAGGCGCTTGGTTTGGGGTTCCAAGCTATATGCCAAATAATGATCGAGTTTGCAGCTTCGGCTCAGATGAGTGGTTGTTATTTGTGCTGAACGTCCCCGTCCTTATTAAGAGTATGTAGCCGTAATATCATCATAACTACGCCACTGCCGGTCCCAAGCCCGGGTAAGAGTAGGAGGGTGATGATTACCACTAACAACAAAACGCATTAAAAATATATCCTTTACTATAAAATACTATAATTGTCAAATCTCAAGTAATTTATTATTTTCCCTATCTTAATTCTATAAAAATAGAATATAATCTACAAAATAAGATATTGGTTATTTCTGTAGCTTAGAAATTAAATGAGTTATGTCAAAGTTTAGATTTTGTAATTATCATTTTTCATTATTTACAATATAAAATTTTTATTTTAAAAAGCCACTCACTACGCCAAGGCAGGTCCCAAGCCCGGGTAAAGTAGGAGGGTGGTGGTATTATGCAAAGTGTGTTGCATTACGGGCGGTGAGGTCTACGGGCCTTATCTCAAATCCTGTCGTACGTCTGTGCCGCTGGCTTTGACCATCACGGAGTATAGTAGATTGGGAACGATCGCGGGAGCTTGTTTTGTAACGCTGGCACTTTGCACATACTCTTAATAAGGCAAGGTAAAGTCAAATTAGGCGCTTGGTTTGGGGTTCCAAGCTATATGCCAAATAATGATCGAGTTTGCAGCTTCGGCTCAGATGAGTGGTTGTTATTTGTGCTGAACGTCCCCCGTCCTTATTAAGAGTATGTAGCCGTAATATCATCATAACTACGCCACTGCCGGTCCCAAGCCCGGGTAAGAGTAGGAGGGTGATGATTACCACTAACAACAAAACGCATTAAAAATATATCCTTTACTATAAAATACTATAATTGTCAAATCTCAAGTAATTTATTATTTTCCCTATCTTAATTCTATAAAAATAGAATATAATCTACAAAATAAGATATTGGTTATTTCTGTAGCTTAGAAATTAAATGAGTTATGTCAAAGTTTAGATTTTGTAATTATCATTTTTCATTATTTACAATATAAAATTTTTATTTTAAAAAGCCACTAACTACGCCAAGGCCGGTCCCAAGCCCGGGTAAAGTAGGAGGGGTGGTGGTATTATGCAAAGTGTGTTGCATTACGGGCGGTGAGGTCTACGGGCCTTATCTCAAATCCTGTCGTACGTCTGTGCCGCTGGCTTTGACCATCACGGAGTATAGTAGATTGGGAACGATCGCGGGAGCTTGTTTTGTAACGCTGGCACTTTGCACATACTCTTAATAAGGCAAGGTAAAGTCAAATTAGGCGCTTGGTTTGGGGTTCCAAGCTATATGCCAAATAATGATCGAGTTTGCAGCTTCGGCTCAGATGAGTGGTTGTTATTTGTGCTGAACGTCCCCGTCCTTATTAAGAGTATGTAGCCGTAATATCATCATAACTACGCCACTGCCGGTCCCAAGCCCGGGTAAGAGTAGGAGGGTGATGATTACCACTAACAACAAAACGCATTAAAAATATATCCTTTACTATAAAATACTATAATTGTCAAATCTCAAGTAATTTATTATTTTCCCTATCTTAATTCTATAAAAATAGAATATAATCTACAAAATAAGATATTGGTTATTTCTGTAGCTTAGAAATTAAATGAGTTATGTCAAAGTTTAGATTTTGTAATTATCATTTTTCATTATTTACAATATAAAATTTTTATTTTAAAAAGCCACTAACTACGCCAAGGCCGGTCCCAAGCCCGGGTAAAGTAGGAGGGGTGGTGGTATTATGCAAAGTGTGTTGCATTACGGGCGGTGAGGTCTACGGGCCTTATCTCAAATCCTGTCGTACGTCTGTGCCGCTGGCTTTGACCATCACGGAGTATAGTAGATTGGGAACGATCGCGGGAGCTTGTTTTGTAACGCTGGCACTTTGCACATACTCTTAATAAGGCAAGGTAAAGTCAAATTAGGCGCTTGGTTTGGGGTTCCAAGCTATATGCCAAATAATGATCGAGTTTGCAGCTTCGGCTCAGATGAGTGGTTGTTATTTGTGCTGAACGTCCCCGTCCTTATTAAGAGTATGTAGCCGTAATATCATCATAACTACGCCACTGCCGGTCCCAAGCCCGGGTAAGAGTAGGAGGGTGATGATTACCACTAACAACAAAACGCATTAAAAATATATCCTTTACTATAAAATACTATAATTGTCAAATCTCAAGTAATTTATTATTTTCCCTATCTTAATTCTATAAAAATAGAATATAATCTACAAAATAAGATATTGGTTATTTCTGTAGCTTAGAAATTAAATGAGTTATGTCAAAGTTTAGATTTTGTAATTATCATTTTTCATTATTTACAATATAAAATTTTTATTTTAAAAGCCACTAACTACGCCAAGGCCGGTCCCAAGCCCGGGTAAAGTAGGAGGGGTGGTGGTATTATGCAAAGTGTGTTGCATTACGGGCGGTGAGGTCTACGGGCCTTATCTCAAATCCTGTCGTACGTCTGTGCCGCTGGCTTTGACCATCACGGAGTATAGTAGATTGGGAACGATCGCGGGAGCTTGTTTTGTAACGCTGGCACTTTGCACATACTCTTAATAAGGCAAGGTAAAGTCAAATTAGGCGCTTGGTTTGGGGTTCCAAGCTATATGCCAAATAATGATCGAGTTTGCAGCTTCGGCTCAGATGAGTGGTTGTTATTTGTGCTGAACGTCCCCGTCCTTATTAAGAGTATGTAGCCGTAATATCATCATAACTACGCCACTGCCGGTCCCAAGCCCGGGTAAGAGTAGGAGGGTGATGATTACCACTAACAACAAAACGCATTAAAAATATATCCTTTACTATAAAATACTATAATTGTCAAATCTCAAGTAATTTATTATTTTCCCTATCTTAATTCTATAAAAATAGAATATAATCTACAAAATAAGATATTGGTTATTTCTGTAGCTTAGAAATTAAATGAGTTATGTCAAAGTTTAGATTTTGTAATTATCATTTTTCATTATTTACAATATAAAATTTTTTATTTTAAAAAGCCACTAACTACGCCAAGGCCGGTCCCAAGCCCGGGTAAAGTAGGAGGGGTGGTGGTATTATGCAAAGTGTGTTGCATTACGGGCGGTGAGGTCTACGGGCCTTATCTCAAATCCTGTCGTACGTCTGTGCCGCTGGCTTTGACCATCACGGAGTATAGTAGATTGGGAACGATCGCGGGAGCTTGTTTTGTAACGCTGGCACTTTGCACATACTCTTAATAAGGCAAGGTAAAGTCAAATTAGGCGCTTGGTTTGGGGTTCCAAGCTATATGCCAAATAATGATCGAGTTTGCAGCTTCGGCTCAGATGAGTGGTTGTTATTTGTGCTGAACTTCCCCCGTCCTTATTAAGAGTATGTAGCCGTAATATCATCGAATATAATCTACAAAATAAGATATTGGTTATTTCTGTAGCTTAGAAATTAAATGAGTTATGTCAAAGTTTAGATTTTGTAATTATCATTTTTCATTATTTACAATATAAAATTTTTTATTTTAAAAAGCCACTAACTACGCCAAGGCCGGTCCCAAGCCCGGGTAAAGTAGGAGGGGTGGTGGTATTATGCAAAGTGTGTTGCATTACGGGCGGTGAGGTCTACGGGCCTTATCTCAAATCCTGTCGTACGTCTGTGCCGCTGGCTTTGACCATCACGGAGTATAGTAGATTGGGAACGATCGCGGGAGCTTGTTTTGTAACGCTGGCACTTTGCACATACTCTTAATAAGGCAAGGTAAAGTCAAATTAGGCGCTTGGTTTGGGGTTCCAAGCTATATGCCAAATAATGATCGAGTTTGCAGCTTCGGCTCAGATGAGTGGTTGTTATTTGTGCTGAACGTCCCCCGTCCTTATTAAGAGTATGTAGCCGTAATATCATCATAACTACGCCACTGCCGGTCCCAAGCCCGGGTAAGAGTAGGAGGGTGATGATTACCACTAACAACAAAACGCATTAAAAATATATCCTTTACTATAAAATACTATAATTGTCAAATCTCAAGTAATTTATTATTTTCCCTATCTTAATTCTATAAAAATAGAATATAATCTACAAAATAAGATATTGGTTATTTCTGTAGCTTAGAAATTAAATGAGTTATGTCAAAGTTTAGATTTTGTAATTATCATTTTTCATTATTTACAATATAAAATTTTTTATTTTAAAAAGCCACTAACTACGCCAAGGCCGGTCCCAAGCCCGGGTAAAGTAGGAGGGGTGGTGGTATTATGCAAAGTGTGTTGCATTACGGGCGGTGAGGTCTACGGGCCTTATCTCAAATCCTGTCGTACGTCTGTGCCGCTGGCTTTGACCATCACGGAGTATAGTAGATTGGGAACGATCGCGGGAGCTTGTTTTGTAACGCTGGCACTTTGCACATACTCTTAATAAGGCAAGGTAAAGTCAAATTAGGCGCTTGGTTTGGGGTTCCAAGCTATATGCCAAATAATGATCGAGTTTGCAGCTTCGGCTCAGATGAGTGGTTGTTATTTGTGCTGAACGTCCCCGTCCTTATTAAGAGTATGTAGCCGTAATATCATCATAACTACGCCACTGCCGGTCCCAAGCCCGGGTAAGAGTAGGAGGGTGATGATTACCACTAACAACAAAACGCATTAAAAATATATCCTTTACTATAAAATACTATAATTGTCAAATCTCAAGTAATTTATTATTTTCCCTATCTTAATTCTATAAAAATAGAATATAATCTACAAAATAAGATATTGGTTATTTCTGTAGCTTAGAAATTAAATGAGTTATGTCAAAGTTTAGATTTTGTAATTATCATTTTTCATTATTTACAATATAAAATTTTTTATTTTAAAAAGCCACTAACTACGCCAAGGCCGGTCCCAAGCCCGGGTAAAGTAGGAGGGTGGTGGTATTATGCAAAGTGTGTTGCATTACGGGCGGTGAGGTCTACGGGCCTTATCTCAAATCCTGTCGTACGTCTGTGCCGCTGGCTTTGACCATCACGGAGTATAGTAGATTGGGAACGATCGCGGGAGCTTGTTTTGTAACGCTGGCACTTTGCACATACTCTTAATAAGGCAAGGTAAAGTCAAATTAGGCGCTTGGTTTGGGGTTCCAAGCTATATGCCAAATAATGATCGAGTTTGCAGCTTCGGCTCAGATGAGTGGTTGTTATTTGTGCTGAACGTCCCCGTCCTTATTAAGAGTATGTAGCCGTAATATCATCATAACTACGCCACTGCCGGTCCCAAGCCCGGGTAAGAGTAGGAGGGTGATGATTACCACTAACAACAAAACGCATTAAAAATATATCCTTTACTATAAAATACTATAATTGTCAAATCTCAAGTAATTTATTATTTTCCCTATCTTAATTCTATAAAAATAGAATATAATCTACAAAATAAGATATTGGTTATTTCTGTAGCTTAGAAATTAAATGAGTTATGTCAAAGTTTAGATTTTGTAATTATCATTTTTCATTATTTACAATATAAAATTTTTTATTTTAAAAAGCCACTAACTACGCCAAGGCCGGTCCCAAGCCCGGGTAAAGTAGGAGGGTGGTGGTATTATGCAAAGTGTGTTGCATTACGGGCGGTGAGGTCTACGGGCCTTATCTCAAATCCTGTCGTACGTCTGTGCCGCTGGCTTTGACCATCACGGAGTATAGTAGATTGGGAACGATCGCGGGAGCTTGTTTTGTAACGCTGGCACTTTGCACATACTCTTAATAAGGCAAGGTAAAGTCAAATTAGGCGCTTGGTTTGGGGTTCCAAGCTATATGCCAAATAATGATCGAGTTTGCAGCTTCGGCTCAGATGAGTGGTTGTTATTTGTGCTGAACGTCCCCCTCCTTATTAAGAGTATGTAGCCGTAATATCATCATAACTACGCCACTGCCGGTCCCAAGCCCGGGTAAGAGTAGGAGGGTGATGATTACCACTAACAACAAAACGCATTAAAAATATATCCTTTACTATAAAATACTATAATTGTCAAATCTCAAGTAATTTATTATTTTCCCTATCTTAATTCTATAAAAATAGAATATAATCTACAAAATAAGATATTGGTTATTTCTGTAGCTTAGAAATTAAATGAGTTATGTCAAAGTTTAGATTTTGTAATTATCATTTTTCATTATTTACAATATAAAATTTTTATTTTAAAAGCCACTAACTACGCCAAGGCCGGTCCCAAGCCCGGGTAAGGGAAGGGGGGTGGTGGTATTATGCAAAGTGTGTTGCATTACGGGCGGTGAGGTCTACGGGCCTTATCTCAAATCCTGTCGTACGTCTGTGCCGCTGGCTTTGACCATCACGGAGTATAGTAGATTGGGAACGATCGCGGGAGCTTGTTTTGTAACGCTGGCACTTTGCACATACTCTTAATAAGGCAAGGTAAAGTCAAATTAGGCGCTTGGTTTGGGGTTCCAAGCTATATGCCAAATAATGATCGAGTTTGCAGCTTCGGCTCAGATGAGTGGTTGTTATTTGTGCTGAACGTCCCCCGTCCTTATTAAGAGTATGTAGCCGTAATATCATCATAACTACGCCACTGCCGGTCCCAAGCCCGGGTAAGAGTAGGAGGGTGATGATTACCACTAACAACAAAACGCATTAAAAATATATCCTTTACTATAAAATACTATAATTGTCAAATCTCAAGTAATTTATTATTTTCCCTATCTTAATTCTATAAAAATAGAATATAATCTACAAAATAAGATATTGGTTATTTCTGTAGCTTAGAAATTAAATGAGTTATGTCAAAGTTTAGATTTTGTAATTATCATTTTTCATTATTTACAATATAAAATTTTTTATTTTAAAAGCCACTAACTACGCCAAGGCCGGTCCCAAGCCCGGGTAAAGTAGGAGGGGTGGTGGTATTATGCAAAGTGTGTTGCATTACGGGCGGTGAGGTCTACGGGCCTTATCTCAAATCCTGTCGTACGTCTGTGCCGCTGGCTTTGACCATCACGGAGTATAGTAGATTGGGAACGATCGCGGGAGCTTGTTTTGTAACGCTGGCACTTTGCACATACTCTTAATAAGGCAAGGTAAAGTCAAATTAGGCGCTTGGTTTGGGGTTCCAAGCTATATGCCAAATAATGATCGAGTTTGCAGCTTCGGCTCAGATGAGTGGTTGTTATTTGTGCTGAACGTCCCCGTCCTTATTAAGAGTATGTAGCCGTAATATCATCATAACTACGCCACTGCCGGTCCCAAGCCCGGGTAAGAGTAGGAGGGTGATGATTACCACTAACAACAAAACGCATTAAAAATATATCCTTTACTATAAAATACTATAATTGTCAAATCTCAAGTAATTTATTATTTTCCCTATCTTAATTCTATAAAAATAGAATATAATCTACAAAATAAGATATTGGTTATTTCTGTAGCTTAGAAATTAAATGAGTTATGTCAAAGTTTAGATTTTGTAATTATCATTTTTCATTATTTACAATATAAAATTTTTTATTTTAAAAAGCCACTAACTACGCCAAGGCCGGTCCCAAGCCCGGGTAAAGTAGGAGGGGTGGTGGTATTATGCAAAGTGTGTTGCATTACGGGCGGTGAGGTCTACGGGCCTTATCTCAAATCCTGTCGTACGTCTGTGCCGCTGGCTTTGACCATCACGGAGTATAGTAGATTGGGAACGATCGCGGGAGCTTGTTTTGTAACGCTGGCACTTTGCACATACTCTTAATAAGGCAAGGTAAAGTCAAATTAGGCGCTTGGTTTGGGGTTCCAAGCTATATGCCAAATAATGATCGAGTTTGCAGCTTCGGCTCAGATGAGTGGTTGTTATTTGTGCTGAACGTCCCCCGTCCTTATTAAGAGTATGTAGCCGTAATATCATCATAACTACGCCACTGCCGGTCCCAAGCCCGGGTAAGAGTAGGAGGGTGATGATTACCACTAACAACAAAACGCATTAAAAATATATCCTTTACTATAAAATACTATAATTGTCAAATCTCAAGTAATTTATTATTTTCCCTATCTTAATTCTATAAAAATAGAATATAATCTACAAAATAAGATATTGGTTATTTCTGTAGCTTAGAAATTAAATGAGTTATGTCAAAGTTTAGATTTTGTAATTATCATTTTTCATTATTTACAATATAAAATTTTTTATTTTAAAAAGCCACTAACTACGCCAAGGCCGGTCCCAAGCCCGGGTAAAGTAGGAGGGTGGTGGTATTATGCAAAGTGTGTTGCATTACGGGCGGTGAGGTCTACGGGCCTTATCTCAAATCCTGTCGTACGTCTGTGCCGCTGGCTTTGACCATCACGGAGTATAGTAGATTGGGAACGATCGCGGGAGCTTGTTTTGTAACGCTGGCACTTTGCACATACTCTTAATAAGGCAAGGTAAAGTCAAATTAGGCGCTTGGTTTGGGGTTCCAAGCTATATGCCAAATAATGATCGAGTTTGCAGCTTCGGCTCAGATGAGTGGTTGTTATTTGTGCTGAACGTCCCCCGTCCTTATTAAGAGTATGTAGCCGTAATATCATCATAACTACGCCACTGCCGGTCCCAAGCCCGGGTAAGAGTAGGAGGGTGATGATTACCACTAACAACAAAACGCATTAAAAATATATCCTTTACTATAAAATACTATAATTGTCAAATCTCAAGTAATTTATTATTTTCCCTATCTTAATTCTATAAAAATAGAATATAATCTACAAAATAAGATATTGGTTATTTCTGTAGCTTAGAAATTAAATGAGTTATGTCAAAGTTTAGATTTTGTAATTATCATTTTTCATTATTTACAATATAAAATTTTTTATTTTAAAAAGCCACTAACTACGCCAAGGCCGGTCCCAAGCCCGGGTAAAGTAGGAGGGTTGGAGGTATTATGCAAAGTGTGTTGCATTACGGGCGGTGAGGTCTACGGGCCTTATCTCAAATCCTGTCGTACGTCTGTGCCGCTGGCTTTGACCATCACGGAGTATAGTAGATTGGGAACGATCGCGGGAGCTTGTTTTGTAACGCTGGCACTTTGCACATACTCTTAATAAGGCAAGGTAAAGTCAAATTAGGCGCTTGGTTTGGGGTTCCAAGCTATATGCCAAATAATGATCGAGTTTGCAGCTTCGGCTCAGATGAGTGGTTGTTATTTGTGCTGAACGTCCCCCGTCCTTATTAAGAGTATGTAGCCGTAATATCATCATAACTACGCCACTGCCGGTCCCAAGCCCGGGTAAGAGTAGGAGGGTGATGATTACCACTAACAACAAAACGCATTAAAAATATATCCTTTACTATAAAATACTATAATTGTCAAATCTCAAGTAATTTATTATTTTCCCTATCTTAATTCTATAAAAATAGAATATAATCTACAAAATAAGATATTGGTTATTTCTGTAGCTTAGAAATTAAATGAGTTATGTCAAAGTTTAGATTTTGTAATTATCATTTTTCATTATTTACAATATAAAATTTTTTATTTTAAAAAGCCACTAACTACGCCAAGGCCGGTCCCAAGCCCGGGTAAAGTAGGAGGGTGGTGGTATTATGCAAAGTGTGTTGCATTACGGGCGGTGAGGTCTACGGGCCTTATCTCAAATCCTGTCGTACGTCTGTGCCGCTGGCTTTGACCATCACGGAGTATAGTAGATTGGGAACGATCGCGGGAGCTTGTTTTGTAACGCTGGCACTTTGCACATACTCTTAATAAGGCAAGGTAAAGTCAAATTAGGCGCTTGGTTTGGGGTTCCAAGCTATATGCCAAATAATGATCGAGTTTGCAGCTTCGGCTCAGATGAGTGGTTGTTATTTGTGCTGAACGTCCCCGTCCTTATTAAGAGTATGTAGCCGTAATATCATCATAACTACGCCACTGCCGGTCCCAAGCCCGGGTAAGAGTAGGAGGGTGATGATTACCACTAACAACAAAACGCATTAAAAATATATCCTTTACTATAAAATACTATAATTGTCAAATCTCAAGTAATTTATTATTTTCCCTATCTTAATTCTATAAAAATAGAATATAATCTACAAAATAAGATATTGGTTATTTCTGTAGCTTAGAAATTAAATGAGTTATGTCAAAGTTTAGATTTTGTAATTATCATTTTTCATTATTTACAATATAAAATTTTTATTTTAAAAAGCCACTAACTACGCCAAGGCCGGTCCCAAGCCCGGGTAAAGTAGGAGGGGTGGTGGTATTATGCAAAGTGTGTTGCATTACGGGCGGTGAGGTCTACGGGCCTTATCTCAAATCCTGTCGTACGTCTGTGCCGCTGGCTTTGACCATCACGGAGTATAGTAGATTGGGAACGATCGCGGGAGCTTGTTTTGTAACGCTGGCACTTTGCACATACTCTTAATAAGGCAAGGTAAAGTCAAATTAGGCGCTTGGTTTGGGGTTCCAAGCTATATGCCAAATAATGATCGAGTTTGCAGCTTCGGCTCAGATGAGTGGTTGTTATTTGTGCTGAACGTCCCCGTCCTTATTAAGAGTATGTAGCCGTAATATCATCATAACTACGCCACTGCCGGTCCCAAGCCCGGGTAAGAGTAGGAGGGTGATGATTACCACTAACAACAAAACGCATTAAAAATATATCCTTTACTATAAAATACTATAATTGTCAAATCTCAAGTAATTTATTATTTTCCCTATCTTAATTCTATAAAAATAGAATATAATCTACAAAATAAGATATTGGTTATTTCTGTAGCTTAGAAATTAAATGAGTTATGTCAAAGTTTAGATTTTGTAATTATCATTTTTCATTATTTACAATATAAAATTTTTATTTTAAAAGCCCCTAACTAGGCAAAGGCCGGCCCCAAGCCCGGGTAAAGTAGGAGGGTGGTGGTATTATGCAAAGTGTGTTGCATTACGGGCGGTGAGGTCTACGGGCCTTATCTCAAATCCTGTCGTACGTCTGTGCCGCTGGCTTTGACCATCACGGAGTATAGTAGATTGGGAACGATCGCGGGAGCTTGTTTTGTAACGCTGGCACTTTGCACATACTCTTAATAAGGCAAGGTAAAGTCAAATTAGGCGCTTGGTTTGGGGTTCCAAGCTATATGCCAAATAATGATCGAGTTTGCAGCTTCGGCTCAGATGAGTGGTTGTTATTTGTGCTGAACGTACCCGTCCTTATTAAGAGTATGTAGCCGTAATATCATCATAACTACGCCACTGCCGGTCCCAAGCCCGGGTAAGAGTAGGAGGGTGATGATTACCACTAACAACAAAACGCATTAAAAATATATCCTTTACTATAAAATACTATAATTGTCAAATCTCAAGTAATTTATTATTTTCCCTATCTTAATTCTATAAAAATAGAATATAATCTACAAAATAAGATATTGGTTATTTCTGTAGCTTAGAAATTAAATGAGTTATGTCAAAGTTTAGATTTTGTAATTATCATTTTTCATTATTTACAATATAAAATTTTTTATTTTAAAAAGCCACTAACTACGCCAAGGCCGGTCCCAAGCCCGGGTGAAGGAGGTAGGGTGGTGGTATTATGCAAAGTGTGTTGCATTACGGGCGGTGAGGTCTACGGGCCTTATCTCAAATCCTGTCGTACGTCTGTGCCGCTGGCTTTGACCATCACGGAGTATAGTAGATTGGGAACGATCGCGGGAGCTTGTTTTGTAACGCTGGCACTTTGCACATACTCTTAATAAGGCAAGGTAAAGTCAAATTAGGCGCTTGGTTTGGGGTTCCAAGCTATATGCCAAATAATGATCGAGTTTGCAGCTTCGGCTCAGATGAGTGGTTGTTATTTGTGCTGAACGTCCCCGTCCTTATTAAGAGTATGTAGCCGTAATATCATCATAACTACGCCACTGCCGGTCCCAAGCCCGGGTAAGAGTAGGAGGGTGATGATTACCACTAACAACAAAACGCATTAAAAATATATCCTTTACTATAAAATACTATAATTGTCAAATCTCAAGTAATTTATTATTTTCCCTATCTTAATTCTATAAAAATAGAATATAATCTACAAAATAAGATATTGGTTATTTCTGTAGCTTAGAAATTAAATGAGTTATGTCAAAGTTTAGATTTTGTAATTATCATTTTTCATTATTTACAATATAAAATTTTTTATTTTAAAAAGCCACTAACTACGCCAAGGCCGGTCCCAAGCCCGGGTAAAGTAGGAGGGTGGTGGTATTATGCAAAGTGTGTTGCATTACGGGCGGTGAGGTCTACGGGCCTTATCTCAAATCCTGTCGTACGTCTGTGCCGCTGGCTTTGACCATCACGGAGTATAGTAGATTGGGAACGATCGCGGGAGCTTGTTTTGTAACGCTGGCACTTTGCACATACTCTTAATAAGGCAAGGTAAAGTCAAATTAGGCGCTTGGTTTGGGGTTCCAAGCTATATGCCAAATAATGATCGAGTTTGCAGCTTCGGCTCAGATGAGTGGTTGTTATTTGTGCTGAACGTCCCCGTCCTTATTAAGAGTATGTAGCCGTAATATCATCATAACTACGCCACTGCCGGTCCCAAGCCCGGGTAAGAGTAGGAGGGTGATGATTACCACTAACAACAAAACGCATTAAAAATATATCCTTTACTATAAAATACTATAATTGTCAAATCTCAAGTAATTTATTATTTTCCCTATCTTAATTCTATAAAAATAGAATATAATCTACAAAATAAGATATTGGTTATTTCTGTAGCTTAGAAATTAAATGAGTTATGTCAAAGTTTAGATTTTGTAATTATCATTTTTCATTATTTACAATATAAAATTTTTTATTTTAAAAAGCCACTAACTACGCCAAGGCCGGTCCCAAGCCCGGGTAAAGTAGGAGGGTGGTGGTATTATGCAAAGTGTGTTGCATTACGGGCGGTGAGGTCTACGGGCCTTATCTCAAATCCTGTCGTACGTCTGTGCCGCTGGCTTTGACCATCACGGAGTATAGTAGATTGGGAACGATCGCGGGAGCTTGTTTTGTAACGCTGGCACTTTGCACATACTCTTAATAAGGCAAGGTAAAGTCAAATTAGGCGCTTGGTTTGGGGTTCCAAGCTATATGCCAAATAATGATCGAGTTTGCAGCTTCGGCTCAGATGAGTGGTTGTTATTTGTGCTGAACGTCCCCGTCCTTATTAAGAGTATGTAGCCGTAATATCATCATAACTACGCCACTGCCGGTCCCAAGCCCGGGTAAGAGTAGGAGGGTGATGATTACCACTAACAACAAAACGCATTAAAAATATATCCTTTACTATAAAATACTATAATTGTCAAATCTCAAGTAATTTATTATTTTCCCTATCTTAATTCTATAAAAATAGAATATAATCTACAAAATAAGATATTGGTTATTTCTGTAGCTTAGAAATTAAATGAGTTATGTCAAAGTTTAGATTTTGTAATTATCATTTTTCATTATTTACAATATAAAATTTTTTATTTTAAAAAGCCACTAACTACGCCAAGGCCGGTCCCAAGCCCGGGTAAAGTAGGAGGGGTGGTGGTATTATGCAAAGTGTGTTGCATTACGGGCGGTGAGGTCTACGGGCCTTATCTCAAATCCTGTCGTACGTCTGTGCCGCTGGCTTTGACCATCACGGAGTATAGTAGATTGGGAACGATCGCGGGAGCTTGTTTTGTAACGCTGGCACTTTGCACATACTCTTAATAAGGCAAGGTAAAGTCAAATTAGGCGCTTGGTTTGGGGTTCCAAGCTATATGCCAAATAATGATCGAGTTTGCAGCTTCGGCTCAGATGAGTGGTTGTTATTTGTGCTGAACGTCCCCGTCCTTATTAAGAGTATGTAGCCGTAATATCATCATAACTACGCCACTGCCGGTCCCAAGCCCGGGTAAGAGTAGGAGGGTGATGATTACCACTAACAACAAAACGCATTAAAAATATATCCTTTACTATAAAATACTATAATTGTCAAATCTCAAGTAATTTATTATTTTCCCTATCTTAATTCTATAAAAATAGAATATAATCTACAAAATAAGATATTGGTTATTTCTGTAGCTTAGAAATTAAATGAGTTATGTCAAAGTTTAGATTTTGTAATTATCATTTTCATTATTTACAATATAAAATTTTTTATTTTAAAAAGCCACTAACTACGCCAAGGCCGGTCCCAAGCCCGGGTAAAGTAGGAGGGTGGTGGTATTATGCAAAGTGTGTTGCATTACGGGCGGTGAGGTCTACGGGCCTTATCTCAAATCCTGTCGTACGTCTGTGCCGCTGGCTTTGACCATCACGGAGTATAGTAGATTGGGAACGATCGCGGGAGCTTGTTTTGTAACGCTGGCACTTTGCACATACTCTTAATAAGGCAAGGTAAAGTCAAATTAGGCGCTTGGTTTGGGGTTCCAAGCTATATGCCAAATAATGATCGAGTTTGCAGCTTCGGCTCAGATGAGTGGTTGTTATTTGTGCTGAACGTCCCCGTCCTTATTAAGAGTATGTAGCCGTAATATCATCATAACTACGCCACTGCCGGTCCCAAGCCCGGGTAAGAGTAGGAGGGTGATGATTACCACTAACAACAAAACGCATTAAAAATATATCCTTTACTATAAAATACTATAATTGTCAAATCTCAAGTAATTTATTATTTTCCCTATCTTAATTCTATAAAAATAGAATATAATCTACAAAATAAGATATTGGTTATTTCTGTAGCTTAGAAATTAAATGAGTTATGTCAAAGTTTAGATTTTGTAATTATCATTTTTCATTATTTACAATATAAAATTTTTATTTTAAAAAGCCACTAACTACGCCAAGGCCGGTCCCAAGCCCGGGTAAAGTAGGAGGGGTGGTGGTATTATGCAAAGTGTGTTGCATTACGGGCGGTGAGGTCTACGGGCCTTATCTCAAATCCTGTCGTACGTCTGTGCCGCTGGCTTTGACCATCACGGAGTATAGTAGATTGGGAACGATCGCGGGAGCTTGTTTTGTAACGCTGGCACTTTGCACATACTCTTAATAAGGCAAGGTAAAGTCAAATTAGGCGCTTGGTTTGGGGTTCCAAGCTATATGCCAAATAATGATCGAGTTTGCAGCTTCGGCTCAGATGAGTGGTTGTTATTTGTGCTGAACGTCCCCGTCCTTATTAAGAGTATGTAGCCGTAATATCATCATAACTACGCCACTGCCGGTCCCAAGCCCGGGTAAGAGTAGGAGGGTGATGATTACCACTAACAACAAAACGCATTAAAAATATATCCTTTACTATAAAATACTATAATTGTCAAATCTCAAGTAATTTATTATTTTCCCTATCTTAATTCTATAAAAATAGAATATAATCTACAAAATAAGATATTGGTTATTTCTGTAGCTTAGAAATTAAATGAGTTATGTCAAAGTTTAGATTTTGTAATTATCATTTTCATTATTTACAATATAAAATTTTTTATTTTTAAAAGCCACTAACTACGCCAAGGCCGGTCCCAAGCCCGGGTAAAGTAGGAGGGGTGGTGGTATTATGCAAAGTGTGTTGCATTACGGGCGGTGAGGTCTACGGGCCTTATCTCAAATCCTGTCGTACGTCTGTGCCGCTGGCTTTGACCATCACGGAGTATAGTAGATTGGGAACGATCGCGGGAGCTTGTTTTGTAACGCTGGCACTTTGCACATACTCTTAATAAGGCAAGGTAAAGTCAAATTAGGCGCTTGGTTTGGGGTTCCAAGCTATATGCCAAATAATGATCGAGTTTGCAGCTTCGGCTCAGATGAGTGGTTGTTATTTGTGCTGAACGTCCCCCGTCCTTATTAAGAGTATGTAGCCGTAATATCATCATAACTACGCCACTGCCGGTCCCAAGCCCGGGTAAGAGTAGGAGGGTGATGATTACCACTAACAACAAAACGCATTAAAAATATATCCTTTACTATAAAATACTATAATTGTCAAATCTCAAGTAATTTATTATTTTCCCTATCTTAATTCTATAAAAATAGAATATAATCTACAAAATAAGATATTGGTTATTTCTGTAGCTTAGAAATTAAATGAGTTATGTCAAAGTTTAGATTTTGTAATTATCATTTTTCATTATTTACAATATACCTTTAGTATATGTTTACCTTTAGTAATTAAAATAACGCCCAACAAGAATAAATTTTTAAATATAATTAAATTTTAAATTGTTTATTCAATATTTTAAGGCCATTGAGAGATTTAAATCGAATATCTAGAAGCTTCCTCAAATGCCATAGCATTTTATTCCAAGAGCTTGTATTATTATATCAATATTGTGATGAGCTCAATAAAACGTTATTTAATCTTTTCTTTAACGATTACGTTTTGATCAATCAAATATGAGTAAAGAATTCAATTTGAAGAAAAAATTTTTTATTAAATTTTTAATCATTTAGATATTCAAGGGCTATCTCATCATAAAGTTAGTTGAAAAAAAATGGAAAGAGTTGAAGTTAACCTTATAAAAATTTTAACAAAATCAGAAAAAATCAATTTCAAATAATAATAATAAAAATTTTTATTGATAAAATTATAAAACGAATAATTAGGAATTTAAACAAATTTAAATTCTTTTTTTGAAAAAATAATAATCTGAAATCTAATAAATTTAAGAGTATAATTAATTAAAATCGATTTAATAGTAAAATCCCCGACTAATTAAATATTAAAGAATTAAATTTGCTATTTAATTCTTAATTAATCTATTTTCCATAACCACCCCAGTTGTTGTTATTGTTATTATTATTATTGTTGTTGTATTGATTCATTGATGATGGTTGTGTTGGAAAAGTTTGTTGTGGTGGTGGTTGTGTAAATTGTTGTTGTTGACCATAACCACCTCCCATATTGTTATTATTATTATTGTTATCATTACCACCGCATAAAGCTGGATTTTGAGCACGATCTCTATTTTGAATTTCAGCTGGTGAACTTGAACTACCAAATATTTGTTTAGAACATTGTAATTTACAAGGCCATTCACATTGTTTAGTAGCTTCATTATACCATAATTCGTATGAGCTTGATCCTTTAGCACACAAGAAATCTTTTCTAACACCTTTAATGCAAACATGGAAAACATTACAATATTTGGCATCAGCTACTAATGAACCATCAGCAACACCATTACAAAGGCTATCTTTTTCTGGTAATTTAAATTGATCATTTGAACTGTCTTCAATTACTGGACCATTTGGATTTGGATTATTATTTTGATTTGGTGGTGGACAAGAGCTAATAATTTTTTGAGCTTCAGCAGTTGATTCACTAACTGAACCTTCATCTTTTAATACACCACCTGGACTAGTGCATGGTTTACCAATATCACATGGCCAGTTACATTGAGCTGATTGTTGTGGTACAGCTTGTGATGTGCTATGTGATGTCCACCATAATCGTTCACCATTTTGTTGTTTAGCACATAAGAATTCATATTTAATATAATTTTGACATCTATAAAATACATTACACCATTTGCTAGCATAAAAACCATCTTGTTTACCAGCACAACTAAATTGTTCATTTTGTCTAACATATTGTCTCCATGGCTCTACAGGTTGTTGAGGTTGTTGTGGTTGTTGTGGTTGATTACCATAATTATTGTTATTGTTATTGTTATTATTTGGTGGAAATGTTGGTGGTTGAGTTTGTGGTTGTTGTGGTTGATTTCCATATGATGATGCACCCCATGAATTACCATATGAACCTTGTCTTACCATTCGAATATTGTTATTATTATTCCATCCATATTGCTGACTAAATGTTATTCCAAATAAGCTTAGAATTAATATGCAACAAACAAGAAAAGCTTTTATAATTTTTTTTAAAAAAAAAGATGTATTTTAAAATTTTTAAATTTCGATTCTTTTTAAAAATAATTTACTTGAGCTCTTCTTTATTTTAAACATTTTAGAATTAATACAAATTACTTTTTAAGAAATCTAAATTTTCAAAAATAAATTTTATATTTTTTTATTTTTATTAATTTTTATTTTGATGAATACGAATATGAAAATTAACTCTCTTAAATACTCATTTTTTCCGGTATTTTTAAATTCAATTAACATCATAATTTGCATACGTATTATTATCCAAATTCCTAATTATTTATCACTTTGTTTATTTAAGAGCTAAAATAAACTCATTAAGATATCTAATACTCAAATAATTTCTTTTCATATAAAAAATAATACTTTAGAGATTATATAAAGATTTGTTTATTTTGATGCAAAAAATTTTTGAAATTTTTAAATTGAAAACAAATATATTTTTATTTTTTTAAAACTTAAATAACTCTTTCTCTTTTATTTACATATCTTTTTTCTTTTTTAAATTAACCTTAAATTTAAAATTTAAACATCTTTAAACATTAATTACCACGTAAAAATAATATTTAATTTCAATTATACAATCAAAAAATCTAATATAAAAAGAATAAAAATATTTGAAATTTTTTTAAAGTTTTTATTTTATTGAAAAATTTAATGAAAAATAAGCTAAATTTTATAGTTTTTTTTGATGATCCTTTAATGTTTAATACTTTTGTTAAAATTTATTAAAACCAAGATAAGCTATGGTAATACACGATAGCTTTAAGCTTGTTTTACAAATTTTAATCTCCCTGTATTAAACGAGTTTTATATTGATTATTTTTTTTTCTAGTATAATTTAAATCATATGATAAATTACTTTTGGTTTTTCAAATCAATAAATTTTTCATATAGATGTAAATATATAAAAAATTAAAATCAGTCTGGGCAAGTTTAAGTTATGGATGTTGATTTTAGATAATCAATTCTAGGGGATTAATTTTTAATAAAATTGTGCTTGGTTTAAGCGGATTTAAAATAGATAATCTTTTTTTTTTTAATTATATTTTAAAATATTTTTTTTTGAATTTATTTTGATGATTAATGGTTTACAAACTAAGCTTGTTTGAATTTTTTTTTGCTTAGAAGAAGAAAACCAAAATTTTAAAGGCTTTTTGAAATTTATTTTAAATCAGAATAACTTTATATTCCTTAGATATAATCTTATTATAAAATGTTACACTTTGCAACAATTTTGTTAAATCTTAGTAGTTTTGGATTTCGAATTTGAATCCACAGAACAAAACAGAGTAAATTAGAAACCGAGTTAATTCAAGGCGAACAATACATGATTTTTTAAATTTGTGAAAAAATATTAAAAATAGTTATGTTAAAATAAAAATTGTTTTACAGTTCCAAGCTATATGTTGGTTAATGCCTGACTGTATAGAGATTTGCTTCAGATGGATGATTTTTATTTGCACAGAATGCTTTCTGCTTAATTATTAGATTTTGGTTATTAATGCAACTACTGTTATCTAATCAGCAGTGCAAACATTATACCAAAATTTTTTCTATTCTGGATATATATACACTTCTCCAGACATCAACAATTCATCTATCCCATAAATATGGTATAAAATATATTACTTTATAGAATAGATATTTTTTTAATTTAATTCAAAAAGCATAAAATTGGAGTGTTTTAGCGTTTAGGTATCCAAGAGCAAACATTGTTTATCAGTTGTTAAATTATTCTTAACAATTATTCTCATTCAAAAAAACAAAAAAAAGCTTTATTGGACAAATATTCAAAATTTTCAATAAAAAAATAAAACTTAAAATTTATTATTTTTCCGTTTAAATTCAAAAGTTTAATATTTTTTTTTGTTTTTATTTTTTAAATAAAAATTGATGGTAAATGTATTTTGTTCATTAGAGACATTTTTTTTAGTGCAATTAGATTAGTTTTATTAGCTATAAATTTATGTTCATGTAAAAGCAATTAAAGAAATTTTTTGTATTGTTATTCAGATTAAGGTTCGCATCAAGACTGATAAAATATTAAAAACTTATAGATTTCAATTTCAAATTATGGATTCTAATGAATTCTTTGTTAAATGAAATAAATTTTCGATATTTCGTAGAAAAAAAGTATTAAATAATTAAATTTTAAAAATTTTATTGAAAATAAAAAAGATATTTTTTTAAAAAATAGGGAAACAAAAAACAGTTAAAAATAATATCAAATTTATCTGAATTTTAAAAGGTTTTTAAATTCTAATAATAATAAGAGTATGAGAAAAAAAAAATTTAAAAATATTTTTTAAATTAATAGAGTTAAAGCCCCGACTAATAAAAATTAAGTTAGTAAAAACAAATTAATAAAAAATAAAAAAAAATTTTAAAATAAGAATTGTAAACTAAAAATTCTTATTTTCTAAAATTGTAATTAAACATTTTATTTTCCATAACTGCCAGCTGGAATGGTAACAAAATTATTATTATTATTGTTATTGTATTGATTGTAAGTTGGTGGTCGGGTAGGCATAGTTTGGGGTTGTGTTTGAAATGTAGATGGTGGTGGTAAAGTTTGAGCTGTTTGTGGATAAGTTTGATAGGTTGGTGGAAGAGTTTGAACTGTTTGTGGGAAAGTTTGATAAGTTGGTGGCATAGTTTGAACTGGTGGATTAGTGAATTGATTGTATCCGCCATTACCACCTGGAACTGGTAAATTACCATCTCCACCACACAAAGCTGGATTTTGGGCACGATCTCTATTTTGAATTTCAGCTGGTGAACTTGAACTTCCGTAAATTTGTTTAGAACATTGTAATTTACATGGCCATTCACATTGTTTGGTAGCATCGTTCCACCATAATTCGTATGAGCTTGATCCTTTAGCACACAAGAAATCTTTTCTAACACCTCTAACGCATACATGGAAAACATTACAGTATTTTGGATTTGAAACAAATTGACCATCTGGAACACCATTGCAAAGGTTATCTCTATCAGGTAATTTAAATTGATCATTTGAACTATCTTCAATTACTGGACCATTGCCACCTTGAGCTCCACCTTGAACTCCTCCTTGATTACCATAACTGCCTCCATTGTTATTATTATTATTATTGTTTGGACAAGAACCGAGAATTCTTTGAGCTTCAGCAGTTGATTCACTAACAGAACCTTCATCTTTTAATACACCACCTGGACTAGTGCATGGTCTTCCAATATCACATGGCCAGTTGCATTGAGCTGATTGTTGTGGTACAGCTTGTGAAGTGCTATGTGATGTCCACCATAAACGTTCACCATTTTGTTGTTTAGCACATAAGAATTCATATTTAATATAATTTTGACATCTATAAAATACATTACACCATTTGCTAGCATAAAAACCATCTTGTTTACCAGCACAACTAAATTGTTCATTTTGTCTAACATATTGTCTCCATGGTTCTACAGGTTGTTGAGTTTGTGGTGGAAAGGTTTGCGGTGGATAGGTTTGTGGTTGAAAAGTTTGTGGTGGGAAAGTTTGTGGCAAATTTGGTTGTTGACCATATCCTGGTATTTGATTTCCAAACATTTGATTAGCTGTTTGTACTAATGGTGAATAATAATTGTTTGATGGACAACCAGCCGGATTTTGATTAGAGAATTCACATTTTTGAGTTTTCTCATCATAGTAGAATCTATCTCCTACTTGTGGACAAGCATAAGTTTTTTGTTGTTTACCCCAAACACAAGCGTGATATACATCACAATAGTTGGGATCTTTTTGAGGTCCAGTTGGTTTACCCGAACAATCGAATTGAATTCCAGTAACTAATGTTTCTTGAACTGTGCTAACTGTTTGTTGAACTGCTTCATAAGTAGTTACTGGAGGTGCTTGTGTTACTGATGCCATATTTCCATTGCCGTATGAACCTAAACCTGCCGAGTTGTCACTCGGTTGAAAGTTTTTAACTATGCGGTTATTTTGCCATGAAAATTGTTGAGTTGATTTTTGAAATAAACTCAATATTAAAACACTCGAGATGAGAAAAGCTTTTAATTAATAAAATTTCAATAAATTTAAAAAAAAATAAAATTTTTTTAAAAAATTTTTACTTAAACTTTTCTTAAACATTTTTCAAGAAGTTTTTTAATTTAAAAAAATTTTTTTTAAATCTAAAATTAATATTTTTTATTTTGATGAATATTAGAACTATAATCAACTCTCTTTTATACTACTATCCGGTATTTTAGTAATTCAATTTACATCATAATTTTACCTACGCATTTTTATCATTCTTGTTTCTTTTTAAGACCTTAAATAAACTCATATAAGGATAATGCTTAAACAATTAAATTAGAAATAGCTTTGACATTATTCGGATTTAATTATATATTTGGAAAAAAAAATATTATTGAAATTTGAAATTTTTATTTTAAATTTAAAACAAACATTTTTACGAAATACGAAAGTAAGAAAAAAGTAAAAAAACAACACGTAATATCCATAAAACAAAAAAAAATTTCTTATTTTTATTTATTCTAGTTGTTTTTTTATTTTTGTTGAATTAAGATAAGATTTTCAAGTTGAATTTATACTAAAAATAGATAGTTATGTTTGGGCTAGTTAAGCCAGTTGAATAAGCTAATCGTTAAATCTCCTCATTTTTTTATTTTAACAGTTTTATTAGATAAGAGTTATTCTTTATTGCTTAATTAAAAAGAATTAATCTTTTTTTTATTTTTATTTTTAAAAAATATATTAAATTTCAAATTTTTTAATTAGTAGAAAAAAAAAAATTTTTTTTCTTCTTCTTCTTTTTGTTTATTCTAAGCTTTAAGCCAAGAACGAAAACGTAAATAAAAACCGATTAATCTTTTTATTTGTTTTTAATTTTGACTAAAAAGACAACATTACTCAATTTGGAAAATATATTATATAATACAAAAAAGAATACTTATAGAATTGACCATTTTAGTAGAAAGTACAAAAAGCTTATCTCTTTTTTTTTTCAATTAAAATTAATCTTCTAAAATTGGACGCTGAAACTGATGATTGATTAAAAAATATTTATATAAATATCAAGTCTTAATATTTAATCTAAAAAAAAAGAACCTTGTTTCAAAATTTATTTTAAAATGATCTTTTTAATTTGATTGACATTCAAACAAGTTTAAAATTTATTTATTTTTAATATTAGAAAATTTAATAAAAAAAAGTTTATTTAATTCATGATTTTACATGAATCATTTTTTATCTGTTCAAAAAAGCAAACAGTTTTAAATGTTTCTCTAGCATTTTTCTAAGAGCTTTACTTTACAAGTTTTGCTCAAAATTAGATTAAATTTTTTAATTACCAAAAAAATATTGACAATTAATATAAATCTTCTAAAATCCCAAAATTAGTTTTAAACTGCCAAATTTTTTTTTTCTAAAATAATTTTCAAATATTTAAAAACTTAGAATTTGTAATTTTAGGCATGTTGTAAAATTAATTGCGTTTTTTATAATACAGTTATATATCATAAAGACGCAATTATTTTTGCAACTATAGTTTTTATAAATATCTAGTGAATTATTCCAAAGTTAAGTTATGAACATCTGAAAGAGGGATGCTTTTGACAAGGCTTTATAGCATTCAAGTAACATTTCAAGTTTATTATTCTTCTTCAAAGAAGAATAGATCTTTATTATTTAGATTATTATTTAATATTAAAATCAAATTTAAATAAAATTTTTTATTATTTTATTTAAAACTAAAAACAAATATATGCTTTTAAAATGACATTAAACAAGTTCATTTTAAAATTTTTATTAGTATATCTAAAGATGATCAATTTTTGATTTAGAATGACCATAGAATTTTAAAACAAAAAAAAGATAATCTGTTTTAGGATATTTGGTTAAGATGTTGTTGTTGTTGTTGTTCTTGTTGTTATTCATAGATTTTTGTTTAGATGAATTGTTTAATCCTTAAAACAAAAAGGACCTGTAATCTTAAAAAAATATTTTAATTAAATTTTGTTTTATTTTTTTATATAAGGTTGAATAAGGATTATTTTGACTATTTTAATTAAGAGATCATTTTTGTTTTTCTTATTATGTTTTTTTTTTTTTTGCAATAAAAATAAAAAAATATAAAATAAATTTTTTTTTACTATTTATTTTTGTTGCATTAAATCAATAATTTTTAATTAGCCGTAAATAAATCTTAAGCTTATTCTATTGAAAATAATAAGATTTCAAAAAAAAATTTTAATTGACAGGTATTTGTCCAATTATTGAAACTATTTCAAGATATAAAGTCTAATAGAATTAAAAAAAAAAAAAAAAATTTGAAAATATCAAAAATTTATTTAAAATATAATATTTTACTCAAATTTTTTTAATATTATAATAATGATCTATAATGATTTAGACTGATGATAGATGATGATGTATTATACAAAATAATGCTTCTAAAGTCCCATGACGATTCGACTTTTGCATAAAATATTTAAAAAAATATATTTGAAAAATAAGCAATTTCTTAAATATATAATCAATTTCATGAATTTTAAGTAAAGCATTACATTTTAGACAGTGTATTCAATTAAATGTCTCAATTTGGAAATCATAGTCATACCATAAAATTTTGATCAAAAAAAAGTATCTAATATTTAATTGCGCTTTTTACCATATAAATATACATAAACAAGCGCAAATTATTCTGCAACAATCTAATATCTCAACACTTTACATAATTTCTATTTACCTGTTAAGAAAAAAATCAAATTCCTAAAGCTTATTTAATGTAATTTTTTATGGTTTGAAATAAAAAAGAAGCTTTTTTAAGTTTATTTTATTAAATAAAACCAAGAAAATTTGATTCATGTGGTTATAAAAAATTTTCTTTTATTTTATTTAATAATTACGTGATATATTTTCATCACATCACATGCTTCAAAATGTCGAATAAAGTTATGTATAATGTATATTCATAAATTCACTGCTAAAATTATACTTCACTAATCTACATTTTAAGATTACTTTTTAAACTTTTAAAAGCAAAATTATCCAGTTCATAATAAATCAAATTAAAAGAAAAAATTCAAAAAAAAATTTACTTTATAAAAGTCTTTTCAGAATTTGTTTTTTTTTTTATTTAAATCAGATTGTCCTGCTGTCCCAAAACTGAGCTAAACAGTGAGCAGTGAATTTAATCAATAAACTTTAGGTAAATATAAACAAACTTTTTCCAATTATTATTATCTTTTTAATTAAATCTAAGATAGTTTAGCATTTGTCTATTTATATTTTTTCTAAAGTAGTATTCAACAGAGGTATTGAATTTTAATAAAATTTTTTTTTTTTTTTATTCAAGATTCGATTGTCTTTTAAATTTAAATCTTTAAAGATCAATATATATTTATATATATACAAATCAATTCAATAAGGAATTTAATATCTTTATTTATTAGAGAACTTTTGAAAGTCATCTTTTTAATATGTATTTTCCTTCTTCTTCTTCTTCTTCTTGCTTTTTTTTTTTAATTAAAAAATTGTTTATATTTATTTATCCCAAAAATTGAGCTAAATTTTACAACAAGAACAAAAAAAAGTACGAAAATAGAAGTGATTTATTTATTTATCTTTAAAACAAAACCCGCGAATGCAAATCACTTCTTCTAATTTTGCAAAAATAAAAAAAAGAATGAAAGAAAAGAGACTGGTGATTAATTAAAAAAAAAAAAAAAAAGAAAATAATAAAATTTCAAATTTTGATCGATTAATAATTAATTATTCCTGAATTGTAAAAACAATTCGGATATGAATATCTTCTATTAAATATCAATAAAACAGAAAAATAAAAATAAAAAAATATATATATATAACAGTTGTAACTTGTATAAGGGTAATCTAATATGTTCATTAAAGTTGATAATATTTCAAACAACAATAAATAAAAAAACAAAAAAAAAAAAAACAAGTTTTATTCTTAGTATCCAATAAATATGGTAATATAAAAATAAATTTTACTTATTCCGGTGCTTAGACACATTTATTTCCGTATTTTTTATTTCAAAATGAATGGGTATAAATAATTGAAAAATTTTTATATTTTTTTTTTTACTTTCATATTTTGTATTTTTTTTTTCAAGCTTATATTTTTACAATGATAAATTGTCAATATGGGTCATATTTTATATATATGTTTTTTTTTTGTTTTTTTTAATTTCAAGACCTATTTTTTATATATTTCTAAAATGACTCTTTTAAGAATTAAACTCTCAAAGGTTTTTAATTTCAATTAGAAATTATAAAAAGCCTTTTTATTTTTTATTTTTTGTTCTTAAAAAAAAATAAAGAAAATTTCAATTTTAATAAATAATGTTAATTTTTCGTGTTACATAGGCTTTTAGAAGAATAAATATATAAATATAAAGGTATTCTTGATATTTCTAGTGTATTTCAAGGTTAGTTTAATTGTTTAACTCAATTAGCTTTAATTGAACAAGTTGTCTGGCTTTTTCCCCAACAAACAAACAAACAAACACAAAAAATAACAAGCTTGATTTATAAAGTTTCAAATTGATCTATAAAGTTTCTTTTGGCTTATCTAAACAAAGCTTAGTTCAAAGTTAAAAATAAAAAAATTTTTCTTTTTTGAGTTTAGATTTGAAACACTTGAGTTTGCAAAGCTACATATTAAAATTGAGTGGTTTAAGTTTAATGCTAGATCTTTTGGCAAATGGTAAAATATGATTCTTAATTTAAGTAAAGTAAGAAAAGTAGAACTAGGATTTTATGAACTTAAAGATTAATCTTTATTAGATTCACTTTGAATGACAAGTTTTCTCAAAGCAAGCATGTTTAGTTCAGATTGCTTGATTCTATCTAGACTTATCGAGACTCTTAACAGTAAAGCTAAACATTTGATTGAATGATACTTGTTGTCTTAAATTTTACTTTACATTTTAACTTACATTAGAATTCTTAATTTTTTTTTTGGCATACATTTTTGTTGTTATTTTTTTTTTTTTTTTTTTTCAAATTTAAGAAAAATTATCGCAAAATATTTCTACTTTGAGCCTAAATTATATTATTCAAATATAAATAATTTATGATGGGAACATTAAATTTAAAATTAAATTTTTAATTTCAAATTAATTAAATTTTATTTTCATCATCAAGTAATAATAAAATTTTAAAAAGAAAAAGAAGAACAAGAAAAAGAAGATTTTCATTTTTATGTATTTTTATTAAAATTAAATATTAAAGTATTTAGTCTATTAGAATTATTAAGTCTATACGAGAATGAATAGTTTGCTTCAAATATTTATCTATTTATTTATTTATTTATTTATTCTTTAAAATGAGTTAAGTGTCTTAGAGTCTAAGAGTCGAGAACATCATCTTCTAATAAATTTCAATCACAAGTTCTTTGGTAACAAACTTCAAACCATATTTAGCAAATATTGTTCAACTTTGAAACTATTTATATTTTTTAAGTTTTTTTTTTGAAAAAAATATATAAAAAGCCTTATTTGATAGCTAATTATTGAAATATTTTAATAATAATAAATGTTAATTTCAATATTATAAAAATAGGCTTAAAATAATTTTTTTTAAAATAATTACATAACTTTAAAAAAATTATGTTTTGTTTAATAAACTATTTAAACTTAAAATAAACAAGACCTGGTTTTTAATAAAACATTAAAATATAATATATATTAACATTTCTGAATGTCTAAATTTGCATTTTTCTTTCTTTCTTTCTTTCTTTCTATTTTATTTTATTTTATTTTCTATTTTTTTTTTAATTTTTATATTTTATTAGTTAGCTAGCTAGCTAGTTAGTTAGTTAGTTTCAAATGTTGCAAATTATAATAATTTATAGCTTTCTATATGAAATAGAAATGAATAAATATTAAAAAAAAAAAAAATAATAAAAATTTAGATTTACAACAACACAATGTAAAATTCTAAATATGGCGGCGTCAAGTCTAACAGGCGTCTTTGAAATATTATGTTCTTGTCATTAGAATCATGTGATATGATTATTATTATATTTATATTCACATAAGGCTTGCTCATTTTTGCATTAAAATCGTTTTATCAACTAAATTAAATATAAAATTATATTCTCAATATCCTCGAATCTTTTTATTTGAAACATGTCAAATATATATATATATATTTATATAACTAATAAAAACTTTTCTTTTTTTTTTTATTTTTATCAAAAAATTTCGCTTAGTCAAGTGAATATTGCTTAGAAGAAGAATTGAATCTAATTATCATAATAACTGGGTGCAAAGACCCGGTTAATTAGAATTTTTTTTTTTTTTTATACATTTTTTTATTATTTTTTTATGTATTTCAAGATTTTTTTTTTTTTTTTATTTCAAAAATTCATAAATTATAATAATCTTTTTTTCTTTTTCTTTTTTTTTTTATATTTTTGGTTTTGATAATATATATATATATTAAAAATATATTTAAAAAAAAATTCCATTTCAAAATTGATCTTAAAAATACATATTTATATTAATAATGGAATTTTTATTTATAAACTTCAACAACAAAAACAACAACAATAATAATAATAATTTTTAAGAATAAGAATATAAAAAAAAAAAAATTTTTTTAAATTTTTTTTTTGATTTAATAAACCATGGCTTAATTTTTGTTTATATTTAGAATTTAATAAAAATAAAATTAAAAAAAAAAAAATAAAATTTTTATTTTAAATTTCAAATAGCCATGACCAAGTCTTCTTTAAATTTAAACAATAATAATAATAGTTCTAATTTAAATACAGAGATAAGACAAATGGTTAGAAAATTAAAATTAAAAAAAGAAAATATAAAAAAAATTTTATTTAAAATTTAATTTTTTTTTTAAATAAATTTAAAAGAGCAATCCGATTCCGATCAATTTGAATCAAAATCAAGCAATATCACATAGTTTGAATAGTACACAGTTTATAAACAGCGGTGTGATTGGCAATACGAGTCTTAGTCAGCAGACAAGCAGTCAAAATCAATGGCAGAACAGATTTGACTTGGACAAACATCAATTCGATCCTGGCATAAACATTATGGAGCAGTGTATAAGTCACAATTCAATTTCGCCAGTCTCTGTAGCTTCTTATTCATTATCGCCTTCTCATATAGTCAATAACTATGGTCTTAATCAAACCACATTTTATCCACAACAAACAATTAATATGGACTTTGGTTCTGCTCAATTACAAACCAGTGCTATATTAAGCTCAAATAATCAACAAGATTTACAATTACAAATCGAATTAGAATCGTTGCTTGGCAATACGAGTTTGTCTGACTCGAGTGCAAATACGAATTTAATAGAAAACAATTTAAGCTTAAACACTAGCTCGAACTCTTCAAACTCGTCTTCGAATCAGACCGATTTGAACGAGGATGAGCTCAATCATGTTAGCAATCAAATAAACCCAATGTCTTTATTTAATAGCAACTCGATAAATATGATAAAACAAAATCGCAAACCTTCTCAACAACATCGAAACAATATTAATAAAATAGACGAAGAGCTCGACACTGATTTGAACTTTATAACCCAGCCTGTGCACTATCCAAGCACACACCATACTAGGCATTTTAATCCTCAAATTGCTGTTTCGCTACCGTCTCAGTCTTTTTTGAACACAATTGATTTCAACAGTTTGAACGAAACAAATCAACATAACGAAAATCAAAGATCTGATCCTGTATTGACTCAGTTTGTGCTTAATTCTAGCCAACAAAATGTTCAACAACAAAATGCGCCACCAGAGCCCAATTTGATAAGTCCTCCAATCAATTATTATAATTCAAACATGTACAGTAATCAACCGAATCAGCACATTTATTCATCTAGTCTGCCATCCAACTATTTTCAATCTATTAAAAGATCCAATAGTCCTTTAGGCTTGGACATAAAAACACCTCCGTCTAAACGACCATCGTCTTCTAATTTAAGTTATATTAATCAAGAAAGTGTTAAGATAAAATCTGAATTGTTAGATCCATTATTAATGAATAATAATAATAATAATAACAATATTAATAATATTAACAATACTAATAATAATACTAATAAAGAAGAAGAGAACGATGATTTTTCCAAGTTTTCCAAGCTAAAACTTTCATCACCATTGAATACAAACAGTTCGGTACATGAATCCGAATCGTTCAGTCCTATAAACACAAATAATCAAAATTCAAATAATTTAGACGCGTTTAATACTTGTTTGTTTGATATTGATGATTCTAATCACAATAATCAGCATAATATTAATAATAATAATAATAATAATCAAAAATTGGACAATTTGGATCTTTTATTTCAAAGCACACACGACTTTAAAAGTGAACAAAATTTTGTTTATGATGAAAATGATTTGATTGGTATGAATACAGCTAATCTAGTGAATAATAATAGTACAGGCAATTATGAAGAGGAAGAAGAAGAAGAGGAAGATGATGATGAAGATGATGACGATGATGAATTAGATGATGAAGACGACTATGATGATGATGAAGATGAAGAAGAAGAGTCTACTGGCGATGAGGATTTGAGCCTTTTGAATAGCGGTGCTAAGCCGATAAATAAGTCAAAGAGGTCGAAAAAGCTCGTCTATGTTGGCTCGGTCGGCTCTGCTCTAAAACAACGAAAGAAAAATCTAAAACAACAATTGAACTTAAACAAGAATATGTTCAATTCGAATGCACAATTTCAGCAAATTTTTTCTTCGCCTCAAAGTAATTTCGATATGAATTCAAGTCAATCGATGTTATCTACAAGTTTACCACCATTAAATGGTCAATTTGAATCAATGTTTAATAAGAATTTGTTTCAATCACAACCTCAGCATCCAAATTTAAATAAGCTATTAAATAATCAAAATTTGACTAGTTCTAATATTAAGAGTATTCTAAACAAAAAAACAAAAGCTAAACAACAACAAAAATTAAAAGAAGAAGAGCTTAAAATTGGAAAAATGAAGAAAATTGAGAATGATAATTTAATGCAGTTGTTAAACGAAGATGAGTTTAACAATAACGAAGAAGATTATCAAGAAGAAGAAGATCTCGAAGATGATATTCTAACAGATTCTGAGCTGAATACCAAAAATATAGTTAAAATGGAACAATCAGACTTTGAGTCTGGCGATTCTAATTTACAAAGTAAACAACAAACTGTCTTCAATCAAAAAGGCAAGAACAGTTCAAGAATCAATTCAGAGTCGTTGTTCGATTTGATGATGTCATCCAAGAACCGTGATTCGTACTTTTGGCAATACAATATTCAGTCTAAAGGTCCCAAGACCAAGAAGGTTTTAACACTGCGCAACAAGGACCCACATTTGCATCGGGACTTCTACGACCCAGTATTTCAGCTCCAATCGTTGAACTCTAGAGCTGGAACATCGCTGAACAAGTTGAGAAAAGGAGACGGAAACGATGTTACACCGAATGCGGACAAATTGTACAATTTAGGAATTCAGATCAGAGACTTTATTCAAAAGTCTTATCAAATGAATAGTGCTTGTTTTACTCCGAATTCTCAGCAAATGTCGAGCTCGTTTGGAAACACTTCAGTGCTAAGCGCTAGTTTAGAGAATAGTCAACAGCAACAACCAGAAAGAGTTAATTTAAAAAGAGAAAAAAATAAAATAGCTAGTCGAGCTTGTAGGCTTAAAAAGAAAGCCCAACACGAAGCTAATAAAATCAAACTTTTCGGTCTCAACGAAGAGCACAGTTAGTTTAAAAAAAAAAAAAATTTTACTTTCTTAAAAAATTTCTATTTATATATTTCAAATAATTAAAGAACAATTTATTGATTGTATAAACTCGGCTCGTGAGCTTATCAGAAAACGCTTAACTAATCCAAATCAGATTCCAAGTGATAAAAAAATGCTTGAATTGATAGACGACTTAATAAAGCAAAAAATAAGTAAGAATAAGCTTTATAAAATATATAAAATAGAAAATTTTTATCAAAAAATATTAAAGGAACTAGAGTTGCTGGCAATTCGGATGGTTATGTTCATTCACTTATGTTAGCCATAGAGAAACAAAGAAGTCTAAACAACAATACAAAATTAGGAAAAAATTCTAATTTAATCGATTTGAACCAATTCAACGCTCAATACAACTCGAACTTGATCACAAACGAGTCGTCTTCATCATTTAACGACTCGTTCCAGCAGTTCTAGATAAACAGTGCCTTCTATAATATTGTTTTTGCGCTGTATATCATCATCATCATCAATATATACATATAAATACATATATAAAGATTTTTTTTTTTTTAATTTATAGGTTTATTTTAGAATTTTGAAAAATTAAAATTTTTTTTTTAAACTGTAAATAAAAGCGAGAAATAACTGAGCTTGAAAAATTTTAGATAAAAAAAAAGAAAAAAATTTTTTAAAATAAAAAAGAAGTCATAATTAGTATTTTTTTTTTTGTAAACTTTTTGGGATTTTAAACAAATTTGTAATATTTATTAAAATGTAAAGAATATAAGGTCCGGTAAGCCTTTTTTGTATTTTAAAATTGGAAAAATATTATTTAAAAAAAAAAAAGGTATTTTTTGATGAAAGAGTTTATTGAATATATATTATAAATATGTACAGAAAACTTTTAAAAATTGTTTTTAAAAATTTTCTTTCTTTCTTTTTTTTTGTTTCTTTTTGAATAAAATAAATTTAAAAATATTTTATAAAATTTTTTATTTTTGATGTGAATAAATTTAGATCTAAACTAAAATGTACGAGCTTTTATCAAAATTGAACAAGATTGCATGCTTATCTTATTGTTCAGAAAGATAAGGCTTTTAATAAAGATAATTTTAATCTTTTGTTTTTTTTTCAATTAATATGTATTTTATTAGAGCTATTAAATTTTATTTGCATGGGTGTTAGAAAAGGAATAGAGTCTAAACAACAAGTTTTTTGTTTTCTTTTTTTTTTATTTTATTTAAATATTTTTTTTTTTAAACAAGAATCTATTGAGTATATTCTTCTTTTATGAGTAAATATTTCTTCAAGCAGATAAAATTAAAATATATAGTTTAATAGGCGAATTAATTAAAGAAGTTTAGTTTTAATAAAGAACAAATTTTTATGTTTAATTACTAATCATTAAGTCAAGAGCAATCAAATTGTTTATGTTGGGAGAAAAATGAAAAAAAGAATTTTAATTTAAAAAAATAAAATTCAAGAAAATAACAGTTGTAATATAAATATAAATATAAATATAAATAAATAAATAAATAAACAAACAACACTTGAAATTATTGGCTTTAATTAAAAAAATATGTTTTGTATCAAATTTAATTTTTTTCTAAATAAAATTGAATGCAAACAAAAAAATATGCTTGTTGAAATTTTTTATTTTAAAATAAAACTAAATAAATATATTTGACCCAAGTGTATAAAATCCCTACAGAACAATAAACACTGGTGAACATCAGTGGTAGATAAGGCAACTTTTTGTCAAATGAAATCAAATAATGAACAAAACTGTTATAAAATTCTAATATAAACAAAAGCCAGATTAGAAATTTTTCAAATCTGTTTAATTTGAATTCTTCCCTCCATTGATATTTCAAACACAAATAGTTGTAAATTAAACTTGATAAAAACAAAGCAACTTTAATTGGATATTCTTTGAATAAGAAAAAAAATTTGAAATTGAAAAGCTTAAATTTAAAATTTAAATAAAATAAAAATTTACCAAAGTTCTTGAATACTAAAGGAAATAAAGAATAATTGCTTATGACACTCATGAAGAAGTACAAACCGCTTAAATTTGAGCTGTTTAAGCTTAACAAACTATGTGGTATTAAAATCATCAAAACGGCTTTTTCGTGTACATGCCAGCCGAATAAAAATGAAGAATAAGCGCATATAATTATAAAGTCGAGTAATAATCTTGTCTCTTGCTTTTTGCAGTGTCTTTTTTTGGCCCATAGTAAAAGTATCGGAATTAACATGAACACAAAGCTTAGTATAAATGTGACTAAAGGTGAAATACTAGGTAATACAACATGTTCAACATCTTGAACCAAACCACTAGTACTCGAAGATTTAGAAGATTTTCTTAGCACAAAACTTAAAATTTTGTCCAAAAAATTATACAATGCCCAAACGTTTGGTGCCCAGTAAGCATGTGATAAACCGCGTTTGAAAGGAAACAAGCGTGATATCAACTGAGGCATTTGCTTCATCAAAATAAATGGTCCCAGTGATAGAATAAACGGAATTATTGCAAATATTCCTATTGAGATTAATCTGTGTAATTTTTGTTTAATATCTTCTTTAAAAATACATTTATTTTTAGGTTTTTTTTAATGGTTTGATTTTAATAAAAAAAATTTTTTTTATTACTTGCTTTATTACAGTAATAAAAAAGAATATAAAAAAAATATCCTGGTGCTATATACAAATAAATATGCTTGAAATTTATCAATGAACTAAACAAAAACGAGCCTAATAACCATTTATTCTATTCGACAAACAAAATTAATAAATTTTAATTATGAAATTTAATTTATCTTACATTTTGTATATAAAAAACAGAAAGCATCATTATTCCGAATAAAAAGCCATTGTATTGAAAATGAATATCTTTATTAAAACAATTAAATAGTTAATTAAATATTTTAAAAATTTAATATTATTAATTACTAACTATCTATGATTATTAAAGCAAAATTGAACAAAAATTGAATAGTCAAATAGCACTTTTTGTCTAAAAATTGCAAATTTGACTCTTTTTTTTCTTTAATATTTGGCAAAAATCTGATTTAAACAAAACTATAAAAAAAAATATCTATAATTAATTATTTTAAAAACTTAAAAAGTACTTTAAAAGAGCAATAACAAGAGTAAGCTCGGTTAAGACAACACTGAACCGTTGATAGTAAATAGTACCGGTTGATTTGTAGTTTAGATTTTCTATTTTAAGCATTTCTTTATCAACAATTTTTGCCGGTATGGATAAAGCATATTCAAAATAGGCAAAAAATGGCGGATAATCCAAAGTCCATTCTGATGTGTTCTTTTTTAAAAAATATACATGTTTTATTTATCTTTGAATAAATGCTTTGAAATTTTTATTTTTACCTCATAATACCATTTTCTTATTGGCAAAGAATGTGTTAAAGCTAACCAATTTCTGTGAACTTCAAAATCAGTCGAATGACTTTGGAAAATTTAGTTTTTTTTTTGAAACAAATTTATTTTATTTGAAATAAAAATACTAGGCAGGGACAAGTAAGAGCTTGAACAAAGCAGAGCCTATTATCAAACAAAGAACAATATTTGGAATCGAATTGGGTCCAAATTTTCTCAAGAGATTTTCATAAAAAAACATTTTTTAATTTTAATTTTAAAACAATTTAAATTGCAAATTATTTTAGACTTTATTTCAAATTTCATCTTTTTTTCATTTATAACTTAACAAATATGTTCCAAATTGGCATTTTTTAAGTATATGAATTAGAACCGATCAATGTTGATTTTGTTATGTAAAAAAAAAATAATCTTTGAACTTTTTTTTTTTTATTTAATGCGGTGTGTTTTTTTTTTAAAAAATTTAATTTAGAAAATAGTAAATTTTTGACAAAAAAAAATTTTATAAGAACTAAAATGTTGAGTTTAAGAAGCAAATTTTTATCTAAATTGAACAATTTAAATTATGTGAAAAAAGCTTTTCTAGCATCTAGCCCATCAGAGCCAATAACTACTGGTTTTAATTTTGACTTGACAGAAGAACAAAAAGAATATGTACAATTATCTCGAAAATTTACTGCTGAAGAAATTATACCAAAAGCAGCTCATTTCGATAAAACTGGAGAAGTAAGTTATTTGTATAATAAAATAGTTGAGTTAGAAGTTAATAAAAAAATCATTATTTAAAGTATCCATGGGATATAGTCAAAAAAGCATTTGATCTAGGCTTAATGAATACCCATGTACCAGCTAAATATGGTGGTTTAGGTTTAGGCAATATGGATAGTTGTCTAATAACTGAAGAAATATCTTATGGATGTACTGGTATCGGCACTGCTTTGGAAGCAAATTCACTCGCAGTAATTGATTTTTATTTTTTTAAATTGTTTGAAATCAAATTTAAAAAAAAATTAAAAAGCAAGCTCCAGTTTTATTAGCTGGTAATGAAGAACAAAAGAAAAAATATTTAACAAGAATTGTAGAGCCTGGTCAAGAAAAACCATTGATGTGTGCTTATTGTGTAACTGAGCCTGGTGCAGGTTCAGATGTAGCTGGTATTAAGACTAGAGCTGAGAAAAAAGGTGATGAATACATTTTGAATGGTCAAAAGATGTGGATTACAAATGGTGGTGTAGCCAACTGGTATTTCGTTTTAGCTAGAACAAATCCAGATCCAAAATGTCCAGCTTCCAAAGCATTTACTGGTTTTATAGTCGATGCTGACTCGCCAGGAGTTACCAAAGGAAGAAAAGAATGGAACATGGGTCAAAGAGCTTCAGATACTAGAGGTATCACATTCGAGGATGTAAGAGTACCTAAAGAAAATGTTTTGTTAGCTGAGGGAGCAGGTTTTAAGATAGCTATGGGAGCTTTTGATCTAACAAGACCACCAGTAGCTGCCGGAGCAGTCGGTCTTGCTAGAAGAGCTTATGATGAAGCCAGAAAATACGCTTTGGAGAGAAAAACTATGGGTAAGTTGATAGCTGAACATCAAGCGGTTGCTTTTATGCTAGCCGAGATGGCTATGGGCATTGAAGCTTCTCGTCTATGTTATCAAAAAGCCGCCTGGTTAATGGACAGAGGACAAAGAAACACTTATATGGCATCCATAGCAAAAGCTATGGCTGGTGATGTTGCCAACAAATGCGCAACTGATGCAGTTCAGATATTTGGTGGAAATGGTTTCAATACTGAATACCCAGTTGAAAAATTAATGAGAGACGCCAAAATTTATCAAGTAAAATTTGCACAATTTTTCAAAAAAAGTTTTTTTTTTTTTTTTAAATTTTTCTTTTTCAAAGATATACGAAGGAACAGCACAAATTCAAAGATTAATCATTTCTCGAGAATTACTCAGTGCTGCTAAATAAATAAAGAAACAAAATGCGATTTTTTATTTAAATTTTGTATAAAAAATTTAATATCAAGATATTTCATTTTATTTTAATTTAAAATAAAAAAAAAAATTTTTGAAATTTGTTTTTTGAAATTTATTTTTATTTTCCGCTTGAATAAATATCACTCAAATAAAAATAACAAAATTTGCATATTTTAAAACTTAGAAAAAAAAAAATTTTTACATAATAAATTAGAAAAAAAAATTTGTTTCTCCACCAAAAAAAAATGGGTTGCGGCTCATCTAAATCAGTAAAAACAGAACTAAGTTCAAAAGATTTGCAATTTTTGGCAAACAATACCAAATTTACTAGTGATCAAATCCAAGACCTATTTGACGGATTTGTAGTAAGTTAAAAAAATATATAACTAGGTTAAACTAGACTTTAATCTTTATTAACCAGAAAGAATGTCCTGATGCAAAATTGAGAAAACCAGACCTAATCAAAAACTACCAAGAACTATACCCTCGTGGAGATCCGAGCGAATTCTGCGACTATTTATTTCAAACTATTAAAGAAAAGAAAAAAGATTTTGCAACATTCAGAAATTTCGTTTTAGCTTTAAGCGAGCTTGAGTCAGATTTAGATAGACAATTAAAATATTTGTTCAAAATTTATGATTTGAATAAGAATAAAAGTATAAGCTTCGAGGAGATTAAGAAACTGGTAAAAGCAGTAGAGAAGTTGAAAGGTTTAAACAAGAATTTGTCCGATGAACAATTCACTGAAATATTAGACCTAAAATCCAAAGACATTTTTAAACTCTTCGGCAAGTCACCAAGTGATAAAAATTCATCCATAAACGAGCTTGAATTCGTCAATGGTTTAAAATCAAATAAAGCTCTATTTAATAGCCTATATCCATCAGATTAGAAATATTTAGGCCATTTAAATTTAGATAGATATTTTTTTTTTTTTTATATAACCCAAATTTTTTTTTGTTAATAAAATTTTGTATATTTCAACAAAAATATTTGCAATTTTTATTATTTTTTTTTTTTTACTCATTTCAAATAATTTCAACAGATTTTTGAAATAAAAGAAGAAAAAAAAGCTTTATAATTTTTTTTTTTATTTATGAATAATTTGCATGCGTAATATTTATTAATCGAAACAAGAAAAAAAATTAAAAGAGAAATTTTTTATTATAATTTTAAAAGAACCAAATAATATAAAAAAAACTTGTTTTATTTTATTTATTTATATTTTCGTCATCAATCGATTTTAGATAAAAAATAAGTAAAAAAAAAAAAAAATAAGAAAATGTCTAATTTATCCAAAAAGATCCTTGTTTATGGCGGAAGTGGAGCACTTGGAAACCATTTGGTTAATTTCTTTAAATCCAAGAATTATGTATATTAATGTTAAAGCATTTTATAAAAAAAATAATTTAACTTTGTTGCTTGTAAAGTATGTTGTATCGGTAGATCTAAAAGAGAATCAAAGTGCAGACTCGAATATAATAGTAAACTCGAGTCTATCATTGGTAGAACAGGAATTGAATATAGAAGAAAGCCTAAAACCTTTATTAAGTCAAGACTCTAAACTAGACGCTATTTTAAATGTAGCTGGTGGTTGGGCAGGTGGAAATGCACAGTCAGATAAATTTGTTTTTAATTGTGATTTGATGCTAAAACAAAGTGTATGGTCTTCAGTAATCTCAGCCTCTTTAGCAGGTAAATATCTCAAAGAAAAAGGTGTTTTGACTTTGCCAGGCGCTGCAGCTGCTTTAGAATCTACACCACAAATGATCGCTTATGGAATGGCGAAATCTGCTGTGCATCAATTGACTAAAAGTTTGGCTGTAGAGAAAAGTGGTTTGCCAGAAGGAGCATTTGTAAGTGCTTTATTACCAATTACTTTAGACACTCCAATGAACAGAAAATGGATGCCTAAAGCCGATTTTGGTACTTGGACACCTCTAAGCTTTGTAGCTGAACTTTTCTTCAAATGGATTGAAAATCCAGAAGATAGACCATTAAATGGTAGTCTGGTAAAACTCATGACTTTTGATTACAACACAGAAATACAATTGTTCTAAATCATCTAAATCAAACTTCCAATTTATAATCTCAATGTTATTATTTTAGTCTAGTCATTCTAAAGTCATTGTTTTAGTCATTGTTTAAGTTAAATAAAAAAATTTAATAAAAAAAATGTTTTTAAAACTTTTTTAAAATATTTATTTATTTATTTAAAACTCAAGGTTTAACAGCCTTGTTAGCAAAAAAATATATATATACTGTTTGATTTTGTTAATTGTTTTTTTTTTATCTTGGTAAAGAAATGTTTAAAAAATGAACAGTCAAAATAAAGAAGAGTTTAAACTAGACCAATTGAAACACAAGTGGTTTCATTCTAAACCATCTAAACTATACGATTTATGTATTAAAACTCTATGTGAAAACATTAATTTAATCTTAGTACCGAAATCGTCCGGTGATAAAACAAGCGTAAAATATAAATTGTCCGAATCGATCGGACCCTTACCTTGTTGCATAACTGAGTCTTTACTAAAACAGTATTTAAAGTATTACTTAAATAAATTATCAGAACTAGAACGAGACGAATATTTCAATGTAAATAAAAACGATTTGAAAAAAAACAACTACAATTTAACTTCATATTATGATTTATTGACTGCTTTTGTTTCTAGACCGGATATTATAAAATTAAGTAGAATCGACTATCGTCAATGTGAGTACCAAAAATCTACACTTGAGCAAAGATTAAAGCAAAAATATTTAAATCAATTGAGCGCAGGCTCTAAAATAAACTCTTTTTATTTTAAAATAAAAAAACTAAACTCTAAGTATGACTTGAAATCTCTTCGCTCCAGACAAAAACCGCACTTTACCGATAAAGATATTAAAAAATTAGCCAAAAATCACAAAAGTTTAAGCTTTCTTGAACTATGTCCGTGTGAACTGAGCAATAAATCTGTTGTATATATCAACAAATATTTATTCAATGATTTAAAATATTTAAGATTAAAAAATTGTTGTAATCGAAGCGAACCAACGCCGATACAACAAGGACAAGTGCAACAACAAGATGAAAATTTAATGTTTCAATTTAATAACGATTTAAGCGATTTGGAATCGGTTGAAGAAGACCTAGAGCTTGAACATCAAGATCAGATTGAACATGATCAAAATTTAAACAATTTTTTGTTTGCACCGAACGAAGAAGAAGACGAGGACGATGATGAAGATGACGCAAATTTTGATGCTTATTTAAAAGAGTACGTCAACCGGTATAAACAATCAGAGCCGAAAAAAAAATGTAAAAAAAAGCACCATCACCACAAACATCGTAAGAGGTTGAAGTGTAGAAAAAGTTGTCATAAAAAAAAGATCAAAAATATGCTAAGCGAAGATCGAGGTGTTAAAGAATGTAAATTGTTTAAGCCATGTAAAATAAAATATGTAAAAAAGGACCTAGAGCCTGAAGAGGAGTTTGAAGAGGAAGAAGAAGAGGACGATAAAGAGACTAGCTCGATTTTAAAGTGGTTGATCAAACGAGCTGTTAAACAAGAACAAGAACAAGAGAAATCGAAGCCATCGAGTTCTATATCTCTTATCGAACAAATAAAAAAGAAAGCTTCTTTTTTGGCCGACACAAAAATGTTGGACAAAGTATCAATATCTTCATCGAATTTCGATGAACAGGAAAACTTAGAATCTCAATCAAATAAAAACTTGTCAATTTATACAACAGGTTCGGATGATTCGCGATCATCTTCTTGTTCTTCTCTATCTTCAACTTCTATATCTTTATTGTCATCTTTATCTCTTTTATCCTCATCTTCTTGCTCATGTTCGTCATGCTCTTCTGATTCATCGACTAGTCGCACATCTTGTTCATCGTTCTCAACCTCATCGTCTTCATCTTCTTCAGATTTTGATGACTACAGACTAGAACAATTAGATCAAAAACAATATCTAAAACGACATATAAACAAAAAAGTAATTCGTCAACAAAAACTATTAGAAAAAGTAGCTAATCTCGGCTCATCACCCATTAATGTTATTCAAGCAATAGCAGCTAAAGCTCTAAACTTTAAACTAAAAAATACGCATCAGTTAAAATCAGAGACTTCATCTAAATCCAATCGGCGTTTGATCCGACACTACAAGTTTATAAAATCAAGTAACATCAAACACAAACACGACTCAAGTAATTTGTTATCTCAATTAATGAATGATCTCAAAAACGAAGAATACGACCAAGAAGATGACGATGACGACGAATTGAGCGAGTTTAAACAGTATAAAAAAAAGAAAAGACTAAAAGAAGACGATACATCAGAGTTTGATATGGAAACTCAGCAAACAAATTCAAAAGCCGGAACATCTAAATCGTTCGACAATCAATCTCAGTCAAATTCAAATCTATTTTCAGTACTCAAATATTGGATGAGCAAAAAAAGTGAGAAAAAGGAAGAAAAGAAGCCCGAAGAAGGATTAAAACAAGTTGTAGAAGAGAACAAAAAAATTCTAAAATATTCATCATTGCTACAAACTATTAATTTATCTAATTTGGAGCACTTAAGCTTACGAAACTTAGGTTCTAATTGTATTAAGCCGTTCATGCTGAATAAATTGCTTAACAATTTTAAGTGTTTAAAATACTTGGATATTTCAAACTGTTGTACCAATCAGTTGTATTTAGTCAAAAAACAGTCTGATTTGGATTCTAACATCGAGCCTCAATCTTCGGCTCAAACTACAGACGATCTTTACGGTTGTTTATATGGTCTAATGAACATAGCACATAGTTTAACGCATTTGATCATGTCCGATCTTAATGTCGAAGATATTCTATCAAATTTAAAATTTATTTTAAAATTAAAACAACTAAAACATTTGGATATTTCAAGTTGTAGAGAAAAACCGCCTCTTAATAGGTACAAAAACCCTTCTTTGTTACTAGCTAAATTAGTTTATCATTTGAATAATTTAATTTCTTTGGACATTTCGGGAACTAATTTGACAGGATCGAGTATATTTAAAGAACAAGAAGAAATAGAATATATTAAAAAAAGATTATATGATGATTTGATAGATGATTTTAATGATTATCAAAGAGTTAAACTTGACCAAATTGTGACCATCAAATCAGGTGTTGCAGGTTTGATGTTTTTGAATAATGAGAAAAAATATTTAGACTTTTTTGGCTGTTTTTGCTGTGATAATTCTATATCGAATCGTAAGGATATACCAGCTGTGAAAATTTCAAGCGAAACTAGTGAAGCTTATTTGTTTAATTCGCTTGAGTATCATCTTAACGATAGACCTTTGTTTCTTTTAGATGCTTTGAATCATTTGTTTGAGTTGTATAGAGATGAGTTTATCCAGGATAAGCTACTCGGCGGACACTTGATTATGAACGCAATGGAAAAACATTTGGATAATTCGCGCATTCAAATATCTGGCTCGGCGTCTTTATTCTATGTTTTAAAGTATTGGAAAGAAGAGAATTTTCAATTGCCATATTTCTACTTGAAGAGATTAATACTAACTGTTATTAATGGCATGGAGGAGCATATAGATGAGTCAGCAATGAGAAGAAACTGTGTTTTGATTATGTGTAGATTAAACCTTCCAGATGATGTGTTATTTGTCTCGGATAGACTTATACGTATCTTGCTAAAAATATTCGAGGACTATATTGAAGACAGAAATAAAAATCCTTTAAATGATAGACCAGAGCATTTTGTTCTAAGGACAGCTATGCACTTGCTGAATATACTTGCTTGTAGTGTACATGGTTCGGACAAGGCTAAAGCAGGTCTTATAAGTATACCAGTAGCAATGAGCTTGATTAAAACAAAGACAAAATTTAAAGAAGCAGATGACATATTAGAAGTAACATGGAGCTTTTTATGGAACATAACAGATGAGACACCAGAAAATTGTAAACTCTTTCTGGACTCTTGTGATGGCATAAACGCTTTTATGGAATGCATACAATTCAAAAAATCCGAAATAATACGCAACATGATGGGTTTATTAGGAAACGTTGCTGAGGTAAAACCACTAAGAAATCGTTTATGTAAAAACGATCTGATAGCAACATTTAGACAATTGTTGTTTCATTCAGGTGATGGTATTGAAATACCGTACAACTCGGCCGGTGTTTTGGTTCATATAATGTCCGATGGCCAAGAATTATGGGCTGATTCTGAATGCAAAGATCATGACCGTCAATCAGTCATAGAAGATATTGAAACTGCTATTGATAAATGGGATCTCAACTCGGAAAGAAACATTAATTATAGATCTTTTGAGCCTATTTTTAGATTAGCTGAACAAATTGATAATCCAATTTGTCAGAGATGGGCTTGCTGGGCTTTGGCTAATTTAACTACTGTTTATCGTAAAACTCTTTTGATTTTTTCTTCATACCAATTTTAGTATTGTAAAGTTATTTAATTTTTTTTTATTCTTAAAGCTGACATTTATTGTCCTTTGTTTGAGAAAGAAAATGGTAAAGAATTGCTAAGCAAAGTTTTAAATTATCAAAATGTAAATGATGCAATTAAACGATACACAAATATCGTGTTTGAAAATGTTGACAAATTTTTAAAAAATAACTAAAAAAATTTATTTTTTTTAAAACTTTTTAATTTTTTTCTTTTTATTTTATTTTCACCGTTTCATATTTATAGTATTTATACAATGTAAAAATAAACAAATTTTATCAAAATTTTTTTTTTATATTTTAATCAGATTTTTGGTCCAGAATGGACATAATGGTTCATTATATTCGCTTATTTTCTTTTTGTCTAAAGTTTCATTTTTGCAGCTTTAGAGAATGTTAAGATATATTTCTTTTCTGGCTTCTTTCGGAGCTGGCTATTGCCTGGCTAAAAGAGATGATTTAAGTTTAAATTCATTTTTAAAGCCTTTGCAAGCAGCTACCACAAATATACCAGTTAACAATACAGTGCAAGATATAGTACCTTATAACAAGTCAAGTAATCTTATGACCACAAGCGATGATATGGCTATTATGAATGTAAATCGAACAAGAGAAATAATGAGGCACGGTTATCCGAGTTTGGATAACTTGAGAATATTCGATAATTATGTGCTCTCATATGATCGTCGAAACAGGGTTGCTAACTGGGTCTTTGAACATATGACTTTTGAAAAAATGAAGCCAGCAGAAGACATAGACCGTGGTAAATGCGATTTCAGAGAAGACAGTTTCATCCATCCTTATTTTAGATCTACTAACCAGGACTACAAAGGTTCTGGCTACGACCGAGGCCATTTAGCTGCAGCTGCAAATCACCGAAACAATCAAAAACTAATGGATCAAACTTTTTTCCTATCAAACATGGCACCTCAAGTAGGAAAAGGTTTTAACAGGGATAAATGGAATGATCTTGAAAAAGAGGTTCGTGGCTTAGCCAAAAAGCATGACAATGTATGGGTATGTACTGGGCCTCTTTACTTGCCCAAGTATTTGTTGCAATATTAAACTTTACCAAATATCAAATTTATTAATTTTTTTCTTTTTAAGAAAAGAAGTTGATAATAAATTGTATGTTAAATATGAAGTAATCGGACCAAATAATGTTGCTGTTCCAACGCATTTTTTTAAAGTTGTTCTATGCGAGAAAAAAGGCGAATATTGTTTGTATTCTTACGTTTTACCTAATCAACCATGTGAAAGTTCAATACCCTTGTCTAGTTACATGGTACCAATCGATTCAATTGAGCGAGCAGCTGGTTTTTTGCTTTTCGACAAAATACCAAGGAAGCAAATCAAACTAATAAATGGCAAATAGGAAAAAATTTTAAAAATTAAAAATAAAAAATTTTTTAATCCATTTTTGAAGTGTTCAAATATTTAATAACATCAAGCTTTTTATTTTTAAATGTTATATAATAAATTTAATTACTTGTTTAAACAAATTTTTATTATCTAGAAATAAAAATTTTAAATATCAAATTTTTTTTTTTATTAAATTAAATTTTTATCTTTTATTTTTTTTTCTCTTACTTTTTCTCTTTCGTTTATAAAAAAATAAAAAATTATCTCTAAAATAAAATTTTTGAATTTTTAAATAAATGAATGCGAATGTGAGTTTAAAATTAATAAAAGATTTGTTGCTAAATTATGAACATGAATCAAGTTTAAAATGTGACTTGAAATCGATTGATTTGAATGAAAGTTTAAACTTAATATTTATGAACTCAATCAAAAGAGAAGAAGTGTCAGATGAGACTAAAAATTCAAGCTTATCTTCTACATATCTCAGAGATGACTACGATTATTCGGGCGCTGTTGTTTACATTTTATTTATTCTTTTTTGGTATGCGTTTTCTGTTATTTTAATGATCAAAATACAAACAAAAAAAAGCGATTTGGAATATTTCGAAGACTCGGAAAACTCTGAAGAAGCAAATGCACATGCTTTACTTAAACGAATTCGCGATGATAAAATAAAAAAAGAAGCTTTAGGTATTTTGTTTTTAAGATAAAATTTTTTTATTATATTTTTCAACTTTATTATTTAAAGAGGAACTAATAAAACCCGGCTTCAGGGAAAAGATGTGGGACATATACACAGATAATCCGAATAGTTACAAAATAAGAAGACAAGAGAGCAAGAAGCTTCAGCAAATCGACCGCAAACTGAGGCAATACTACAGCCAAAGCGGAGAGTTTAATTACAACCCAAAAGAAATGCACTACAAAACTTTAGACTTGTCTCAATTAGAAAGACCCAGACCTAGACTCGACACGACTAATCTTTTTTTGCTTAAAGACGTCAACAAGTTCGAGCCGACTAATCAAAACAACAGTCATCCAAATTCTCTGACTACCCGAAACTCATTCTCAGTAAGCTCGTTTGACTCTTCGAATCGAAACCATGTACACGACTTTCCCAAACTTCCAACCAGGTTTAAAGTAGAAAAAATAAAAGAGTTTTAAAATTTGCAAAAATTATTTTTATTAAAAAATAAAAATGTAATAAAAAATTTTATTTTATTTTTTTTTTGTTTATCTATTTATTTTATCTTTTAAAACAATAATGAAATTTAATTCTTTTCAAATTATTACCATAGAAACTTTATTTGAGCAGCAAATAATCATCTAAAAATCTTATTTTTATTTTAATTTAAAAAAAAAAACACACATCTTTAATTATTAAGCTTTGAAAATTTATAAAAATAAAATAAAAAATGAACACGAATTCTCAGCGACAGTCAATTATTCGTGAAAGTATTAAATATGATTCTCTAAACTCGTATGATTTTATGCTAAACCGAGAATATTCAAATTCTAATCTATGGGCATTTAAGAATAATAATCAAATAACAAGTTTCAAATTATCTGAGTATGTTATTACAAGTTTTTTAATTAAAATTATCTCTTCTTTTTCTTTTATTTGCTCTTTAAAAAAATAAAATACAAAATTTTAGTTTCTTTAAATTTAATTATTTTGAAAATTTTTGAAAAAACACAAAAAAAAAATATTTTATCAAATTTTAAAATATGCTAGAAGAAAACGAATTGGAGGAATGTGAAGATGAAGTCTCTGAAATGATCTCATTTAGAAGTTCGCCAAGAAAGAGTAATTCTTTTAAGAACAACAAAACTCAAGAAGATGACATAAATGAAAGCGAAGAAAGTTTGTTTAGACCACGAGTAGAACGATTTTTATCGATTGTTGAATTACCACCGGAAATTATGTTCCTAGCTCAGCAAAAAATTTTGATAAATCAAACAAACTTAGGTATAGTTGGAACTAAACAAAATAAGAACAGTTCAAATTTAGCTAAAAAAGAATCTATTAAAAGCAAATTGAATAATTCAAGTCCTCGATCAGAGACTAGTTTAGGAGCTGGGTTTAAATTAAAGCCTCATAAGCATATAAGACACTATCATGATGGTAGCGGTCTATCCCAGTCTGAAAGGGCAAATATAATTAAGGATATAATAAAAAATTTTGACTTAGATAAATATTTAAACGAATTTTTAACTGATAATGTTATTGAAATAAAATTTGATAAAAAGTTTTTTTTTATTTAATATTTTTATTTTTTAATTATTTTTTAAAACAAATTTTTATATTATTAAGTAAACCAGAGACAAGAGCAGTTAGAGAAAGATTAATTCGTCTAATGAAATCGGATGTAATAAGAATAAACGATATTAATTATATGAGAGAATTGTCGAAAAAAATTCAGGATAATTATCAATTGGAACAAGAAAAGTTATTAAAATCATTGGAAGAAAAAGAGAAAAAAAGACAAAGAAATTTATTAGCAAAAGGTTTGATAAACAAGCCATATGATTCGGAAGTGAGTTTAGATGAAAAAAAAGAGCATGAAACGAAATTTAGATTACCAAAATTAAAATAAACTTATTTTTTTAGAAATATTACAAATAAAATGATAAAAGAATCAAATGGAACATTAATTTTCTTAACTTTTCATTTTAATAGTCATAAAAGCTTTCTTTAAATTAATTTTAGTTTTAGTCTTTAGGTTTATTATTTTTTTATCTTAAATTTATTGCTTTTTGTCTAAAACTTAATTTTTACTTGGTTGATAAATAAAAAATTTATAATATTTTAGATGGCGATGTTGCTCATACTATATATTGGCTAATAAGAATAGAGATTTATTCGGCTTGATTTATTTTTAATTAATTGTATTATCGTATCCAATTATTATAAAAAAAAAAGAATCTTAAATTTTTAAAAAAATTTATTATAACTATTTAAAACAGACCATATTTGAAAATATTTCTAATTACTGAATAAGTTTAAAATAAAATTTAAAATTATTATTTTAAAATTTAAATATTTTATATCAGGATAGATGTAAGAAGGGCTCAAATTTTTAATGCTTGTGTATAAGATACGGTTATTTAAATTTTGTACATCACGATAATTAAATTTTATATTATTTTTATAAAAGCTTTGAATCTTTAATATACAAATATAATTAAGAAATATTTAAAAATAATTTTTTTTATTAATTAAAATTTACTTGATGCTGAGATATGTTCAGTTTTAAATTAAAAAGAGACCATATTACACCTTCAGTACATGGAGGAGTTGTTAAACTACCTGAATATCTATAATATCCATATAAGTTTATTTGATTTTGACTAGGTAAAAAAGAGTTTAAATTCAACTTTTGAACATGATAATCTTAGTTACAAAAATTTGTTTAAAATGAATTTTTTTAATTTAAAATAACTTTTAATACTTTTTTCTTTAATGTCTTGTCCAACGATAAGAAGCAATTTATCCAAATTAGTATTATTTTGATCACTTATCTTTTAAGTTTATTTTTTAATTGAACGAATTTTTTAAGATTTTAAAATCGATTTTATTTACCTGAAAAATAAAGCCAAGAACAGCTATATTATTATTTGATGATTTATGAACCATATGGAGCTGTTTTTTAAATTGGAAATATTTTATATTTATATTTAAAAAATAAATATGTAAAAATTTAATTTAAAAATACTTCTAATGGAAATTTTTGCCCATCAATATGATGTTCACTACCTTTTAATTATTAAAGCTAAATTTTAAGTTTTATTAAAATCTAATTTAAATTGGTTCTATAAAACCTTGAAAAATGTTAAATCCCCAATGAAAATGAAATTGTTGTAAATAATATTTCTCATCTTGATTAAAATTACTTCCAGTAATATATGGTATATAAGTTGTATCTAGTGTCTGTGTTGATATTACTTTTATTTTATTAATATAAATATTTGATTTAGTCTAATATATATTTTATTTTAGTACCAGTATGACCATTGTTAGAAATATTCCAATACAACTCTTTATCATAATCAAATAAATTAAAGCCTTTTAAATTATTATTGTAAGCAGCTTTAGAAGTATTTATATTAATTGGAGATTGTAACCGTCCTCTGCAAGCATTATACTCATGTTCCCAAACATCCGGTCCTTCTTCTTCATAATTCCATTCACTACAATTAGTTTCTTTATTATTTAAAGTTTAATTTTATTTGCCAAGAGATTTATTTTTGTCAAATTTATAAAAATTTTTACTATATAATAAAACACTTAACTTCAATATCAATATTAAAATGAAAATTTTCTTAAAAGTCATTTTTTTTATCATTTAGAAGTTTTTGTTGTTTGTTTAAAACATTCTATATTAAAACTTTGGTAAAAGTTAAGCATTTATAGTCTCTAGCTTTTGTTATTCTTTTAATTAAATTAAGGCTTATTTTTATGAGCAATAAAAACGTCTATGGAAAATTAATTTTTAGAATTTTAAATCAACGATTGTAAACAAAAAAATTATAATCTTTTAACATTAAAATTTATTCTGATTTAAATATTTAAAAAAAAGTTATTACGTTTACAAAAGTTATAAATATTATAGCTTTCATTATAGTATTATAAATTTTTTTTTAATTTTTTATCTATTATTTTTGGATAAAACAAAGTTTTATTTTATATTATTTTAAAGCATTTAGTTATAAAATAAATTAGTTTATTTGAAAAAATTTAAAACTTCAAAAAACATTCGTCTTTTGAAGTATTTAAAATAATAAAAGATAAATGAAAAATTTGATTGAAACAAAACGATTTATTATTTTTATAAAATAAAATAATACTAAATGAAAATTAAAAACAAAAGTAATGGTAATAATTATAAACAACGCATATCGACACAAAAACATCGTGTCTTTTCTAAGGTTAAATCGCAATAAATGTTTATTAAAATGTTAGTGACCGCTAAATTGCTAAATTTTTGAAAAATTTAAGAACGACTCAAATTTACTATAATGTTAAGATTTTTAAAAATTTTTCTAAAAAATTTGCATGTTAATTGAAATTTATTTTTTTTAAAAAAAATTTATAAAAAAGAGCTTAAATTCAACTTTTGAACATGAAAATCTTAGTTACAAAAATTTGTTTAAAATGAATTTTTTTAATTTAAAATAACTTAATTTAATTTAATTTTAAAAAGCCACTAACTACGCCAAGGCCGGTCCCAAGCCCGGGTAAAGTAGGAGGGGTGGTGGTATTATGCAAAGTGTGGTACATTACGGGTGGTGAGGTCTACGGGCCTTATCTCAAATCCTGTCGTACATCTGTGCCGCTGGCTTTGACCATCACGGAGTATAGTAGGTTGGGAACGATCGCGGGAGCTTGTTTTGTAACGCTGGCACTTTGCACATACTCTTAATAAGGCAAGGTAAAGTCAAATTAGGCGCTTGGTTTGGGGTTCCAAGCTATATGCCAAATAATGATCGAGTTTGCAGCTTCGGCTCAGATGAGTGGTTGTTATTTGTGCTGAACGTCCCCCGTCTTTATTAAGAGTATGTAGCCGTAATATCATCATAACTACGCCACTGCCGGTCCCAAGCCCGGGTAAGAGTAGGAGGGTGATGATTACCACTTACAAAAAAAACATTATACAATATATCTTTTACTATGAAATATCAACAAAGTTAATTATTAATTGCAACAATTTTCATACAATATTATTCCTAAAATCATTATAAATATCCTATTTTCCTTATCTTAATCATATAAAAATATAAAATTATTTACAAAATGAATTATTAAACATTTCTCTAGCTTACAATTTGAATGAGTTATTTCAAAGTTTAGATTTTTAAATATTTTTATCATTTTTTATTATTTTTTTAAAATTAAAAATTTTATTTTAAAAAGCCACTAACTACGCCAAGGCCGGTCCCAAGCCCGGGTAAAGTAGGAGGGGTGGTGGTATTATGCAAAGTGTGGTACATCACGGGTGGTGAGGTCTACGGGCCTTATCTCAAATCCTGTCGTACGTTTGTGCCGCTGGCTTTGACCATCACGGAGTATAGTAGGTTGGGAACGATCGCGGGAGCTTGTTTTGTAACGCTGGCACTTTGCACATACTCTTAATAAGGCAAGGTAAAGTCAATTTAGGCGCTTGGTTTGGGGTTCCAAGCTATATGCCAAATAATGATCGAGTTTGCAGCTTCGGCTCAGATGAGTGGTTGTTATTTGTGCTGAACGTCCCCCGTCTTTATTAAGAGTATGTAGCCGTAATATCATCATAACTACGCCACTGCCGGTCCCAAGCCCGGGTAAGAGTAGGAGGGTGATGATTACCACTTACAAAAAAAACATTATACAATATATCTTTTACTATGAAATATCAACAAAGTTAATTATTAATTGCAACAATTTTCATACAATATTATTCCTAAAATCATTATAAATATCCTATTTTCCTTATCTTAATCATATAAAAATATAAAATTATTTACAAAATGAATTATTAAACATTTCTCTAGCTTACAATTTGAATGAGTTATTTCAAAGTTTAGATTTTTAAATATTTTTATCATTTTTTATTATTTTTTTAAAATTAAAAATTTTATTTTAAAAAGCCACTAACTACGCCAAGGCCGGTCCCAAGCCCGGGTAAAGTAGGAGGGGTGGTGGTATTATGCAAAGTGTGGTACATTACGGGTGGTGAGGTCTACGGGCCTTATCTCAAATCCTGTCGTACGTTTGTGCCGCTGGCTTTGACCATCACGGAGTATAGTAGGTTGGGAACGATCGCGGGAGCTTGTTTTGTAACGCTGGCACTTTGCACATACTCTTAATAAGGCAAGGTAAAGTCAATTTAGGCGCTTGGTTTGGGGTTCCAAGCTATATGCCAAATAATGATCGAGTTTGCAGCTTCGGCTCAGATGAGTGGTTGTTATTTGTGCTGAACGTCCCCCGTCTTTATTAAGAGTATGTAGCCGTAATATCATCATAACTACGCCACTGCCGGTCCCAAGCCCGGGTAAGAGTAGGAGGGTGATGATTACCACTTACAAAAAAAACATTATACAATATATCTTTTACTATGAAATATCAACAAAGTTAATTATTAATTGCAACAATTTTCATACAATATTATTCCTAAAATCATTATAAATATCCTATTTTCCTTATCTTAATCATATAAAAATATAAAATTATTTACAAAATGAATTATTAAACATTTCTCTAGCTTACAATTTGAATGAGTTATTTCAAAGTTTAGATTTTTAAATATTTTTATCATTTTTTATTATTTTTTTAAAATTAAAAATTTTATTTTAAAAAGCCACTAACTACGCCAAGGCCGGTCCCAAGCCCGGGTAAAGTAGGAGGGGTGGTGGTATTATGCAAAGTGTGGTACATCACGGGTGGTGAGGTCTACGGGCCTTATCTCAAATCCTGTCGTACGTTTGTGCCGCTGGCTTTGACCATCACGGAGTATAGTAGGTTGGGAACGATCGCGGGAGCTTGTTTTGTAACGCTGGCACTTTGCACATACTCTTAATAAGGCAAGGTAAAGTCAAATTAGGCGCTTGGTTTGGGGTTCCAAGCTATATGCCAAATAATGATCGAGTTTGCAGCTTCGGCTCAGATGTAAGAGTAGGAGGGTGATGATTGCCACTAACTAAACAATAATATTCATTTTTTATTCTTTATTTAAAAATAGTCAATTACCTTAAAAAGTCTTTCAATATTTAAGAACATCAATAAAAAAAAATATCATACAATATATAATTTTTTTTAAATACTTTAAAAAGCAAACCTATTTGTATTCTATGAAGGGTACTTTACCATATTTTTTAATTTTTTATTTATGACATTCAAAGTTTTATTGTAATTTTCTTTGTATAGTAAAAAATAAATGAATCAATAAATTTTATTTTAAAAAGTGTTAAATAAACTTTAAAACTGAGTGATTTATATTTTTAATATTTTTAATAAAAAATTTTTTATAAAAATAAAATGGTATAGAAGTAAAGAAAATAGAATTGATGAATATAATTAAAAATGAGGTAATATCGTTCATAGATCTTGTATCATCTAAAATTAAATTTACAATACCAGTAAAATAATTAGATATCATAAATATTGTAATGCCAATAAATTTAGAATCTGCAATAATCGGAAATGATTGAGCCAAATAAATTAACTGATTGAATTTATCATTTGAACCATTAAAATGAACATTAGTTAGTTTTAGACAATATTTGAATATGATTATATTAAATAATAAGCAAATAGACCAAAAAAATAGAGAATGACAAAGCTTTAAAAAAATTATTTTAATTTCAATTTAATTAGAAATAAAATTTTAATTAATAATGCTATATTACTATAAAAAATACAAATGCTAAATTGCACATTTTTCTAGATGAATTTTGTATAAAATTTCTTGTAATTTCAAACAATATCAAATAAATTAGACTCATTAAAATTATAAATTTCAAACAAGTCAAAGAATTTTCGAAATCCCTTCTTCTTTTAATTTTTAAATTTAATTAGATCAAATTAGAAATATATTATTAAAAAAAGATATAAAACAAAATACTTTTTTTTTATAATTTCGTTTATGATTAAACAAATTGATTCAACAGCAAAATAAATGGACAAATAACCAAATAAACTAAAAATTCCTTCTTTATTCCAATCTATAAACCTTATTCTTGGTACATCTTCCATTAGAATATACAATGAAAAATGATTAGCACTTAATAAATATTGATAAAATATTCCAATCATAAATGAAAATATTAAACTTCTAAACCAATTTTTTTTTGTTATTATATCTACAAAACATGCAATTAATTTTACAAAAAATATTGTAAAAAAGAAATTCCAATGTAGACCATATTCACCAGCATTTACTTTATAATTTGTCAATTTTACCAATATAATTCTTAATACTCCAAAAAAGAGTATTAAACTAGAACTTTTGATTGTATAAAAAAATTTTCTGATAAAACTTAATAAAAAATTTAAATTAATTAATTTTTTTATTAAATAAAAATAAATTAAAAAATTAGAATAAAACCTTTTAGTATTACTACTATTTGAATTTCTTATTAATCTTAACGAGTGGCACAGAATAAAATCACCAACTCCGACATCCATTAAAGAAAAGTTAAAATATACAGTTTTAGCTTGATTTCGTGGAAATATTTCAAAATCAACAGCTAATATAGCAACACTAGTAATTATAAACAAAGAGCTTCGAAACGCGTGTATACTAAAACGAATTATTTTCTCGTCTAAACATCCACTTTCATTTCTTTTCCACGAATCAGAAAAAGTATTTATTTCGAGTGATTTTTTATTTAGAAGTTTAAAAATAATAATCAAATCGATTACAATTAAAAATATTATATTTAAAACAATTGTTTCAGCTAATGCAGTTAGATAAAGTATAGTTGGTATTAAATAAGTTAAAATATCGATTGTATATGATAGCCAAAATTTGTCAAATTTTTTGCTTATGCTAAAACTAAACACATACAACTTGAACAAGTAATTGTTGAAATTGATCAAATTGAAAATCGATAAAAATAGTAAAAACTCAAATATCGAATTTTTGAAATGTTCATGATATTTTATTTCTTCAAGCTCTTCTAAATTATAATTTTCCATTTAGTTTTCAGTTTTTCAATTAAATTTAAAATAATTTTTATTTTTTTTTTTATCTATTTCATTTCTATGCTCAAATATTTTACTTTTGCTTTCATGATCTTTAATTTATTACTTAGTAAAAAAAAAATATTTTGCTTTTAGCTTGAATTATGTGTCAAAAATTTTAAATCAAATTAAATAAAAGCTATTAAGAAAAAAAAGAAAAAATTTTTTTTTTTTTATATTTATTTAGCATAATTTTATATAATTTTGAAATAAATCAATACAATTTAAAAATAAAAAAAAAAAAAAAAATAAGCTTAAGATTAGCCTTTTTGAAAATATTTGACTTTATTTTTTATTATAAAAATAATAAATATAATAAATAAATAAAGGTATAAACGTTGAAACAAAAGAATTTAATAACAATATTATTATAGATTCAAAATAGCTACAAAACTCGGTTTGAGTGCTCAAGTTAGTTAAACCGGTGAACAAATTTGCTAACAAAAAAACAATAAGGCCTATAAATTTGGAATCAATTAGTTCTACAAATGAGTAAGTTCGTTCCAACAAGTAGTTGAAATTCAGCTCCAGATTTAATTTTGTAGCTTTAAAATAATTTGAGTTTTTGATAAAATAAATGTACATTTTTGATAGACAAATAGTCCAGGCCAATAAACTAGACCATAAAAAGCCTCCAGTTGCAATCTACATATTTTATATATAAACAAAATAAAATTAATTAAGTTTAAATATTTTTTTTTCAAATATATAAATTACAATATGAAAAACAAATGATATATTACACATTTTTCTTGAAACATCTTGAATGAAATTCATGCTTAATTCGGCGAATAGTAAATAAGCTAAAGATATGAGAAACAAATTTTTTAAACATTTTGTTGCTTGATCAAAATTTTGAAAATTGTCTTGAATTGTTCTAAAAATTTTTAAAAGAAATAATACTTTATATACACTCAGTGAATTAATATTAAAAATATTTAAAATTTGTTATCAATAAAATTTATTCAAATGATTTAATGGGAAATAAATGAAAATACTTAATAAATAAAAGTGCTGAGAATCTTAAGAAAAGTAATTGTATTAGCTCTTTGTATAGTTCCGTAAATCATAAACGCTTTTTTACATTTTGCTATTGGAATTAGGTATTTATTACAAGTTTTATTAGAAATTTTGAAATTTTCGAGCAATATAACATATCTTCCTAATTTTTGTTTTAAATAAAAACAAAAATTTCTTAAGATAAGATAAAAATGGTCAAATTTTCGAAGTATTTAAAATAATGCCTAGTAACTTTTGTTTAGAATAATTAATTTTGTCTTTTAAAACTTTTTAATAGTCTTTGAAACAGTAATAAACATTTTTACATGTAGAATTAATGATTTACGGAACCTTACAAGAAAAAATGTATCATCTTCGAACATATTTTAGCTATATCACATTTGGATAAAGAAGTATCTTGAGAATCCAAAATGCTTAATTGGAATATATGTTATTATACACTGAAAAGTTTGATTAAGTTATTGATTTTAAATTAACAAAAAGAGACTCTTATGTAGAAAATATCAAACAAATTTCCTTTTTTTCATACATCTATCATTAACAGAAACTTAATTGAGAATATTAACAGAAATTTCAAAAACAAAAACAATTTAAACTATTTAATTTTTTTTTTATTTTTTTTTAAATTAAATTTTTAAATAAATTTTGTATTTCTTACTCATTAAATAAAGTATCTATCTTCTTTTTAAAATCAATTAAAACTTAAAATTTAAAACTAAATTCCGAAAAAAAAGTATTACCTTTATAATAAATTTGATGTATGTTAAGAAGAAAAGGAACATATTTAATTGCAATTAATTGTGCTTATTGCTAATTTTATAAATTATTAATGATATTAAATAAATTTAAAACAAAATTTAACTCTAATCAAATAAATTATGAATAAAAGATTTATAAAATGCTTGTTAAAAATTAATTTAAATTCTAAATGATTATCATTAATTACAATAAAAAAAAAATAAAAAAAACTAAAAACATAAATTTTAAGAAAAAAAAAAAAAATCAAATTAAGAGTATTACACAAATTCTTGGTTATAAAATAAAATAGAATAAATATTTATATTGAAATTAAAAATGATTTCTAATACTAATAAACAAATAATTATAAAATTAAAAAGTTACTTTTTATTTAGAATATTTTTTAGCCTAATACATATAGCTTCACCAGCTAAAAAAATTGACAAATAACCAAATAGACTAAAAATACCTTCTTTGTTCCAATCAATAAAAGTAACTCTCTCTCTTAAATCAGTCAAATAGTTTGTTAAATTGTTATAGCTTAGGTTATATTGATAAAAAGCACCGATAAAAAAAGAGGCTAAAAAAGCTTTAAAGCTATTTTTTCTAATAATCAAATCAACTGGACATGCCAGCAGTTTGACAAAGTAAATAGTAAAAAAAAAATTCCAATCACGACCATATTCGGTAAGACTCACATTGTAATTTGTGAGCCTAACAAGAACTAGACGAATTGCGCCTATTAACAAAAGCAAACTTGATTTTTTAAATGTTGAATAAAATTTTTTTGGAAACTGCTTTAGTTCTCTTTTAAACAAAAAACAATAAAGAAGAAATTAAATATTTGACTTTAATATAAAATACTTATAAAACTTATAAAATTACTTTCTAAAACTTTGATTTTCAGTTTCTTCAGAGTCAGGCGAATTTCGAATTAATCTCATTGAATGGCCCAAAACAAAATAACCAACACCAATGTCCATCAATGAGATTCCATAAATGCCAGTTTTTGAGTGATAACGAGGAAACACCATTGGAAAATCAACAGCCAATATACAACAACTGGTTATCAAAAACAAAAGAGTTCTAAATGTGTTTATACTCAAACGTACCAATTTAAATTCTAGATTATTAACTGTGATCTGGCTTGACAAATCACCAAGATCGTTTAAAATTAATTTTTGCTTACTTTTAAATATTAAGCTTATTAAAATCAAGTTAACTATTATCAGAAATAAAAAATTGTATTTTATATTATCAGACAATACGGCAAATATGATTGATATTTCTACACTTATAAAATCAATTATATAAAACTTCCAATAATTATTAAATTTTAAGCTTTTTACACTCGTGCTCAAGTCTAAACCATTTAAGCTTATATTTAAAAAATTAATGAAAAATTTCACAATCACATTTGTAAAGCTTATTAGACTAAAAATGAGCATAAACAGTTCAAAATTTATTATCGGATCATTTTTAAAGTATTCTATTAAATCCATTTATAATTTCGAAACAAAACGTTTCTTTCTCTTTTTTTTTTTAAATATGTTACAAAAATAAAAATAAAAAAAAAAAAAAGTATAAATTTATTTTTGTTAGTATCTGTAGGTAAATATTTTTACTTTATGTTAAACTTTAATTATAAGAAGAAAAACAATTTATATTTGTAAAATAAAAAATAAAAGAATTAGATAATTCTACTAACAGATTATTATTATTTTAAAAAACAAGTTTAAAAGTTGTAAAAACTTAATTTTGAATTTAGAAAATATAAAATTTCATTACTTTTTATATTTTCAAATATTTAGTTTATGTAAAATTTTATATACTATATAGTTCATAAACGAATATATATATATATTTTTTTTTATATTTATTTTTCGTTTGACGTATTAAACTTTTGAAACTTGGTTTCACAACTTTAGAGATTCTTATAATGGTTTCCTTGGATTTAATTAAACAATCTGAATAAAAGTATAATTCAATGAATTATGAATGATTATGATTAATACGAACTCGAATTAGACATTAAAAAAAGTATTTTGCAATCAAATTTACTCATGATTATTTTTAATTTTTGAAAAAATAAATAGCTTTTTTATTTTTTATTTTTTTCAAGAAAAAAAGTTTTCAGTTTATTTTTTATTATTAGAAACATAAATTAGTAAAAAAAAAAAATATTTAAGATAAAATAAAAATAAATGATGATAAATAAATTTTATCTTTATTAAATAGAAAATTTTTTTTTTTAATTTTATTTTTGATATTAAAATTTTATAAATTTTGGTTCAATTCTCTAATAAAAAACTTATCTGAAAGTCTTTTAAGTAAATTAGAATCAGGTTTATCAGCAAACCTTTCATAGAGCAAAGCATGGCCTATTTTATTGTGATACATAGAACTTGATTTCAAACAAGAGTCAATAAGAACTAAATTAAAAACATCTCGTTGAGCATTCGAGCCTCCAATATTGTACAATTCATATCTCAATGGATACAACAAATCAACACATTTTTCAAAATCATTTTGGCAATAATAAAACAAAGAATTTGCTAAATTTAAAGTCACTTGATTATTTAATTTTCTTATAAAATCAGATAAATGAAATTCTTTTGTATTTATGAAATTATTTAATGATTCTAAATAGGTGTTTTTTTCTTTTTCGCTGCCACACTCGGCATATATTAGAGCCATATGCGAATCACTGTAAGCATAGCCATGATGTTCAATTCGATCATTAAACCTTTCTTTTAGATCAACAAACCTCTTTTTTGTATAATCAGCATCAAATCCGTTTATTTTTAATCTCATTAATAAAGAAGCTGTATTAACAAGATCAATGGTCATTTTTGGATTTTTGAATGATTCATTGTTTTCTAAAATATTCATTATACTTTCATGATCATTTTTTTCTAAATAAAATAAACACAAGTGCCAGTTGTTGTGGCCCGATATGAAGTCACATGTAGACCAATCTTTTTCTGTTTCCAACATGAACTTTATACCTTTGTCAAAGCTGGTTCTGTACTCGTTCACATGTGCTACTGTATGACTGGCCCATCCATCGAATCTATTCAATTCTAAGCCTTTAAAAGCATACTTTTCAGCTTTTTCTAATTCGCCAGTTTGTGTCAAGCCGAAAGCATACAAACCGTATAAATAACTAAAATGAGGTAAATCTGATTTCCATTGTGGTAAAACCCGGGCAACACTGTCCCGCATTTCTTTACTTTTGCCTGTATAAAAATAGCCACTATGTAAAAATTTAATAGCCATTATATCAGTCGGATTTTCAACTAACACTTCTTCCCAATAATCGATTGCTTTTGGCAAATCTCCGTATTGTAGACTCTCGATTGCGTTCACATGTAATTTTTCACGGTTGCTTAAATTTTTTAAATTATTAGTTTTTAATATTAAATCATTCACTTTGTTTCTTTGTTCTGTAGAACAAATTAATGAATTAGTACCAAGTAGTTCTATACCGTTTTTAAGACAATGACCAAGTACAAAATCAGGATCGGATTCAACCATTTTATTTAAACTTGAAATTAAACCACCAAATTGAAAATTTTCATACCAACCTATCAATTGACTCACACACACATCATACAATTTTGCAGCTTCATTTGAAGTTGTGTTCATTGGTAAATTTTGCTGACGCCAAGCGTCGCAATCTCTCCAATTCGAATGCATCATTCTTTTCAAAATCTTAATAATAAATTTTCAATTATTTTTAACTAAAACAACTTTATATTATAATTTAACTAGTCAGCTGATTTTAAACTAAATTTAGTAACTAAGATAAAAATTATTTAAAAAATATTTTCTATAGGTGTAAACTCATAAGCAAAAGCTATTTAAAGATTTAATAAATAATAAAATTTAAATTAATTTTATTCAAATTTTAAATATGCTATAAAATTGACATATCAAGAGCAATTCATATTAAAAAAAAAATAATTTTATTTTCAAATTTGCGTTTGTGTTACAGCTATTTGGATTCTTATTGTAAAATTAAGAGAATCTAAAATTGGGAAAAAAATTGATTAGAAAGGAATTTTTTTAAAGCTGGAGAAAAAGGCCAATTAGAAGAAATTAAAAAATTTCAATAAAATTTCTTCAATTTCCGTGCCAAATGATATTTAATTTTGTTACTAATAAAATGTTTATTAGGAATCAATACTTAATATAAAAATTATAAAGAATATCCTTACAAAACACGAAATTAATTAATATTTAATATTCCTTCCTTAACTTTACACCATTGGAAATAAATCTAATACTTTTCGAACCTTATTATATTGTTATAACTTGGGCTGGGTTGTACCAACCCTTTCAATCTTTCAATCTTAAGTCTCAAGTTAAATTTTTTGTTTAAATTTGATTTATATTTATGTATTTTAGGTACAAAATAACATGTTTAGCCTATGACTTGTTTAGGTGCTAACTGCTGCAACTTAACACAAACGAGTTTGAAAAAATGAAAATGTTTTTTTCAAATATTTTTATTTAATTTGTTTAAAAATACTATTTGAATTTTATAAAATATAAAAATATTTATCAAAGTGGATAAAAAACCAATGCATAATTTGAATAGCTCAATTAGGAAGCATTCTGTTTCGCAAAAGCTGAACTCATTAGGAGTCAAATTCAAAAAGCCCAAAATAAAATAATAAAACATAGACGAACTAAAACCGCATAAATTTAATAATGATATTAACTGTATCAAGAAATATCTTCTACATTTAACTTGATTAAAAAAAATAAAAAAAATTTTTTATTTGTTATAATTTTAACTATATACTGTATAATCAAAAATTCTATTACTTGATAATATTCCCAAAAATGAATATACAATGTTAAATATAGCTGTGGTTAAAATAAAAATTTTGATCATTTTAAAATTGTTTCTGTAAAAATAGTCATAATTGGTTTTGTCAAACACGAATACAAACTCTATTAAGAGAATAATAAAATTTAAAATAGCTAATAGTGAATTCGAAACGAGAATAAACTTAATTTCATAAAGATCATTTAATCTCTTGTTGAATCTAGAATGCTCATCTTCAACTATAATTGACGGATATATAGTCAAAATAGGTTCATTTGGCACTTGTAAACTAGTACTATAATAAACTATTGCTTGAGTTGTTTCTGGTCTTGTTTGATTATTCGTCGATGCCATTCTAATTCGTTTATTCTACAAAATTCAAATATGAAGTTTATCTTTAATGATAATAAAAATTTATTTATTTTTCTTTTACATATTTCAAATTATCATAAATATTTTTCTATTTTCTGCAATTTTAATTATAATCATAAGCTTGGAATAATTTTTTTTTTTATTAGTTTTTTTTTAGTTTACGTAAAAAAATTTACTTCAAATCATCTCCTTTATTGAAAACAACCTTCCTGTTACTCCTGCTAATATGAAGAAATATAATCATTTGAAAATTCGAAGAGAAAAAAAAATTTTTTTTCTTGAGAACAAAAAAAAAAATGAAATTTTTTAAATATTTTTTTATATTTTTGGGCTTATTAAAAGGAAATTTTTATGAGCTTAGAAATTCGACATCAGTTTTAGTATCTTGTAAAAATGAAAACGAGACTTATTTAGCAAATCTATATTCAAAGTATATAAACTTGTTTGATTCAACTGAAAAATATATCATCAAAAATTTTGAATATTATAACTTTTTGTACTCAAGCCATGTTGGCTTAGACATAGATAGATACTTGAAGGGAAACTTAATTGAAAAAACTCAATGTACTTTTGAAAAAAATAGTTCGTATTCAATAAACCAAGTGTCAATGTGTCCTTGGAAGTATCAAATCAAGTTAAGGAAAGACACTTTTCCATTTAAAAGAGTATCAGTTAAATGCACTTGTAACAATTGCTTAATGTTAGATAATACTATTTTGAATAAAAACTTATACTCTTGTCAACCAGTTATAAAAATATACCCTGTTTTAGTCAAAGGAGAATGCCAAAACGGAGTTTATAAATGGCATCCAAGCATTGAATATGTAAATGTTGCATGTGTATGCGCTTTGTTTAAAATGAAACAATTTTAAATCAAATTTTTAAAAATTAAAAACATTTTATTTAGAAATATAATAAAAATAAAATAGAATTTCTACAAATCATACAAATTATTTTGGTTTAGTTTTTTCAAATATCCAAATTGAATTTTTTTTATAAACAAAAACGCCAATATAGAAATTGGCAAGGCCATACAAAGTTGAAATAGGTCTTTGAATAAGCAAGATAAAGTGCAGTTAATATTCATAAAGTTAATCACAGTCAGCAAAGTTCCATAAACCATAAGATAAAATATTGATGAGAAGAGTGCCATAAAATGCAAAAACACTATTAGTTGTATAAAAAAATAGTTTCTTTGTTTAGCTTAAAAGTTAAACATAAACATAGTAAGATATTTTTTTTTTTTTATTAATCATAATTTTTTTTTACTTGAAAAAATTGCTAAAAGCGAGTAAATGCAGTTTAAAATAGAAACGAAAACGATCGCTTTATTAACATATCTCGAGTTATAATTGAAATTATCCGAAAACTTTAGCTTGTACTCGGGCTCATTTTCGTTTGTAATCTCGATCAAAAATGTTATCAAATTAAGTATTAAAAAAGGTATTGATAAGTAATAGATTAATTTTGTTGGATAAGTGTCAGCAAGTTTTTTTTTAAATTTAGTTGCTGCGGTTTGCTCTATAACTGACGAATAAATTTCTAGTTGCGGGTTAGGCATATTGTTTGAAAATTGAACAGTTCCAACATTAACTGCCGGATTTAATGATAAAGATTCTTCCATATTTTTTTTCTAATTTTATTCTATAAGAATCAAAAAAAATTCTATTAACATGTATGTTTTCATTAAATATTATAATTTGAAATTTTTCTATTATTTCTTACACAAAAATTAAATTAAAATGCAAATTATTAGAAGAAAATTTAGAGCTAAACAAATTTAAGTTTAATCATCAAATGATGAATCAAACTAGTCAAAAACTTGGTTGAGTAATTTTTAATATTTTTTTTTTTTTTAATATTTCGCTTATAAATAAAAGCAAAAATTTTTATTTTTAAAACATGTTTAAATAAAATAATATGAAAATTAAAATATTAGACTTGTTATTTTTTTTCATTTTTTTGGTAATTATAAATCATGTTCAAAGTGAAAATCAAAATGACTCAGAGCTTTTAAATTTATTGTCAAGCCTCAAAGAAAGGCTGTTGGATTTAAATGAACATAATATGTTAACAATACCATTCGAATCAGCTCAAGAAAACTCATACATGCTAAATATACTCTCCAGAATTAAGAAACATCTAATACAAGTTATCTAAGCTTAAGTCAATATTTAAACATTTTAATAATTTAAAATCTCTTTTTTTTCAAAATTTATAAACTATTTTTTGTGATTTTAAAATGTAAATTAGTATTTGCTTTTATAATAAATTTTTTCTTCTAAAAACCTAAATTAAATTTTATAAAAAAAATTAGCGTAAAATCGATCAGTTATTGATTAAATTAAGTTATATAGGTTAAAAACTAGATAAAACCTTTAATACCTTTTAGATTTTTATTCCTAACAGTCTAAGTTTCAATTAAAAAAAATTTTTATAAAAATTAAAATTTTTTCTTCATAACTGATCTATTTCTTCATAATGATATTAAAGTTGTAAAGATTAAGAAGATTAAATTAGTATATTTTACTTGATAAGACTTAGTAAATAAAGAGTAAAAGTTACTTTATATAAAACTATTTATTAAGAATAAACATTTTATAAAAATAAATTTTATCACAAATTATTATCATTTTTGATAAAAAAATTATACTCTTGATTAAATAATTTTGATAACATTATTTGAATTTTTTTCATGATTGATAAAATTACATAATTAGAACATAATTTCTTTTCAGTCTGTTGAAATGATGAAGAAGGTTTTCCTCTTGTGCTTCAAGCAAAACATCAAACATTTTATAAATGACCACGTGTTTTTGGTGCCAATACTTCAACTGTCTCAGTTTGAGAGACTTTCAAGCATATTCTACTTATAAAATAAAAGGAATTTAGAATTTCTGATTTAGTATTGCTTAAAATAAAGTAAATTTGAAAATATTTCTTATCCTAATGAATTGTTTTGAACTTATAACTAGATTTTAATTTTTTTAAAATTTTTTTTACAACATTTAGAAATATTTTCTACAGATAATTAAATATACAGTATAACTCAAGTCAGGGAATATTAAATTATCTGATATAAAATTTATAATAATAAACAGAAAATTAATTTTTATTCTTTTTTTAAAAAATTTTATAACTATCAGCATTTTTAGCTTTCAAGAAAAATATTTAATAATAAGTTTGTCAACTCTTTATACTCGGCTTTATTTATCAATAAATTCTTTAAAATGGAAACAAATGGAATAGATGAACAACCACTCAGGGTCTACGCCTCAATTATACAACCTGAAAAACTAAAAAAAGCCGACAAATTTACAGTTTTGATAATTTTAACTTTATTATCTATTTTAGTGAATGTTGCAATTATTTTGAAAGAACTTGAAGAACCAAAAGACCTATTTTTATATTTATTTATTCAAACCGGAGCCATAAATACTATTATCTCAATCATAACACTTTTAGAAAGTATCCAAATTTTTATAATTTAAAAAAAAAAAATTAATTTTTTTTATATTTTATTTCAAGTTAGTTGTAGAGTTTCTTACAACAATTTTTTAAATCTAATCGGAATTTTTCTATCTTTAATTGTTTATTTAATTTTTGGAATTATTAAAATAATAATCACAAAAGAAATCAATATTATGAACGAATTGATTCATTTTTTTTTTGCAATTTTATCATTTTTTTTATTCATTTTTATTTATTTAAAAAACATTTAAAAATCAAAACAAAAATTTAAATAAAAAAAAAAATTTAACTTAAACTCTGCATTCTTATCACTGAAACTAATTTACTGTATTGTAGGTTTTCATTTGGTGTTGTAGTGGTTTGAATTTTGATAGTTTTCCTAGAACTAATTAAATATAAAATCATACCAATGAGCATTGATAAAACGACAATTGTAATCAACACGAAAAACAAAATTTTTTTTTTATTAAATTTTTCTTGATTTTCATTTGGTGAAAATGCTTTGGAATCCGAATCTTTTTTGGAAATATTTAAATTTGATTTGGAAGATATTGCTTCAGACAAAGATGCACAAAAAGTGGATGCCGATGTTTTACTCTCGGTTTGTTGTGATTCAGAAATTTTACTTTCTAAATTTATACTACACGTATTCGTGTTACTTATAGATGTAGAAGAGTAAGAATTTGTTTCTGAATTATTCGTGCTTGATTCATATGAAGATGGAGTTCTTAAACTATTTGTACAATTTGTAGAAACTGTTGTATCTGATTTAGATCGGATTGAATTATCTTTTTTTTTATAAGCACCCATTTTTAATTAACAATCAAAAAAAGCTCTTGTTTAAAATTGAATAAAAACTAAAAAAAATCAAAAAATTAAATAAAAATTAATTTTTTTTCAACTTTTTTTTAAGATTTTCATATTTAAATTTCTCCATAACAACTTTTTGAGCAATTTTCTAATATTTTTAATAGATTTTTATAAAAAAAAAAGAATCCAAAATTTTGGATACAATTTTTTAATTGTTTGCTGTTTGTCAATAGTTAAAAAAAAAATCAAAAGTGTAGGAGTTGTAGTAGTTCCTCTCTCCTTGCCTTAATGATAGAGATATCTACCTTAACCGTATAATTTTGTTATTTCAATTTCAAGCAGCTATGTCAATAGCTTATTATATTGTTGCAAAATAATTGCGCTTTTTACTAAATAATTTAATATTGGATAAGCGCAATTAATTTTGCAACTTTTCTTTTTAATATATTTTGAGCATAACTAATTAATTAATAAAGAAGAACTTGTTATTCTGGTTTTTAAAATTAAAAATATATTTTTTATTATTTTGATATCAATTAATTTTTTTTTTCAAGTGAAGCTTCGTTTTCAAAATAGAGCTTTAACATGTCACATTTTTCTTTTAATTCATCAAGCTCTTTAGAGCGTTGCTTTAACTTTTCCAATTCTAAATCGAAATTTGCCAATTCATTTTCCAATAAAACCATTTCTTTTTTGTCATTTTCCAAGTCATTTTCCAACTTATTTTTATCTACTTCTACTCCCTCATCCAAATCATTTTTTAACTTAAAAAAATCTCTTAGTATTAAACAATGTTCTTCTAAAGAATCAGATAAAAATTTCATTTCTTCAAAATAAAATTCATTTATATTTTTAATTTCATTGTCACACATTTTTGTCTCTTCTTCTTCTTGTCTTAATTGTATGTTTAAACTTAAAATTAAGTTTAAATTTTAAAAAAGTTTATTATTCTTTATTATTAACTATTAACTACTAACTCATTAAGTTCGTTATCTAGCTCTTGATATAATTTAAATTCAACATCATATTCCACTTGTTTTATATTTTTTTATATTAAATAATTAATAATTATCAATAAACTTGTAAATTTTAAAATGAATACATTTTTCCCTTTCGTATTCTTGCTTAAGTGTATTTGCTTCTTGAATAACTTTAATTTGAATTATTTTAAACTTTAAAAATTCATATTTTTAAATATCATATAAAATAACCTTCCTCGAGTTCTTTTAATGCTGTGTCTCTTTGTTCAATCTTAAAATCTACCTCTTTCTCGAGTTTTAAATTTTCTATATAAAATTTTATTTTCGATTTTAATAAGAAAAAATAGCTAAAAGTAAAATTTTTTTTCTAAAACCTTCTTCTAATTTTTTAATATTTGATAAAAAAGACTCAGAATTAAATGGAATTTCATTTTGGTCTTTTTCTTGATTATTTTCTTGGTAATATTCAAGCTCTGGAAAAACTTATTGCTTTAAATTTTAAACTAAACTAGCTTAAATATAAATATATTTTTTTTTACCTTTTTGAATATTAAATGGAATTAACTCATCCGACATTTTTTGAAATTATTTTTTTTAAAAAAGCACGTGAAATTTAAACAACTTTTTTTTAAAAAGTTAACTTATTTTGTTAAATCGTGAATAAAATAAATTTTTTTAAATAAAAAATCAAATAATTTTTTTTATTTAAAATTTAAAGTGTAAAAATGATTAAGCTTTATTTTTTTTTCTATATTATTAATATTAATTCAAAAAAAGAAAAAAAGCGAAATATAAATATTTTAAGTTAAAAACAATTTTAAGTTTTTTAATCAAAAAAATATTTTTTAATATCTTGATAGAGAAAAGAATTCTGGATACGTTGCTTGGAACCTTTCAAATACTTATTATACTTTTCAGTATAATTTACCAAGTGTTTTTTTAAGGCAAAAATTAATTGTAAAGTGTTTGGTCTCTAGTGTTGATTAGGGATTAATGATGAATGTTAGTTGTATTTTAAATTGTTTGGAAAAATAAATTTCAAACTATTAACCAAGATAAAAAAATTAATTTTTTTTTATTTTGGTTTTGACCAAAATTTTATATACTATTAATTTGTTGCAAAATTAATCTCGTCTTTTGATGAATGATTCAATATCAAAATACGTATTTTATTTTGCAACAAATCAAAAATTACAAAATATTAATCAATTTTACAAAATATCATGCACCTTTTTGTTAAACATAAAATCAAATATGAAATAAAGACAATTTCAAATATGAATATCTAAAAAATATATATATTTACTTGCAATCTAACAATAAAAAGTAATTACAGTATTTCAAATTTAAATATTAATTTATGCTCAGAATTGAAACTATGTCTTTTCATTTTATATTTTAAAAATAAATAGTAAAAATATTTAAAATAATAAAAATAAAAAATTATTATAATAAATTTTGTTTTTACTTCTTTTAATTTTTATAATATTATAAAATAATCAAAAATCAATCCATAAAATCCATTTTGAAATGTCAATTTGTTGAACCATGTCTGAAGAAGAGCAAACAACAAGCGGTGAATTGACAACAATAAGTATAAACGCACTTGATTTAGCTGCAAATCAAGAGATTAAAATCGAAGAGAAAAGGCTAAATCAGGACACAAATTCAGTTTCGTCTTCAATTGAGAACAAATCGACAACAAGTTTGAACACAAACAATGAATTTTACAATGAGCAGGAAATTAGTCGTCTTAGAGATTTGATAAAACAAAAAGAAAGCGACTATTGTAATTTAGAGTTGAAGTTAAACGAGCTCGAGACACAGTCCAGGTCTCAAATAGAACAATTACATTTAAGCTTAAACTCAAAATTAGAAGATGCTTTGAAAAAGATCCAAGAGAGTCAAAAAGACAAAAATTCAATGGTAATGAAGTATGTCGAAGTAGAACGAAAGTGTATAGAGTTAAATAAAACCATAACTCTAACTCAAACAAAGTTAAACGATTCATTAAAAGATAAACAAAGATTAATCGAAAAATTAGAAAAATTTAAACTCGACTTTGATAAAATAAATTCCGAAAACGACAAGAAATTAAAAGAATTAACAAATCAAAAAAAAGAAATAGAAAAACTAAAAGAGCAGTTGATATTGAGCGATGCGAGAGAAAAAGCAGCTCAATTAAAGCTTAAAACTGAACTTGATCAACATCAAATTACTAAAAGTGAATTAGAAGAAGTAAAAAAGAAGCTAACATCAATACCTCAAGATTTAAATGAACAAATACCACAAGATAGTGTAGAGCATTTAAAACCAGCCGATGCTGAACTAACAGAGCCAAGACCAATCAGTCCAAACGAAGTGAATAAAAAACAAACAAATATTGAAATAGAAAAGCTCAAAAAGGAATTGAGTGTTTTGAATTCACAATTAAAAGACATGTTTGAAGAGAGAACTACTTTAAGAGATCGAGTCAAGTGTCTAGAGCAGGAAAGAAGTGCTCAAGAGGCTAATTTGAATAAATTCAAAGAAACTCTACAAAGTCAAAAGCAATTGAATAAGGACTTGTTAAACGAGAATTTACAATTAAGAGAGCATCAAGAAACATGGACAAAGTAAAATATTTTTCAATTACATAATTTTTCATGTCTTTAATTATAATATATATTTTAAAAGAGATTTAGAAGAAAAAAAAGAACTGGAACAAAAATTAAAATTGTATACCACTGAGCTAAATGATTTGCAGCTTGAAATGAGCAAAAATCAAGAAAAGCAAAACGAATTGTTATTATTTACATCTAAATTAACCGAAAAAAATACACAACTTCAATCTGAAAATAGCAATTTAAGCGAAAAATTGGAATATCTAAAACAAGAACTAGAAAAATCTAATACAGAATTAAATCAATCGAATTCGAGAGTTAAAACTGAAGTAAATTATTTAGACTAGATGTCTTACTATTTGTTTATTTAATAATAAAAAATTAATTTTAAAAAAGATTGAAAACCTTCGAATTGAATTGAACGAAAGATTGGAAAATTGTGACAAATTAAAGTCTGAATTATTAGAAAAAACTAAACAAGTCGAAGAATTTAGTACAAAATTAGCTGACGAACAAGATGAAAATGCTACTTTGAAAAAAAAGCATGCTGCAAATATAAAAGACTTGACTAGACAACTACAAACATTGCAAAAAAAACTAAATCAGCAACAAACAGTTCAAACGCCGACAATTCAGGAAAATTTAGAAGTATCAATGATAAAACCATCTCTAAGTTATACACAGTCTTTGAATTTATCTGGCCAAAATTCAGTTTTACATAAAGGTTCAAGAACAAGTTCTTTGAGCTCTCTCAACGAAATACACGATGATACAAGCTCAATAAATTCGAATAATTTACTAACTAATAGTCAAACACCGGTTACCACATTTGCTCATTCTTATAACAACGAAGTTATTTGTGGCGCTAGTGTTCAAGATGACGTGTATGTTGTTGATATCGACAAACAAAAGATTATCGAAAAAATAGTCAAATTACAAAAAACATTGGCTAAAAGAAACGAAAAAATAGATTTTTTACAAGATCATGTAAACCAATTAACTAATGATTTAAAAAGAAAAACAAAGTATGTATTAGAATATTTCGGACTAAAATTCTTTTCATTTTAGAATTTAACCTTTATATTTTTAAGAATAATTCAAGCTTATGCGATGAATGAAGATGTTGGAGCATTTACAAGTGAAGCTCAAGATGCCATAAAAAGAGAAATGTCTCGAAAAACAGGTATCATGTCAACTTTGTACAACACAAACAAATCATATATTCAAACAACAAGTTTTATAAGCACGAACGAAAATAATATGACTATGGATTTGTGCTTGGAAATAAATAGAAAATTACAAGCGCTATTAGAAGATACTTTAATGAAAAATTTAACTTTAAAAGAAAGTTTAGAAACTCTGGGACAAGAAATAGCAAAATTATCGAAAGAAAATCGAGATTTAAAGCTTAATTTCAAATAAAACCTAATCATTTGTTAATATCTTTATTTTTTGATTAAATTATTTATTCATTTATTTATTTATTATAGAGAAATTTATTTATGTTTATTTTAAAATTAAATTTTAATTGTTTAAATAAAATTTATTTAATTCTTGAAAAAATTTTAAAAATTTGATAACTAAAAAAATTGGATGTTGCATTACACAGTAAAATTTAATTAACCCTAATAATCAATTCTATAAAACTGTTACATTGTCAATTACTTAAAACTATTTAAAAATATTAATAAAATTCCTATTTTCCTTATCTTAATACTATGAAAACATGAAATTATCTACAAAATAAGATATTTGCCTTTTCTATAGCAAAAAGAGATATATCAAAATTTAGATTTTTTAATTAATAGTTCATTTTTTATTTTTTAAAAATTAAAAATTTTATTTTAAAAAGCCACTAACTACGCCAAGGCCGGTCCCAAGCCCGGGTAAAGTAGGAGGGGTGGTGGTATTATGCAAAGTGTGTTGCATTACGGGCGGTGAGGTCTACGGGCCTTATCTCAAATCCTGTCGTACGTCTGTGCCGCTGGCTTTGACCATCACGGAGTATAGTAGGTTGGGAACGATCGCGGGAGCTTGTTTTGTAACGCTGGCACTTTGCACATACTCTTAATAAGGCAAGGTAAAGTCAAATTAGGCGCTTGGTTTGGGGTTCCAAGCTATATGCCAAATAATAATCGAGTTTGCAGCTTCGGCTCAGATGAGTGGTTGTTATTTGTGCTGAACGTCCCTCGTCCTTATTAAGAGTATGTAGCCGTAATATCATCATAACTACGCCACTGCCGGTCCCAAGCCCGGGTAAGAGTAGGAGGGTGATGATTACCACTTACAAAAAAATCACTATAAAGTTGATAATATTGATTTAATTTTTAGTATAAATTTAATTAAAAAATTCGAAAAAAGAACGTTATTATGTAATTTTAAACCATTTGTTAATTTTATTTATTATTAATCAATCTAAAAATAATTTTGTTCATTTAAAAGTAAAATATTTTGATTGTTTTGAAATTATTTTATCATTTATAAATTTTTATTATTACTATAACTAATTTGAATAATTAATTATTTTTTAAAGTTTAAATTTTCTTTTTATTTTTAGAATGATTTTACTCTTTTTTCATATATATAATTTATCTGTTGCATATTGAATTCAATTTTTCCTTGATTCACTGAGTTGTTAACCAAAACTGCTGTTAAAATAGGATTCTCTTCTATTTTAGTTGGAATCGATAACAAATTACTTATATCTTTGCTAAAATTAACTTTAATAAAATGTATTTAATTTAAATTTTTCTTTTAATATTATACCCTTCAATTGAAAAGCTGTAATTATATTCGGTATTTGGGTCGTACAAATCCAGACCAACTTGTGGTAGTTGTACATGAATTTGGCTACTTTTAGGATTGTAATTTGTTATTACTGAATCTAAATCATCTCTTAGTTTAGCATCTGAAATCATTTTTGAATACTTGCTCAAGTTCAGATGATCGATTTTCAAATCAAAAAAACAATCAGTGTTTTCAAGCGGAGTTAAAAAGCCGTTTCCGAATATTTTTTCAAGTTCATTTTCAGTTACAGCTATTGTATTAAAAATTAAGTAAAAAAAAAATTATTCAACTTGGACAAAATTAAAAAAATTTCTAAAACTTTTCCAATCGTCGAATTCGATTGATTTTTCATAAAAATAATCTTTAATTTTTTTCTCTTGAAATTTTAAAATTAATTCTGTGTAATTTTTTTTAACTATTTTAATTGATTCGCTCAAAACTATCGCCAGATCTGCTTCTTTAAGACGTATTTGGTTTAATTTTGTATTATTATTCAATTTGCTTAATTTGCTTAATCGTCTTTTTATAAATTAATAATTGTTTAAAATAAAAATTTAATTTTTAAAAAAAAAAATTATTTACTTGTTTGTTTCTTTAATATATCTATCAATATGATGCTGAACATTTTCTTTAATGCTAAAATAGCTACCTTCATTTGTATTCAATGAAAATGAATATGGTTTAAATAAAGGTGTCAGAATTTTACTTTGGATAAATTAATTTAAGTTTTTTTATAAAAATCAAATTAGATTCAAAGATGTCTCTCACTTGTAAATATTCAAGGGTTCTGAAAGCTTGTTTTTTACTGAATCCAAATAAGATTCAAGAATAATTTTTTCCATATGAATTTCCAAAGCAGCTAATACTTGCTCTGGCGATGCCTAAATTATTACCATAAAATTTTTTATCGTAATTATTTAAAAACCCAATTAAAATATACTTGATAAAAGTAGTTGGATGCTAAACCAGGACCAGCTATTCTTCTGGCAATAAATGTATCATAAGAAGGAATTTTAGCTTGAGGTTTTAAAACAACATAAAATATAAAATTATCCCATAATTTTCTTATCAAAAAACATGTTATTGAAACTTTAATTTTAATAATTTAATATCTTAAATAAAAAAGCTTTGATTTTCAAAAATTTACAAATAGTAACTGCTAAACTACCAATCGGACATAAAACAACCGAAGTAACCAAAGCCGACACTGGTTGAATAAAGCCACATATCAAATAATCAAATATCACAATTCTAAATAACCTGAACAGTCTCTTAACAGTACTATTATCTTGATAAGATTAAATTTTTAAAATATTTTTCAAAAATAGTTATAATATAATAATAAATTTATACAAGGATAATCCCAGTCAAAAACCATACAAAAAGTTAAATGTTGAAGTAGACTTAGTAGTGGCATCCAAACAGGAGATAATACGCTAAGTGCCAATGAGCCAATCGAACATGTAAGACAGATTAATGGAAAAAATAATGATAAGCCAAGAGTTCCAAAAAAACCTATCACCACATAATTCCAAAATCTGTTGAAAATTCTTTGTATATTCTTGCCAATCAATCCTTTATCTGGTGTTGACTCAAAACGAGCTCGTGATTCGCCTATATGCTTCCAAATAGCTACTATCCTAGAATATAAAGTTTGATAGGTAGAACCTGATGGAATCAACTTTCCCTTTAATTTAATTTTAATATTAGTTTTAACATATTGATTTATATTTTAAATTTTTTTGATTACAGTTTTTGAATCTACATTTTTACCAGGTTTATATGGACTCAATGAGAACAATGCTCTAAAACTTACTGGAGAACAAAATGGTATAACCAACTATAAATATTTTCTCAAATTTATGCAATTGTTAGAAAAAAGAATTTATAAAAAATTACTCCAAATATAAAAAATGCATTGGAAAAATTAACCCAAGTTCTTAAAAAGAAATTTGTCCATCTCCAAAACGGGTATTTGGTGGTGTTTTGATATGTTGTATATTTTTCAGCTACATATCTGACATTCTTAAATTTAGTATTAATAAATATGAATTCATCTTTATCTTTCTTTAACTTGGTAAATAAAATACTTTTGGATTGTCTTCGATTTTTTTAATTATATAATTTTTTGGAAACCATATATATCTATAAAAGCTGAAAGTTTTTACAGGTTCTCTTTTTTTTTCAAACTTTTTTACTAAATCATCTCTATGCTTTTAATTTTAAAAAATTCAATTTTAAATATTACAAATAAATTTTAAAATACATTTTTAAAAAACTCAAGTTCTCTCTTAATAAAGTATGCTGCTTGGTTTAAATTTTCTTGTTTACATGCTTGAATTGATCTTAAATGTGACTCGAATAAATACTCTTTCTCGAGTCTTTCTCTTTCTGTTTTTACACATTCGTTAAACCATTCATTTACGTTAGATTTAATTCTATGTTTTTTTTTTAATTCTATTTTGTAATCTTCTAATCGATTATCTAGTTCATTTTGCACTTCTTCTCTTACTCGTTTCAAAATAAGAACAGACTTTGATTGTTCAACTAATAATTTACCAATACCAGATGAAACATCTTCTAACTCGATGCTATTTAATAAACGATCATTGATCAATTTCATGCATTCTTCTAATAAAATTGCTTCAGCTCTTTTAACTATTTCTTCATTTTCAACATTTTGATCTTATTATTTTTATTCTAAATTTTAAAATTTTCTAATCAAAACCAAAATAATTTTCTTTAGTTTTACCTTTAAGCACGTTTATAGTTGAAAATCTTAATTTATCTAAGAAGTTTTGATCTTCTTGTGTTAGATTTAAAATATTTCTTATTATTGGATCAATTTTTTCTCTTAAGCCTTATTTGTAAATAATAAGACTTTTAAGTTAAAATTTAGATATTAAAAAAATATCAAACAAATGTCGAAAAGTCTTAGATCCACTTTGATTGATTCAGAAGAACTCATATATAAATACGGAATATCCCAGATTTCATTTATTGGTTTTTTTTCATTTTCTAGAGCTAATTTTACTTTATTACAAAGTGTTTCTAATTTATGTTTTTCTTTTTCATGAATTACTAAATCAGAAACTAAAAACTTTCTCCATTCAAATTCTAGTTTAGAGTCATAATTTGAGGTACGCATTTCGGGTAAACCGATTAAAATATCAAGCAAATTTCTAGTCCCTTTTAAGATTGATTTTAAACCTTCCAATATGCTGAATGTTGTTGAATAAAATCTTCTCTTTGCAGTTACTATTATAAGCTCAAGAGCTATTGACAATTCCTTGATTTTATTGAAAAAGTTTTCAATATTTTATGAATCATTGGAAAAAAAAAAACAAATAACTTTATATAAAGAATTTTGAGTTTCTAATGAACCTTTTTGAATCCACTTAGCCAACTTCCATTTATGAGTTTTGCCTGGAAAATTTTTGCTTTCAACTTCAAATGAACTTTTTAAATTTTTGCCAAATTATTTTTAAGATTTTAAAAATTTTATTTAAATAAAACTACCCTTCTTGTTTGATTGAGTTTAATTGTTCTTTAGATAGACGCTTAGTTTTACCAGTCACATGATCTGTTGCGATTTCGTCTAGTTCATCAACTGTTGGTGTTTTAAACAAATCTTTATTCTTGAGAATAATCAAACCATAGGAAATTAAATAATCGAATTTAAAACTATTTAAAAATTACATTTAAAAATTTATTTTTAGGATCGTTTGGGTCATCAAGACCAATTAGAGAAGGAGGAAATGCAATCGGAACATCTTGCCATTTGAAAAACACTTGAGAAGCAATCTTTTTTAAATAAAAGTTATTTTATTCAAAACAAAAATATAAACTAAAATTTTATTTTAAACTTTATTAAGCTTCAATTGAATTTCTTTTATTTCATTTGATATTTCTGCTGGTGCTGAAGGAACTTCAACAACACCTTTTAATTGAATATACTTTTTCTTAAATTTAAATTATTTAACAACATTTTATTAGGTCTTTTTTTTTTAATTAAAAATTTTATAACTTTAAATTCAGGCGGATAAGCTCCAGATATCAATTCGAGGCTTCCTTCTTGATTATTATTATCAGCCAACAACGGCGTTTGAACATTTTCATCACTAAGAGAATTTGTTTCAGACATTTTTGAACAAAATTTTTTTTTTCAATAAATTTTTTATTTTTAAATTTATGTTTTTATATTCATAACATTAATAATTATATTATAATTTAGGCTTTTTTAAACATTTTGAAATTATAGGTAAAATGAATCATAGTATTAATAGTAAAAGTAAAAATATAAATTATATTTATTTTAGGCTTAAATTTCTAGAAGTAAATTTATTATAACTTATTCAACTTTTAAATAATTTTCCAGAAAATTTTTATAATCATTTGCCAATTGTAAAGTTAATTAAGAAAATTTAAAATGATCTTTCAAAAATCAAAAAATCATGAAGACCCAGTCACCCACTTGGTGTACATAAAAAAAAAACTAACTTTTTTTTAAAATTATATTTGGAAAATATAATAATTTACCAAATATGTTAATATAAAGACTTACAAAAGTATATTTTAAATTGAAGATAAAAGTTTTTTGAACTAAAAATGAAAGTTTACTTTTATCTAATTAAATTAGCATTAAAATTTTAGAAACTACAGAGCATTAAGTGTATCTGAATAAATAATTTACATTTGACAATGTTATACTTTTACCAGATAGACCAAACTACTTTAATAATTTAAAAGCTGGTAAATTTAATTACTTTGGTTTTATGAATAATAAAATATCTGTTTGGATAATATTTAGACTTGAAATAAGCTTAATTATTTTATCAAAGTGAAATACTTCAAAACATACAAATTTATTATAATTTTCATGTTGCTTTTTCCATTCTAAAAAGATAAGACATTAATGATCAAATATTATGAATTATTTCTTTCATTTTACCAAAACCTGCTTCGATTTATTGGGTTATATTTGATTTTTTTTTATTTAGAAAAAAAAACATTTATTTGAATAAAATAAAAAATCACATTTAATATTTAAAAAATTACATGTAAAAAAATATGCATAAAAATAAATTTTTTTTTTTAAAATCTAAAAAAACGTTTTAAAGTAGATGGTTTCTCAGTAAGTTCAGAATTGTTGTTTAATTTTGGTTTAAAAAAAGATTCATTTTGGCTCTCATTTATAAGAACTGATTTTTTATTAGACACATAATGGTATTCATCTGTATTGAGCTCTTCTTCGTCTTCAGGTTCTGTCTGTTCCTTGGATAAAACAATTTCAGTGGATAGAGCTAATGTTTGTTGAATAATTTCACTCATTTGATCTTTTTGCTCTTCCTCTTTGTTATCATCATGTTTTTTCTCTTGTTCATTTTCTTTTTTTTGCTCATTATCTTTATTAGCATCGTCTTCCAAGTATTCAAAAGATTCTTCAAACGATTTTTGTCTGACTAGTTTATTAATAGAGCTTCTAGTTTTTTTTAAGCTCAAATCAAACGACTTTTGTGTCATTGGCTTAGAAATGTTGCGTTTCGGATTCGAAAACAAATTGTTCAAGTGAGCAATCGAACTTCGCCTTGATAAAATCACTTTTGCATACTTAAATCCATCTTTCTTCTCTTGTTTCATCTGGTTCCAAACATGTGTTAACAAAAATAAATTTTCATTTCCATCTAAAACTCGAGTCTTAACAAAACTTTTTTGTTTATTATTAACCAAATAAGAGTTTGTTGATTGACTAGTTGAAGTTGTAATAGAAGTGCATGTTGTCATATTTAAAGAATCATCAGCTAAATTGGGACTCAATTTTTCGTATTCGATTTGTTCTAGAAAACAATAGTCGTTCGGGTCTTCGATTGATTTGATTTTTTTCAAAGCCTGATTTAGAATATAATTAACAGTGCTTTTTTGTTGCGAAGCATTTATTTCTATGCAACAGCTTTCATTTAAATGAATGTAATAAGTGTTGAACATGTTCGATGAGGAGTTTAATTGTAAAGACATTTTTGGCAAGTTAGAAGTTGGCTTGTAGTCGTCATCTTCTTGATTCAAGATTGTTTTTTTAAATTCTTGTTCTGGTGCTGATTTTTTGCGTTTGTTCAAAAACGTTTTTACACCAAAATTTAAAAACCCAGAGCCAAAAACTTTACTTGAAGCATTACTGTTTGGAATGCTTTCTTTTTTGAAAGGCTAAACATGAAACATATTAAATTAATTAAGTTTAATTTGTAAGTTGTAAAATTTTTTACCGAAGGATAATATTTAATAGAGTTTGACGAAGTTATAGAAGAGTTTAAGTTTATATTATATTTTTGATTTAGAGTTTTTTCAAAAAATATTTCATGGCTTTTGCTAAAGTCCCAGCAATAGCTGGAACGCATAGGAAAGTCAAAATTTATATTAGACTTATAAACATATTCTTTAATTTGCCTATCAGTCCTAATCGATCTCTGGGTCCTATTCTGTTCCCAGTATTTATTCTTGTGTTTACAATTGATCATTTTTGGTTTTCATTTTATTTTATTTTATATTTTTCTTTTACTATACTATACTATATAAATTTGTAACATATAAAACAAAAATATATTTTTTCTTTACTTTTATTAAACTAGTTTACTCATGATTGTTTGCTTGATTTTTTTTTAGTCACAAAAATATTTATATTTGCTAATCTGTAATTAAAAATAAAAAAAAAAAAAGATATATAATTTTAAACATATTGTTTATAAAGTTGATAAGTCTAATACCTGAGTTACTATTCTATTTTTTTTTAAATTTAAAAAAAAAAAAGTAAAAATAAAATCTCATAATTATTTTTATAAAGATTAACACAAAATAATCAAAAAAAAAATAGAAAAAAAAAAGAAACAAAGATTAGAAATTTTATTTTAATTAATTGATTAATTCAAGTAATCTTTACTTGTTTGTTAATTGTTAAAATTGGTAAACTTGAGTTTTTAGTTTTTCGTTTTTTTATTAAATTTATCCATATATTATTCATTTCATTCTACAGCATAAAAATATCAAAAAGCCAAGACGCGTCTATGAACGATCTTTAGCTTTATTTATTTTTATCTACTTACTTTTAGATAATCTTATATGGAAAATATTTAAATTAATTAATAAAAGTTTTTCTCATTTCAAAATTAAACAAGTAATTTAAATTAATTTAGTTTCAAATTATACTTTTGAAGAGATTTAAAACAATCTTATTAAAGCTTAATAGAGTTTACATGCTTAAATTTTTTTATCTATTTTGAATGTCTTTTAATTAAAGTAATAAAATGAATATTCATAATAAAATGAATGTTATAAATCATTTAATGAGACTTGAGTGATAATCAACAATAAAGTTACAGTATTTTAATATTATCATTTAAAAAATTACAAATAGTCAAGTAGACTAGCATCAAATTGTATATGATTTTATTCTTTTTTGCAGTATTATAAAACTCAAATTTAAAAAAAATTAATTAAACCTTTATTTTGGATTATTCTCATTTAGAATGCTGTATTTTCTTACAGTTAAATTTATAATTTATTTTACTGTTTCTGAAATTGGAAGTGAAGCTTTAAACAAATATATAAATAATTAAAAAAAAAATTTAATAGCATAATAATTATAAGCTTAATTTACAATATTAGATTTTTTACAAATTTGAAAATACTAAAGCAACTTTATAGCATAAAAATATACAAAATGATAAAGCATTGAATTTTAATAAAATTTTCAGACTTTTAAATATTTAAAATTTTTATTCTTAAGTGTTTAAATAAATTTGAAAAGCCAATATAATAAGAAATTAATTATTCTAAAACCTAGGTATTCTAATAATCTATTTTAAACTCTTCTAATCCTTCAATTAAGCGATCAAACAAAGCGTTCATACAAACAAAATTTAAATATTTAAAAAATAAATTCTTAAATTACCAAAAATGTAGATTTTTCACGAATTATAAATTTTCCATTGCCAGTCCATTTGTTTTGCACTTCCATAACTTTTTCATGGTATTGAAGTATTTTCATATCTCTTGGTTGAATTAGTAGTTTAGAATTACAGCTACCAATTGGTGTTGTATTAATCAAGTTCTTTTTATTGCCCAGAATACTTGTATTCTGCAACAAGCACAAAGACTTGGTTCTCAAATGTTGATATGATGATCTACTTGTTCGTTTTGTATTCTTATTGTTGTTCATGTTTGAGTTATTACTCGAATCCAGGCAATTCGAATTGCTCCAATTTCTATCCACATGTTGTAATAGGATATAATTTTTCTTCTCTTTAAACATCTGAGACGCTTGTTTATCAACTTTACTCAGCGCCTTTTATAAATTTATTTTATTTTATAGTCCAACACAATTTAACTTTAACTATAAAAACAATATCAAAAAAAATTTATATTTTATTTTAAACCTTTAATAAATAATACATTTTTGATATTGTTTTTTTTTTTATATTTAGAAAAAAAAATTTTACTTGTTCAATCACTTGCTGAACGGTTGTTTCTTGAGTTACTTTGACTTGTACACCATTATCATTCTCTTCGTTCTCGTCACCATTTAAACCATATACAGTCAATTTGAATTGTTTGTGTTTTGCTTTTGAGGTTTGAATTTGACTTGTTAAATTATTAAGATCATTCGAAGAAGAGAACAATCCGCTTGAGTTGAGATTCGACTGTAGTTTAGTTAATTCAACATGTTCAACATGTTGACGTGTGTACACAAATAAACTTGACAATTCCAAAACTTGGTTTTGATTGTTTCTTAGTCTCAAGTGTCTGTAGCCTTGTCTGAACGATTTTAAAGGTATTACTCGCTGGGATATTGTATGATTATTGTTACAATCAATGACAGAGAATTTTATGAACGCCAATTCGGGAAATACAATATGAAAAACAAATTCTTCGTTCCATATCGGATTTAAAGCATTTTTATTAAAAGCTTTAGTTTTTTCTTTGGTGCAATCACATGGTATGCCAATAACCTCTATCTCTACAAAAGTACTTGTCGATTGCAAAAGTTCTACACCACTGTTTCGATGATGGCTCAGATTTGACGAGTTCGATTGATTTGGATTGTTCAAGTGACTATTCGCTTGGCTTGGCTGATTGCTTAGACTGCTGTTGTTTATGTTAAAATTATTTTGAGCCGAGAACGAAGATGACGAACTCGAATTGCTCTCAGTTAAATACTGTCCCGATATTAGCTTTAAATAAAATGATAAATATTCAGAATCTTTTTTTTTCTCAAACGGATTGAATCGACCATACTCGGGATGTTGTCGATTCCATAAAACACTTGGTTTTAGTACATAGCCTGCATTGGAATTTTGTTCAAAAAGAGCTAGATTTAAAATTTGATAACTATCAATAGTCTGGTAATTTAAAGCTATCAATTGCAAACCACAAGCCCAAAAATTAATTGGTGAAAAGTTCGACGAGTCAAACCTCCTCGCGTTCGGATAACACCGAATCAATTGGGTCTCAGTATGACAAATAACATCAAAAGCACGTTTTTTACATATTTGTTTTGCTTTGGACTCATTTAATGAAGTTATTTGATGACTTGATGGTGTTTGATTGTTATGTGATTGTTGTACTAACAAATCAGCTTGTTGATCATTATTTAAGCTTTTGAATTTTAAATAATTTAGATCATTTTTCGAACCATCTGTTCCAGAACTGCTCAAGCTTTGCTGAGTTATTAATTGGTTTAAACTTTTTTTATTATTTATATTCAACTGGGATAAATTATTCAAAGATTTTTTGCTAATCGGATTTGATTTGGTGCTGTTTAAAGGGCTGTAAGGTCTTTTCCATGATCCAGTTCTTGAGCTTGATGCTATTATGTTTGAAGAGATCGGAGTCAAATCTCTGAATTTTACTGCTTGTGTGTAAACTACAAGATCTGATAACTCTTGAGCTACTTGTGGATTATTATTCGAGCTTGATTGTTTGCCAGCTTTCTTTGAGTTTATATTAAAATTTATGGTGTTTGTTGTGGTTGTAATTCGTACTGAAGAAGTCTGAAGTTTGTTGGTTTTCGGATCTATATCGTTTAAGTCGGTGCTTAGACTAGTTTTTATTCTAGAAGCTACAAATTCAAAAGAACTTTCACGGGTGGTTTGAAGTTTACGGTTTAGAGCAGTCTGAGTCTCGAGTGAATGGTTTCTGATGTTCGCTCTCTTTTGAATTTGATTTGAATAATTCAAATCTAGAAGATTAATTGAATTCAAGTTGCTTGGTTTTTGTTCATCTAGTATTACTGAAGACATTTGCGAAGCCGAATTAGAGTTATTGTTCGGCTCGGCTATGTGGTCTGTGGGTGATTTGGACATTTTTTCATAATCTTCTTTGAGTTCTATTTGTTCTGGTTCCGGTTTTACACTTGATTTATTATTTGATAGTTTATTAAATGCCGAATCTGTAAGAGATTTACTCTTGTGGATAAAATTGGCAACATTTTTTCTAATTTTTGGCTCAGCACTAGTTAACCTTGTGGATATGGTTCGTATTCGTTTGACAGGTGCTGTAATAAAATTTGAAATTGTTGAACTAGTTTGATGTGTTTGTGCTTGATGCGCTTCGTTATCAGTATAATCAGTGTTATCCTCAAGATAATAATCGTCTTTGGATAAATTTAAATTTAAAGTTTCAATATCAGTTGAATTATTGAATAATTTAAATTTTTTTTTATTATTATTCGTAATTGTGTTATTGTCAATCGAGGAATTAGTTTGAAGTTTTGAATTACTTGGCCAAATAGTTATTTTTGAATTTTGTGATAGTTGCTTTTTGGGCGTGATTGCCAATTGATCTTGTTTTGTGTTATTTAACACCTGATTACTTGATTGATTTATTGATTGTTGTTGTGTTAGGTTTTGCTTTTGCAATTTTTTGTTCTTTATCAATATTTTGTATTTCAATTGATTCGGTGATGGAAGTAATGGATCGTCGACGAAATCGGACTCAAACAAATACTGTTTAACCAGTTTATCTCCTAAGATCGACTTTAAAAACAAATATAATAATTTTTATTTTTTACTATTTATTTAGTTGCAGAATTAATTGCGTTTTTATAGATAGATTTATTACGTAACAAAACGCAATTAATTTGCAACATACATATTGTTTTATTAGTTAAATTTAGCCTTTAACTTACTGTGAAAATTTGAGCCATTTTGACTTGTTGTTGAAGAGAACATCGGTTCTCAATTGACAAAATAACCGGATAAGGAGAAGTGACAAAAGCGCTTTCATTAATCACTTCTACAACCGTTTTAAAGCTTACTTTACTTGTTAAAGTTCTTCCATGATAAACAACTGGCCAACCATCATCTCCGTCCCATACATCCAATTCAACACATCTACATCCCGACTTAAGAGCGGTTCTATAAATCTCAGCTGACGATTCTCCTTTCAGCTGATGTCCAGTCAAATAAGTATTATGAGACGAAGCTATATAATAAAAAGACAAAGGAAAATTCATATTATCCGTTTGAGTTGTACTATTATTGCTTAATAATTCATAATGCTCTGTTTCTGTACTTGAATAAATTGATTTTGTTTTTAGTAACAATGGTTGTGTTAGCGCCATTTCAGGACTTAGAGAATTTTTTTTATCATTGTCCATTCGAGCCTGTTTCGAAGCTTGTTGTTGTGATTGTTTGAGCGTTTCTGGATCATTTTCAAATAAAAAGTTGTTCTTGTCTAATAAATACCTGGAAAATCCGACAAACGAGAACATAGCTCTCGAACGATAGAACGGATTTGGTTCATGTTTTTCAATCAACTTCTCAAGCTCTTCATCACTCATTTTTTCGCCTTGTTCGTTTTCGACAAATTCTCTTAATTGTTTTAAATTAATAGCATAAAACTCATGACTCAAGTTTGTATTATTCTGAATTTGGCTGAAGTAATTCAAGAGCAATAAATCTGAGCTACAATTTACCGAATATGGTGAGATAGAATTTGAAGCAACCAAATCATAAAAAAGTCGAGTATTATTCAAAATTAATAGCTGATTCTGGAAATCGAATTTAAAAGATTGGTATTTTTCTTGTAGGCTTAGAGTACTTGTAGCATTCAAGAGATCAATATTCTTGAAAGAATTTATTATCTTAAGCTCGTCAGCAAGATTATTTCTAGTCAAACAAGTCATTTGAGAATTAATTGAAATCTCTGGATCACTTTGATTTACATTTTTGTTCTCATAAACTAAATTTTTCCATGTTTTTTTTGTTTTTTGCCAAGTTTTGTCCAAATTAAGCTCATCTGTGTCTTTACTATTGACCAAAATTGCATAACGATCAAACAAATCTTTTAAGTCTTTTCTCATATGCACATAAAATGATTTGAACAAAGTCACAAATTCATTAAATTCTATAAAAGTATCGAATAAGATAGAACTTAATAGCAAATCATTTTGGTTTTGATTTGAGCCTGTTTCTCCAAAAATAATATTTAAATTAGCATTGTTGAGCAAGTTATTAATAGAGCCTGAATTTGGGGTTGTTTGAGGGTTGGGAGTCGGGGTTGGTGATGAAGAGGTACACAAGGAACTCTGTCTATTTATCAAGTGACCAAGAGAAGAAGTCGAGTTCTTACTACGATTAATATTGTTCAAGTTGTTAGCCCATTGATGTGCCAAATAGCTTTGGCCACTTCTCAAAGTCGAAACACCTGAAGAAGACGAAATACTTGGTTGATTGAAATTGTTTTTTATTAAAGGATTAACCAGAACTGTGGTTGTGTTAGAAACAGATTCAGTTTTAGGCTTAACAAGGCTGAAAAGAACCGGAGCTCGAAACGATTGAAATTGCTTTTGAATTTGGCTTGAATTGGTAGTTTTTTGGTTTTGTGACGAGCTTGGGGTTTGGTTAGAAAATCGAGGTTGTTTGCTATAAGTGCCAGAGTCGAGTGATGTTTGCCTTTCAAAGGAAGCAGAAGAACTTCTCGCAAATATTTCCAACATCAAAGACTTTTGTTTGAAGGTTCGCAGCTTGGACAATCGATTGATCATGGTAGGAGTTTTGATTTTGTTATTAGAAGAGTTGTTTTTTCGATTGAATTCTTCTATTAGATTATTGATTTCATTATTTTTGGTGATTATTTCAGATTTTACAGCTCGACGAGCCGTTTTAATACTTTTGAGTCGAAACGAAGTAATTGAGGTGGAAGATTTTCGTTTCTGTATAGACAGAGACGAAGACGAGTTTGTACCAATACTGTTCTTATGCTGTTTTGGATTGTCTAAATCAGAATGACTCATTTCTTGATTATTGCTGATTGCAAGCTCATTTTGTTTAGATGGATAAGAAAAATTCGTATTAGAAAACGAAGCAAGTAGAATATTGTTAATGCTAGAGCTAAAATGGTTTTCAAGAGTATTTAAATTAAGCTGTCGACCACCAAAAGCGAGCAAAGCCTGCATCGGCGTCGGACATTGAAATTTTTTATTTAAATTATCATAAAACAAATTCAAATACAACTTTTTGAGCCATTTGAGTCTATGATCAGAGCACAAGTCATTCTGCTTTTGTAGACCATTAATTAAATACTCCAGACCTTGGTAAAATATTTGTATGCTATTTTTAAGGCCGATTAAATAGAAGCTTCGGTTTTCTGAGAACGAGCTTCCGTATACCACACAGATTATGTTCGATTGGTCGAAATTCGAAATAGCATACTTGTTGGCTATGTTCTGAATCTGATTATAGACCTGAGAGTCTATACAACCGATTCGAATATGCTTAATACAATTCAAATCTAGGAATCCCTCATAAGGATCATTTACACTGACTGACTCACCGAAAACGTAATGCTTTGTCAAAGAGCTCACTGAATAGACTAAATTTGAATCAACCGAATCATATACAAGGTCAGTATCATCAAATGAAGACGAATTTGATTGATTTTTATTGAATTTACTAGTTTCGTATGATGAAAATAATTTGCTTGTTTTAGACTCATTTTGGCTATTTAAAGTTGAAATTTTACTATTTTGAATTACTGGTAGAGTCAACTTTCTTCTATTCAAAGGTGCCAAAGACTTTTTTTTATTTCGATTTATATTCGGCTGAAATGTAGGCACAAGCAGTTTTTTTCTTAAATAATTCTCTGACTTTGATTGAAAATTTCCGAGCTGAGCAGGTTGGTCAAAAGTCATTAGTAGATTTGATTTAATTTGAGACTTGCGTCTTTGGTTCTGGATCGATTGAGAATTAAGGTTGTTTTGGCCTGACGAGTCCGTGTTTGAGTTGTTTATTGAATTGACCGTATCAGCCCACACGTTCGAAATATCCCAAGCCGGTCTTGACCATATTATAGTCGAATTGTCAGCCTCAAGACGTACATTAAGCAAAAAACTCGATTGCTGCATATCCCATTCGTTTAGAATACATGTAAAAGTAAAGCCATTGTGCAACATTTGTAATAAGTGAGAATCAACTTTGCTGTTTTCTTCGAGCGGTACATAGGAAATGTTGTGACGGGAACGAGGCTCGTTTATACTAGAAGAATTAAGACCGGATAAAGTGAACTGTTCTCGGATGGGCTGATATACTCCATTTGGTTTACGCGAGGCATATAAACTCAAAGATAAAAAATCACTTAAACTTGTCTCTATCTCTTCTTCATCAGAGATCAGAACGCGATTCAAAGAAGTCTGACTGAGATTGTCTTTAGAGCTTTTAATTGTCTGACTATTCGAGATGTCAGTTTTTGATGAGTGTAATTTTGGACTCTGTGATTCAGTGTTTATGACAGTTAAATTATTTGAAGACTTGCTTAACAGAGTATTGTTATTATTATAAGCATTGTTTAAAGAACTTGTGATTGATTCTTTGGTTAAACTTGTTTTAAATTTATATTTTTTGTCATTCATTTCCATATTGGCTATGGCCGATTGTATTAAACGATTGTTGTCAAAGCTTGAATCAGCCATTTTAGCTGGATGTAAATGAAACATGTTTATGTCCTGGAGTAGCATATGAGCTAGTTCTAGTTTTCTTGTATTCAATAAGCCACCAACACATATTCGAGTAAAGTAATTCTCATGCCCGTTGAGTTCACTTACCATTTCAATAGGTTTTTGTACATTCTTGTCACATGTAATTGTAACCGAAGGTACCGATTCAATAATAAATCTCAAATCATGTAAAAAAACGCCAAAAAATGGTACTACTTTACAAGTTTGTATATCAAGTGCTTTGCTAACTGCATTACAATAAATTTGTGTTTTTGAACAAAAGGCTCTCTTAGAAGAAGCATTTGCAGCAACTGCAGCGAGATGTCTTAGCCACAAAGATTTTCCTTCGGTTGTTTTTGAAGATACACTTCCATTTGAAACATGGTGATTCGTACTTATTGATGATTTGGCTGTGGATAATAGATTATTACAACTTGATATTAAATTGTTGTTTGCTTGAGAATTTATTGCATTGTTCGAGGCTGAGACTGAATTACCAATTACGATTGAACCGTTTGACTTGTTGGCTAAATTAGTTGTGCATGAGTTTAGATTTGCCGAATATGAACTATTCGAATTGTTTATACCATTCTGGTTAGGATATAAGCTTGATGCTATAGATTGCATATAGTTATAATTGGTTTTTATGAATGTTGAAGAGTCGAATGCTGTGTTTAAAAAATCCATCCCAGGAAAATCTTCGTTTTGATTCACCAAAGCAGTCCTTGTAAAAAAATATTCGAATTAAAATTTTTAAAATAAAAAATACACATGTGAGTTTGAAAAAATTTTATATATAATTTTATTGATTTTTGATGATATTAAAAGTGTTTAATAAATTTTAAATATTTTAATAGTAGTATGATATTTCTTACTTTAGGCCGAGCCAGATTTCTCTGGCCGAATTAAAATTTCCAATATTCCAACAAGTGATTGCGCATCGAATAGCAGATAGAATTATGGCTATTCGTTTATCAGTAGATGGCTGTGCCTGAATCAAGCGCTTGATCCAAGAGCTTACTTCTTTGTATCTTACAATTAAATCCTGAACACTTTTGCAAGGTTGCGATTGACTTTCTTGTTTACCATTCAAACTTTTTAAATTATTCATATCCAATGTAGCATGTCTAAGATATTCATCGGGTTGTACTTGTTTGAATAAATCGTATTCTACTTCAGTTAATCTAATAGCAACCTCTTCCGGGAACCATAGCAAAATTAACTGTAATTCCTGAAACTCCGACTCATATTTAAACACAATTGCTGGTTTGTTAAAAGTAGGTCCATTTCCACGATTGCCATAGCCATATGCAAAGCCGTTTGAGCTAAATATAGAAGCTATTTGCTTATATGGACGGTCATAACCAAAGACCGAAAAAGATCCTGTTTGAATTAAATCGGAATTAGGTTCTGGATCTATCATTGAATAATTTCGTTGATTCAAAGAAACTGATGGCGATGCATCATTCTTTGATTTTTCGACATTACGTGAATTCTGAGAACTCGAGTTTGTAGATACTGCTGATTTTTTTTCATTCAAAGCTCCGGTTACCATTCGAGACGAGTTTGTGTTGTGTCTTTTTTTAGAATAAACAGTGCCCGAGTTACTATGATGTCTATAATGATGATTGCGAACACTGCTACGATTGTGGCTGTTGTATTCAGGTGAGAATAGTTTGTATCTATTCTGAAAGTGTTCACTTATGGTTAAATCAAGCATTAATGGATTACTGTCGATGCCCATGTCAAGCGATTGGTCTAACAATATACAAGTAATTGATTTTAATGAATGAAAATCATCTATTTGTAAATGCCATTTACAATTTCGAAATTCAATTACAAACAATTTGTTCATATCAAGGCTATTTGAATTAAGGCGAAACAAGTTTGAAAATATATTTGTCGATGGAGGTGTCAGCTGAGATTGAATTGAAAACGAAGATTTATTTGTATTGTCGTTGTTCGAAACGAATGGTGTTGCACTTGGATTTAGTAAGAATATAGGTGTTAGATTATAATATCCATCACCTGAGAACCAACTTTTTAAGTCTGTCATTCTTTGTGTTTTTATCAGTACTTTAGTTTTATGATCAATTAAGGATATTTTATTCGGTTTTATGGCCAATAAACGTTTGGCTTTTTTGAAAGTCAACATGTTTGTTGTCGAAGTTGGATTCAGGTCGAATATTATCTCTTTTACTGGGAATAGCACACACCCGAAGCAATTCAAATTTCGACAAATCTTTACATAATACTCTTTCAATTTTATTTCATTATTAAAATATGTAGTTTTTGACAATCTTTCTTTTTTTGATTTTACTAATTTGATTATATCATTTGAATTATGATAACTTGGTGGAACTAATTGTTTGATTGTAATAATTTTCGAGGTAGATTGAGAACTTAAACAATTACAAGACTTTAAATAAATACAAAATGATTCACATCCATTTTTGGTTAGAACTGGCATATCTTGTGATTCAATAATATTTGGCACTGATTGTTTTTGGGATGTATGCTCAATAATAGTGTTTAGTTGAGGTTTGTTTATAATCTTAGATGAGTCAAGATCTGCTTCTTCTTCTTCTTTAATTGTGTTCTTTTCAATTTTAAAATTATTCTGATAAGATACACGACTTGATTCGTCACATGAATATTCTTGCTTTGCCAAAAAGGGTCTAAATTTTTCATATTTTTTGCTCAAAATTTTCGAATTTTCATCTTCATTTTCTTCTATGTTTGAGTTTGTTTCAACTTCTTCGAGCATTTTCAAATAATTTAATTCATATATTCTTAAATTTAGAGCTGCTAATGTTGCTGATTCATCTTTGGTGCATGGTAATTTACCAGTTACAATTAAATTTTGCATCTTTAAAAAAAAAACAGTTTTAAATTCAAATTATTTTTTTCTTATCGTTATTAGTTATTAGAAAAAGTAATTTTCAGATTTTATAGTTAAATAAAAATTTTTTGTTTCTGTAATTCAATTATTAATAATAAATATTTCAAATTTACATTCAAAAAATGCATCTTTTTAAAGCCTATGATTATTTATATCAATAAAAATTATAAAGTATTATCAAATTTTATTGTGCTCATATCAAAAAATAAATATAAATGTTAGAAAATATACTTAAATCACATAAAAAATTCAAATAAAAACTCCAAAAACTAATGCCGATTATGCAAAATCAATTAAAAGAAAAAAAGTATAATTGACATATTTTGTCAAGATAAAAAGATAATGTTGGATCTAAATACTCAAGGAAAAAAAGTTTGTTATGAGAAACTAATTAACTTTGGATTAAATTAACTTGCTTAAAAAACATGCTAAGAATTAAAATTTATAAAAAATTTCTTTCTGTCTTCTCTTAAGTATTTTAAAGCTTACCAATAAATATTGATTGATAATATCTTCATTATTTATAGTTTCATTTGGCTCTTCTTTAAATGTGTCTGGTTCTTCTAATTTTAGAGCTAATTTCAACTTTTTAGTCCAAGGCTTAAATGAACTTTTCAATGAATCTAACTGATTAAAAAAGTGCTTGATCTCGTCCAAAACTCGAGTGTCCAAAAAATCATTTGGCGAATTCTTTATCCAAATTGATATCAAATTTAAGACTTCCGATCCGGGTTTTTGCTGACTATTACCAGTCTCTAGTGAGCCTAACTTTTTAGTGTTTTCTTCACTTGTATTAGATATTAAACTCATATTTCTATCAGCAATATTACTCTGAGATTCGTTTGCTTTTAATTGAGTTCCTGAGTCCGAATGAACAGTTATCTTAATTGGTGTCAAACTAGAGCTTGTTCTTAACCGCTTGGAAGCTAATCGAGATAAGAATCCGATTTTGGTTGGATGATTTGAATCGGCTTGTAAAACTTGATCTTTTAAATGCTGCTTTAATATATCCTGTTGTTCATCGTTCATAAACAATGAAGACGTAATTGTTGCAGTTGCCATTGCCACTACACCAATTGAATGATTTTTATTATCGTTTATATTTATACTAGATCTAATCGACGGTGTGTTCATCTCAGGGCTAGGCAAAAAACCAGCTGAGAAAGTCGAATTGGTAGATTGTGTTGACTTTAAGAGATTATTATCTTTTATATGAGATGTAATTGTCAACAAATGGTTGTGACTCTTGGCCGATTTTTCTTTGTTTGTTACTTTTTCCAAATTGCTAATAGATGAGTCATAGTTGGACTTGGATTTCGGTATAGAAGATTTAACATAAGCTGGCGAAATTGATCTAACTCGTCTCGAATTTCTAGGTGCTTTTAGCAATTGTTTATCATTAACAGAAATTGAACTCTTTCGCTTGTGAATTTGATTTTCAAATAAATTTTCAAAGCTTTTTTTGATTACAATCTTAGCTGTTTTTAAAAAATTATATGAATGTAAATTTTGATTTGGTGTTTCTTCGATCTCGTTCAATGATCTTGATTGTTTGTTCTTAAGAAAGTTTTGTTGTTCTAAATCTAAATAATTCAAAGATAAACTATTTCTCTTGTTATTATTATTCAATAATCTATTTAAATCTGTTTTGATTGTATTTATTAATAATTCGCTTTGTCTTCGGTCTTCTTGTTTGGTTATTATTTGAGGTATTGATGCTTTTTTCATGTTTGAATGATTAAGTTTTATTTTATTATCTTGGTTGATTAAAGAAGTTGAAGAAACCGCGTTTGGAAGTAAGCAACTGACTGCATTTTCATCGGAAATGGTAAAAGTTGGTAAATTTATGAGCTTTTTTTCAAATTCTTTTATATCAACCGGAGACTGAGCCAAATTTGTTAAGGACAAATTTTCATTATTAATTATTATATTATCTCTTAAATGACTATTTCTGTCTATACTGTTTGTGTTGCTGCGCGAGTTTCGACTTGTCTCGTACACTTGATTGTTCGACAATGAGCTCAAACTATTTCGATGGCTTACAAGTATTTGATTGATATTTTCCGACAGATCTTGATTTGTCAATTGATTAATAGAACTGTTTTTTCTCGATTTTGAGACATTTTTAAAACTTTTCTTAAAATTCGAATAGTTGAATTGATTGCTACTATTTACTCGCTTTAAAATTCGTTTGCTTAGATCTTTTAGATAAAAAGCACCACGGGATGTGTTTGGACTGTGACTGTAATTCGACGAAGAATGATGAGAAGGCGATAGACCCGTATTTGTGTTTTCCGAATTGTTGTTATTAAACAAAGACAATTGGCTTGGTTTTCGCTTGGTCTCTGCATCCAGGTTATTTCTACTTGGATAAATTCCTTCAGAGCATTTTCGGTATTGATGCGAAACACTTCGATAGCCCGCCGAAGGTTTGTCTTTATCAATAGACAAATTGTTCTCGTTTTGTTGTATAGACGGAAACGAAGTGGATGATGATAATTTTTTAGACTCAACTAGTATCGGGCTCATAGGTTGCTGGGTGCTTGAGGTACCAAGCGACAAAGAGACCGAATTCGGCGCTCGAGAACTGGTCTTCTTTAGCAATGGAGTAAACAATCTATGCTCAAGTAGTCTTATTACAATCAGCGGATGAACTAAAGTGCATAAATAAGACATATTAAATCTTAAATTATCCGATTTATCGGTAAAACTAAATTTTATTTTATCTAAATTTTCATTTCGCACTTCTTTAAGTATATCGTCAAGCAGTTTTTCGATGCTTATAGCAGCCGGATTTAGGCGCCACATGTTCATAATAAAATTTTCACCAATAGCCATATGATGAATGAAATTATTTTCGAATGATTGAGGCTTATCCAAATCAATGTGTTCCGCTTGAATATCTAAAATATCGAATAAGTTAACTTTATTGCTGACTTTGGCGAATAGACCTAAATAGACAAGAACACGAGCAGCCAAGTGTTTAACATATTTGGGATACTTTGTAGTCTGATTTGTGTAAAAAAGCTCGTCGCCGGGTAAAATGAGACTCATAACTGTATCGGGCAGATCATACTTGAGCATGATATCATGACATTCGGGTCTAAGAGCCAAAAGACCAAGAGCTTGTAGCATAAGACACAACAAATGAGGATCGTTGTTGGGATACAAAATGTCAATGATCATGTTAAAACATGTCTCTTGATTTTCGTTGATCAGCTTCAATTGAAATGCTTGATCGTTGCATAAAATTGCGAATAATCGCGTCGCTAGAATAGCTACACAATGGTGCTGACAATTAATGGTTCTAGCGGATGGAACACATTTAACTTTGCTGTTTGAGTTTGACGATTGAGCTTGAGAAGAATTGTTCATTGCAGTGGTTGCATTTATGTCTACTTTTTTGTGACTCTCCAAACGCTCATGAATTATGTTTAGCAAAAACTTTGGCTCAATACTTGAAGCTAAACATTTAAAAGGCTGATTTTGAAAATTAATATTCGACTCATTCGGATCCGTTTTCGAATTCTCTTCATCTAATTGATTGCTTACATTTGCATTATTTTCCAATTTTTTCTCATTCGACAACAACACAGAAGTAGTAAAATCTAGTTCGCTTTCTATTTCGTTTTTTTCTTGCAAAAAATCGTTTATTTTAAAATTATTTTTATTAGACAAATTTGTATCTTCGGATTTAATCAATTTTTTGCAAATTTTACAAGTTGTTTCGAATAGATTCGAATCGTTTATTGATACAGACGAGTTGAAAGACGAGTTTGATGAAAGCTTTCGTATAAAACCGCTTAATCGGTTGGTTATCTTTTGCAAGCTAGAATTGGTTAGTGATAAATTTTTTGTTAAAGTAGGATGTTTTAATATAGAACGATTTTGAATTTGTTCACAACTGTTATTATTGTTGTTATTGTTGTTGTTGTTAGTCGGCTGTGAATCTTCTTTAGAAGAAGGGTCCTCGTTTATGGTCGAATTGCGTTCCTTAATCCTGCTCAAATAAGAAGTCTGTAAAACTGTAGAAGAAGCTGATTTTTGTTGATTAGAATTAACATTCGATTTGGAACAAGTGCAATAATTATTATTTAATTTATTTTGTTTTTTATTTAATTGTAAAAACTCGTTTTCGTTGGGTTTATTTTCGTTTTGGTTCTGACTATTATTAGTTGTATTATTTTGTGTATTTTGTATTGTATTTTTGTCTATTAAATTGTCGACTTGTTGATTTAGAATTTTGTTTTTTTCATTCAAACGTTTCGCTTTTGATATGTAACAACTCTCGTAATAGCCCGGATAGAACAAATTGTGATAAACATAAATGTCGAATATTCGATTGATGGTGGTTAACGATATATACTGAACCGATGGTAGATTTGTTTTGGCCAAAATTTCCAAAGATATTTCAATAAGTTTTCTGGTATGAGACTGAAACTTTATGCTATTAATGCTATTGAAATTTGATATTGGACCACAAATTGATTCGGGTTCGTTTTGAGCTGGATTTTCTCTATTAAATTTTGGCTGTGATTTTGTATAATCCTCATAGCATGTCTTTAGAAAAAATTTTTTTAAAATTTTTGTAAAATTTTTTTTATTTTATTTTAAAAATCAAAAATTAAATAAATAAATTAATTAATTAATTACTCTTCTAATGTATTTATATTTTTTATATTTAGCCTTATACATTTATTATTAGAACTTAAATCTAAAAAAAAATATTTAAATATGCATCAAATTTTTTTTTTTTTTAAATATCAAAATACCAGGATTTCAAAAACATCAGAATTTATCTTAATTGTTTAAAAATAAATTTGATTAATTTATGATTCATTTTTAATTTTGTAGTTAACTTGCTCTATAAAAGCTCTACATAAGCTTATTTTAATTTTATTAACTTTTATTAATTAAAAAAATATATTTTTGATTCTAGTCTTCAAGAGACTATTTAAATATTAATTCTTAGTTATTTAAGTAATAGTTCTTTGCTTAATTAGGAGAAATATGTGCTTAAGCATGATTGATCTGAGGCTATCACAGAGCCTATTAACAGACAAAATTTAATCTATAAAGATAAATAAATCAAGACTTATTTAACACTTGTTAAATGCAATTCGTATCTTTCTTTTTTTAAATAAATTTTTCAATAATCCAAAAATCATCAAAATAATAAAATTTAAAAAAAAAAAGTATTTCAATTCATCTCTAAATTAATTTTGAGATATTCAAATCTTGAAATAAGCATTTAAGCAGCTTAACCATATTATAAGTTAAAATAAACAAACTATTTAATTTTAGTCTTGCAATTATATGTATTTTAAGTTTAAAATATAGTTATATAGTCTTATGGTTATTATTTTCTAATATAATTATATTCCTATCATATTTTATTCGATACTCGAATCTTTCGAGAAAAATTTCATTCAAATAAGCAAATACAATTTCAAATAATGAAATTTTTAATTAAACAAAAAAAACAAAATTTTAATTTAATTTTTAAATTTTTTTCTTTAATTTAATTTATTTCTAATCAAAGTAATTAAAAACTAATTTACTTGAATTAATGTGTTTATCAAATCTTCTAGTTTTAATATGAGCTGATTGTTTTCATGATTAGCAATCGAACAATTCTGTGGTGGCGGTGGTGGTGGTGGTAGTAGTTTACTCGAATCGGAATTATTGTTTACAGCTTCGATTAAACTATTAGTTTGTGAATTAATTTGGTGTATTGTGTCTAGCAACTCTTTTAAATGTATCTGCAACAAATCCATTATATACTGAACACATTCTATATTCCAGCTATATTTTTCTAATTCTTGAAATATCGATTTGAATATAGTTTCATATTTTTCTATTAAAAAATAAAAAAAAAAATTTTACAATTAATTAATTTTATTTTATTTTATTTTATTATTTCAAAAATGTGTTATGTAAATTTTATCAGTTTATAAAATAATATGCAAAAAAAAAAAAAATATAATTTTCCTAATTGACTTTATTTATTAAAAGACACGAAACTAGAAAAAAAAATTTATATATAAAAATGATTATAAATAAAACCTTCGAAATTAAAAATCAAATTTGTATCTTTAAATAAATATATTACTGATATTATTTTTGATAATAATATTAATTAATATTAATACAATGATTTTAATGATTATTATTTTTATTTAATAATAATCAATTATTAATGAAAAGTTTAAGAACTATCAATTTAGAGTTAATTAAAAATAATAAATTGCAAATTACTAATGAAAATAAAAAAATAACAAAAAAAAAAGAAAAAAAAAGAAAAAGAAAGCTCGATTTTTTTCTTTAAATTTCAATTATTAATTAAAAACTTAAATGCAAGTTGAAATTTTAATATTTTTCATGATTAAATTATATATAAAAAAAAAAAATAAAGAAAAATAAAAGAAAACAACAACAACAAAATTATACAGAAACAAGAAGAAATAAAAAGAAAAAAAAATCCCCGGATCTATCATGTATTTATTTTATTTTTTTATTTTATTCTACATATCCTACTGCATCATGAAATTTAAATATAATAAGCTTGTAATTAATTTTTAAATACAAATATATTTCAATTTTCTTTATTAATAATAATTTTAATGACCAAATAAATATATATATATATATTTATAAGACTCTTGAAATGAAAATATTTATATTTTCTTGATCTATAAGTTAAACTTTTTATCTTCAACAACATAACAACAACAACAACAAAAAAAAAAAAAAACTCATTAATAATCTATTTCAAAACATAAATCATAATTTTGATTTAAAAAACATATAAATTATAAATGAGCTTTTAGCTTATTTAATCAATAATTCTATTTATTTTTTATATATTTTTTTAATAAACTTTTAAATGAGACTTGTGAAAATGTTCCGAAACAAGAATCAGATGATTATTTAGTAATAATAATAATGCTTAATTTAAAAACCTTGGGATTTTATAAATAATTTTGTTTAGTTTTATTACTTTACCTGTTTTTAATTCAATTGAACCTGTCGTCGTCGTCGTCGTAGGTTGTAGTTGTTGTTGTTCTTGTTTTTGATTAATTGAATTATTGTTTATTTTATTATTTTTTTGAGATTGAGAAGTCTTTTTATCAAAAAAA